>OZ035826.1:37440927-37463427 GCA_964034765.1 Knipowitschia caucasica
TGTAAACGGTGTAAACTTTGTCGCTAACTCACCCTGTGTTTTCATCACGACTCGGGCACATGTGAAAAGCACCAGCTCACAGCGCCGCACCGCAACACGGAGTCGGGGTGCGTTCAAAGACGGTGGAAACCGTAGGAATTCTTAGATTTCTGGCGGATTCTATCCGCGCAGCGATACAGAACAGAAAGTCCAAGGTTGCCCCAAAGCAGGCAATCACCTGAAAGCCAACCTCCGCTCACACTCTTCGGGAGGGCTCCTCGCCACCGCTCGTGACTGGCAGCTCCAAGTTGACCTGGGAAGGCAACTTAAATTCACGGCAATGATCGCCACCACTGCACTCCGCGTCCATCAAGCAAGTGGTACTACAGTAGTTAACAGTTAACAGAGAACCGGATTGACGAAGCAAATGAGCAAAAGAGGGCCAAGTACTCTGAGCTCATAGCAGAGTGCCGGTTCAACGGCTGGAGAGCTCGGCGCGAACCAGTAGAGATTGGATGTAGGGGTTTTGCAGGTCACTTACTCCAGCGAGTGATCAAAATCCTTTGCTTTAGGAGGACTGCAGTCAAGAAGAGCCACCAACAACATCCGTGGTGCGCTACTTGGACACAAGCCGGGGACTGATCAACCCAGGCTGAAGCTTGATTTGTGTCGATAATCCTAACACATAGTAACTCCAGTAATTATATACTATAATATATATATATATATATATTATATATATATATATATTTTCTATAACTCCATAATATAAAGAAGTTTACAGCCGTCTAACGATAAGATAAGATACTACACAGCAAAGAAGGAGTGTTTCTTCATATGTTTGTTTTAAAGGGCTGATTCAACAGTAAACACAGAGCTCCATGATGACTCTGCTGGATAATAAAATCAGAAATGGAACCCATCCTAAACATGTTTTATATGAGTGGGAAAATTTTACAGCGTTAACACACAACCTAATACCTCTCCGACTTGTGGATGATGATTTAGGTGCTGGAATACCAAGGGGAATGCCGGAGTTGCTAACGTAAGCAAAGATATCCACCTCGGTTTTGTCGTCTTTGAGCTTCTCAACAGCTTCATTTATGATGTGTGAGGATTGAGTGATTCTCAAAGTAGCTGAGGTTATTGATTTGATGCGGATGGGACAACGGATAAAGAGATACTGCATCTTGAGGAGATGTGAGGCTACCAGGGATAAACCCCAGACTTCTATGAGGGATGGAGAGAGAATGTTCATCAACAAGTATTGGTTGTTTTTATTTTCTCTATCGCTTTATGTGGATAGAAAGAGAAAAATGAGCTTTGAGCCTGCTGGTGCCGCAGAATCAGGACTAGGACATGGGGAGGAAGCTTTTTTAGTGTAGGCTTCTAGAATCTAGAAACAGTTTGTTCAAATATGTACGGAAGCTTCATCTCAATTGTTTTATTTATATGTTTTAAATGTTTGCAAATACGGTATGGGTTGGGGTTATTTTCCCTTTAATTAGTTTGGTTGTAGTTTTTGCATGCGTCTCATCACTCGAGGGGGGGGGAAAAACTCGGCATTATCATTGCTTGTACTTTATAATGACATCAGGATATTGAAGAGGCAGTGAATGGTGCAAAATGGTTGTGCGGGTGTCGAGTGTGTGTGTGTGTGTGTGTGTGTGTGTGTTGTGTGTGGTTGAGTGTTGGTGTGTGTGTGTGTGTGTGTGTGTGTGTGTGTGAGAGCGATGTGTTGTGGTCGGCTCCCTGGGAGGTTTACAGTGCTCAGACAGGGGGGACGCGAAGATGAATCGCTTTTGTTTATCAGATTTATAGAACAACCACAATCTTGGCAGATAAGTCATGTATGGTACTCATCTACTACGGCAATAAACACACTAATTTTTCTCAGCATCCTTCAAGCGGAAGCAAATAAAGTGTGAACATACAACAAGCGGCGGACTTTGACGTATTTACACCTAATCAAATTAACTGCAACAAAATTATTTCATTTTTGTCCCACACTATGGCTCGATTCTTTTTAATCTACATTTTCCGTTTGTGGTGGCTAGTCAATAATAAGGACGTCGTTAATCAATGCGGCTGACATCCAGAGAGCTAATGATTAAATCGAGTCCTCTGCGTGCCAATAGGTGTAGCTCTGTTTTGAGGAATTGCGTTCTGGAACATTTGTTCATTGGCGAAGACTTAGGGAAATCCGGATTTGATAAGCAAAAGGCTTTTTTGACATTGTGTTTATTACATTTTGCTCAAGCCATTTGTAATCAAAAATGCTGTCAGAAATAATGGGTTTCAAGTAGGTGACGGGTTTGTCAGACCCACATGGAAAGAGTCTGCAAAACAACCAGATTTATTTTCTTTGGCCACAGATCACATATTTTAGGTTGACAAACTTAAAGGTTTTGGTCAGCAGTTTACTTTGTATTTGAAAACTAATGTATATTTATGTATGCACGATCTGCCGTATCGTTGCCCAGTTGACAGCAGAGCATTAAAGAGCGCTCGGACTAACAACTTTGCAAACAAGGCGGAACTTTGCGCTTGCATGCTTTGATTTTAAGTGCGTCACATGGACTCTCGCCTGCTGCAGTGCCACTGCAGATGATGGGGCATGCCCAGTGCCCACATCATGCAAGAAGATCTTGTGTCTCACTATCTAGCCACCAGGATGTGGCACATACTGGAATCTAACTGTGTCTCTAGGAGAAACTTTGGGGGGGGGGAATATTCAAGGAGCACTCAGGGTGAGGCTCCAGGGTGACTATTTGCAAATTCCCTCATAAACTAGACTCTGGGGGGGAGGGGGATTAATTCCAAACGGTCATGTTGACATGGTAATGAAATGGGTTTCTTTTCAATTCATTTTTGCAAGGTATTCTTGTTAAATGATTTGTACATTTTATTAATGATTAGAAATATATAGATACTATATATTATATATATAATATATTATATATATATAGTATATATATATATATATATATATATATATATATTTTATATATATATATATTATATATTTGCTGACCATGAAGGACTGTAGACTATTATTGTACAGTATGTCAATTTTCAAAAGAAGAGGAACTGAAAACCAATGGATACTTGTGGACCATGAAATAGACACACTGTAAAAAAGAAAAAAGTTAGGTTCGCAACTCAAAATTTCAAAGCAAACCAGCAGCGAAGGATTCTTTGAGTTGAAGGCAATAACATTAATTCTTCACGTTTGAAGAAGACTACCTTGTGTCAGCCTAAGTTTTCCAAGTTCTGCCAACTAAGTTTGTAAATTCAAGTTATGAGATACTTTCATGTCTGTTAAAAACGTACTTTTTTTAAGTTCAGATTTACTGTCCCCTACTCAATAACTTACTAATTTGAGTTTTAAATTAGACCCCCCACCATTGAAACCATCATGATGTTTTATTTCTATTGCGCTATTTTACAGACAAGGTCACAATTCGGGTAGGCGGAAGAAACCGGAGCACCGGAGGAAACCTTTGGTGAGGACACAGAGAACATGCAAATTCCACTCAGAACGGCCTGTTCCAACCAGATTCGAACCCAGGTCCTCGTGTCAAGACTGAGCCCAGGAATACTTAGGGCTACTTTGGGCTTGGCCCTGTCGAGTTACGGTTGGTAAAAATAATTCCAAAATTTTTTTGGTCAAATTAGTTTTTCAAATGTTGGAATGCAGCTGGTTGCCATGACAAATATTTAAGTATGCGCAACGCAGATAAGTTGACCTCCAACTCTAGCCGGGTGAACTGTAAACACAACAAACTCAAAATTGTTCACCTTACTAGATTTTGAGTCATGACGATAATATTGCCTGTTGGGAACTGGAAACTCGTCTGGTTGTGAAGCCACTTGAACTCACTTTCAGAAGTTCACTACAACCTTCAAAGGAAAATCAACTTAATATATCAAATATCCTGAACTTTTCATCAGAAACTTCTGAAAGTGAGTTCAAGTGGCTCAAAACAGACAGTTCCAGTTCCAACTGGCCATTTTATTGTCACGTGAATGCAAAAATCTGAGTCTAAGTTGAACATTTTTGGAGTTGTATTTTTTACAGTGCAGAAACATCCCAGGATCAAAAAAAATGTAAAAAAAAAAAACAAAAAGAAGAAAAACACACGTAAATAACCCATAAACATTGTAACACATTATATAGTTAAATTTTGTGAGACTCAAATAAGAGGAGAATGACTTTTTTTTATATTATACTATTATTATAGTAGTAAATAAGCAGTGGCCCGAAATGGGATCACAAGATGAATTTTTTAATAAAAAAACAGATTTTAAAAGTGGAAACAAATATAAAGCCTTAAAGATTTTTGTCGCAAATGATTTGAATCAATGGAACTATTGTCATAGTGTTGTTTGGAGAGAGTTGGATACAAAATTTTTAGATTGTTAAAGTACTTTGTAATGTTGTTCCAGACAGAGATCAAGTTACATAGCTTACATTGCTTACTCCTTGTGTTGTTTGCTAAAGTAAAAGGTGTTTGGAGGCTACAAACTAATAATACCTGCATTCCATGCGACCTGAAGGGTTGTGCGGGGCAGCATGCGCAGGGAGTGCAAGCTTAAAAACTTGGGGACCCCTGATTATGAACAGGTTTGGTGGCATTGCAGGATGGGTCAAATGCAGAAGGAAAAACTTACCTATGGAGATCTTACCCTGATCTTAACGGAGAAGTACCTCACTTCAAGTAAAGCCTGGTTCACACGAGACGATTTTTAAATCTGTCGGCCGTTTTTTTTCTCCGTGTGAGACCTCCCCACAATAAAAAATCCGGGTTACCCTTTGGTCGGCAGTGTGTGGGTGCGCAGCCACACGGCAATATCCGCAAACCATCACATCACACACAAACCGATTTCTCCCGCCGAGCATTCCCAGGTCAGACGGAACATCTCACAAATTCTCGCGAGATCAAGCGTGAATTCAGAGTAAAATCATGGCGGACGAAGAGGAGCAGTGCCGATAGGTTTGTTTTTGCAGAGTTTTTCTAACATGTGATATGGAGGTCGAGTTGTTTTTTTTACGGTTTTTCCTCGCCGCTCGTGCTCGTCTTCTGATGGCTACACGCCGGCAGTCATGGCACGCACTCGTCTGTCCTTGGGGGCCACCACCCACAAGGAGAAGAAAACTGGGCCAAAAACATTCTAACATGTTAGATATCCACGTTAGTGAGATCGGAGCAGTTCCGAAGTCCTTCCGTAGGCGTCGAACACAGTCTTAACACACCAACACACGGCAGGAAATCCATCAGATTATTTTTGTTACAATTTCGGGAGTGTGCCTACAGTGTCGTAGGGGTCAAATCGGGTCCAAATCGGCCTATTTATCCTGCCGCCGTGCTGTGTGAAACCAGGCTTGATATTCTGAATATTATGTATTTCCTACGACAATTCCCACAGCCCTAAAACCATATATTTTATGTACAACCTTGGATCGCCAGGACCTTTTCCCTGAACTCACCACACCATGGTGACCATGCCTCGAAGCACACGAGGAGCTCAACACTGAACACACTGTTGGATCACTGCCAGGTATTCAGAGGAAAACTCGGAATTTGATCCTCCTGCTATAGAAGGTTAAATCCATGGCTCTGTCCTCAAAGCGCAGTGTTCAGAAGTCTATGTTCAGCAGGAAAATGGAAAACTAGTAGTAAGTTATGGTTTACTAGTTTGCTTTTTTACAGACTCTAAATACCCCAAACCGGTAGCACAATGTTGATCCTGTTGTTTATCCCATTTGACTTTTTGAAAATGCTGTTTGTGTAAACACAATAACAGAATAAAGAAAGGAAACATTTTCGAAATGTCATTGTTTATCTTGTCATCTCCAGTCCAATTCTAATACATCCTTTTTTCTCATTCTGGTTTTAGTTTGTGCAAATAACTTGACCTGTAACTTAGCCTGGTGCTGTCATTGCTGTTTGAATTTGATTATTAGTCGACAAAAAAGAATTTACTGTGGTCCCTTGTTTATCGAGGGTGTATGTTCTAATAATGATCACAATAAGTCAAATCTCGGTGAATAGTAGCAGCTATATGTGTAAACCCCCACCACACACTTTCCCCGCTTCTAAACCACCAGCACTCACGATGCTGTAGTGAAATACCAACATATCTTAAAACATGTACGTTGTCGTCTCGAACAAAAGTACTGTCCTGGTTACCTTGTTGGTTTATGTGATGTTGATGGAGTACCACGCGGGTGATGAGTGGTACGCCGAAAAAAAATACTTACGCTGTTGTTTTAGTGAGGACTACGGCACATACCTTCTTTGTATATCTCCAGTACAGAAAATATAAATGCACAAATGGCATTGTGTTATCATTCAAAATGGGGCAGAGCATGTGGATAAATGGATTACACTCGCTTACCTTGTAATGATTCATTGACATTATTTTTCATAATATGATCTCGTCAAAGTCCCCTGCATTTGATATGATCGAATCGGCGGACGCTCTGAATGATACCGGCACATGGAGTGGACAGGTGATGGCAGCATCAGATGCCGTCAATTGGAAGCGTTCAGAATAGACAGATATCATACTGAGGTTTTAGACATATAAATGGTTAATCATATTTGCACTATAAAACTTAAGTACTGGCCACCTTCATTTCGATCGGAAATAAGTCATTAGCATCCATCTAACCCTACTTGGTCCGCCTCACAGCCGACACCATATGGTCTGTAACCGGATCACCATTCTTCCGTCGGATTACGCTGTCCACAGAGGCAAGTGGACTCAAATGAGAAAGCAGCATAAGATGATATTGCACAGTCATCATAAATAAGTGTGGACGTAAGCTACTTTCCCTCACACTGTTCCCCTAGACTCATTGCCACAATTAACTCGTCGTTATCAGCACACAAGCTGGTGACTAAGTCTGGACCGGACGGCTTTAACATTGTACGTTCCATATGCAAGTTTTGGAATTTTCATTATTCCATCCCTTGCTTTTCAGTTGATTTTGAATAAACTCCAACAAACATATAACTGACAAAATTGCATCGGTAGAACTTAAGTGAATCTGCAGCACAGTTATATCGTAATAGAAATGAGAGTTAACGCAACAGGGTTGCCAATTAAGTTTTTCACCAAACCCCCGTAACCCTAATGCTTCAAACAAAATTTATTAATAGTGATTTGTTGCGTTCCGTGTGGTAGAATTAGATTTTCAGTGGCCAGGGCAGGTGCTTTTACAACACTGTGGGAAATCAAGCAATTTCAAAAGAAATGTTTATGTTCCGACTATACTTTATGAGAGATAAAGATTCACAATCCGCCACATACTTCTTACTACTGAACCAATATTAGGCAATGTTTTTGGAATTTTTGTATTACAGAAGAATTAGATAGAAATACGGCGAGGAAAGCCTGACATTCTTGTGACAGTTACCATATTAAACCAGGCACGATTTCTGTCTGCCAACACAATTTTAAACCACTAGACTTATTGTATGTTGTGATTTCACATGAAATCTATTGTCTCTTGTCACTACACTGAAAAATGTTAAACTACACCTGTTCCTTGTAATAAAAGTTTGTTGGAAAGTTTGTTGTCATGAGATGACATTGCTAACACTTAACTAGTGGGCTCGGGCTCGGTTCAAGTGTTATGACCAGCCGTTCGGAATCCTCTCCTTTCTTCCCTGGGAGTGTGAAGGCAGAAAAGCGTTGAAGGTGAGGAGAGGGTGGTTAGAGAAAAACAGCTATCAAACTGTGATGATGCACCGACTGCGTCAGATGAGGCGTCTGGGGAGTGAGAAGAAGGTATGGTGAGTGGAGCGAAGTTAACATATTAAATACGATTTGTTTCTATGGGCGAGTAGTATTTTTTTGTGCTATTCAAAAGTGAGAATTTGCTGTCTGGTTAGAAAACTTTTGAGTAGTTCCTATTGGGATTTGTTTGATTTTTGCATTGCTTTTGTCACAACAGAAAAGTCATGTTCAAGTAAACCATTTTGTGAAACAAAATCTTAGCACAACAGGCGGTTCTTAAAAACATTTCGATCATGTATAGTACTCAGAGACTGATTGGCTGTGAGGGGGCTTGCTACTCCTTTTATTCACTGCAAACGATGTGACAGGATGTAAAAATACATTAATGTGGAAACTAGGCTCGGCAGTACATGAACATGTATTTTGTGCTATGTTTTTTAGTTGTTTCAAAGTTAGGATACTCCAGTCTTTAAATTGCAAGTATATATTTTTAGTTGTTTCAGATCAGGATACTCCAGTTTTCAAAATTACCGGTAATATTTTTAGTTGTTAAGATTAGCAGATTTTAAATGGCAAGTATATATTTTTAGTTGTTTCAAAGTTTGTACTCATCATAAAATTACTGGTATATATTTTTTGTTAGTTTCAAGACTTAGGTACTCTCAGCTTTAAATTAGTGGTATCTGTTTTTTGTTGTTTCAAAAGCTTAGGTACTCCAGCTTTAAAGTACCGGGTACAATCAAACATTTGTTATGATGTCCATATTGTTCTCACTATAGTATATATGAGCGTTCTCTGCAACGCCTCCCAAATCTTTAAAGGTTATGAAAACAATTGCTTTATTATTGAAGGTGAACGCTCTCTTCTGTACAGTCTTTCTTGTTTGTTTTTGTTGTTTGTTTTTACATGGGAAGGACATTTTTGTGTGCTCCCAGACCAATAACACCAGCTCGCAGAAGAAGAGGTAAACAGAGAAGAGCTATATGGCAGTGTCTATAGATTGTTCAAAAGCCAAAGTAAACCTGCATTACCGATTTTCATAGTCATTGAAACGCTCCGTGGGTTCTCCATAGATACTTTTTTAATAACATGCACAGACAGCACATTTAAAAGCATTACATTAATAAAAACTGAAGCAAAAGCATTCATCAGACGCAAGAAACACAAATCTAAAACTGTTTGGGTCTGCGATTGACTTTAGATCGCGTGTGTGAAGGTTGCATGCGTCGTCTCCTTGGCCTCATAATACGGATCTGGTGGATAAAGATGGCCTCCTGTGATGTTGTTTTATGCCCCCCAAGAGCTGCGAACGCAACAGAAAAATGCACTGAAAGTAGAGCCGGGATGATTTGTTTCACGCGGTTAGAATCGCCGTCTGTGGGCAACAAGGTCAAGCCACGCTAATACATTCGTCTTCAGGGACAAATGTTAGCAGGTTGTAATTCTGCAGTGTTTAACTTAAGAACGTAATGGATTTACGTTGTGAGGAATCTATTTGCGTGGATTGAAAAATGGCTGTGATAAATGGATTTTCTACATTGTCGTTTAATACAAGATCAATTTATTTGTAATTTATCAATCAGCTGTTGCATGTATTGCTCTTTGATGGCTAAGTCTTATGTGAGGATAACAGATGTTGTGCTTATCATTGCAAACACAAACAACCGTGAAAATCTTTAACAGACCTGAATGAATTCACAATTATGGCCTCAAATGGACCAACACTGTGAGAACAATCCGAGATCAAATAGTCTATTGTAATTATTTTGTCCGTGTAATCTATATTTTTTGTAATGTCTATTAAATGTTGATGTCTTTTTATGTTATTGGGAACTGGTTTGTAAATGATCTTGTTTTTAGTTATATGGCCTATGAACATGGCATTGGTTTCCTGTAACAATGCTTTTGTTCTGTCCCGATTCAAATACAATATAATAGTAAAAAGACATGTTGAAATGTGAGGTTCACAGTTCTTTTCTGAGCTGGTATTTTCTGCATGGGGGGGAGGGTGGTGGGGGGTGGTGGGTGGGGGGTGACATATACGTATGTAATCCTCAGATTTTACGCTGGGTGGTAACTGCACATGGCAAAAGCTCCTGAAAGTGCCCCTCAGGAGAAACCACATTCGGACAGTCGGTCTCCTCGGTCCAGTGGGCAAGCTCTGGACTCTTTAAGCCTCAGCAAAAACTGACTCTGGACTGGGCTGGTTTTAAACATGAAACTAAAAGCAATTTTATAAAACAAAACCAGGTGAGTGAGCATCAAAGAGTTGGAGAACATCTATCTGCTTGTTTAATGTAAATTTTAAAATGGTAGACTGTGTTTTAATTGTGTTAAAAGCCTTCCTAGGGAGACGGGACATGCAATACTAGCCTTGGCTATAAAAGTTTGTAGTGATTCACATGTTGATTGTGTACACTTGTCCCTATCAAATAAATCAATTTAAATAAATAAATTAAAATAAATGTCTACGTATTTCATTGGGACACAAAAGAAGATGGATTTTCTTCTCAGTGCGTGTAGAAGCACGTTTGCCATGACGCATTCAGTGGCCAAGCCCATTGTGATAAGGGAGCGACAGAGAGATGTCAAAAAGATGAGGGAAAATGCCTCACCCTGAGCAAATTCCTCACTAAAAATACAGTATGCCACATGAAGGAAGACCAGACCTTCAGATTCAACGTTCATTAACCATTCGCACAATAAGAAATTGTATAAAACAAATCCAAATACCTAAATGTAACAATACCAAGTGCGCACGGTGGGCACTGAGAAGATAGGCACTTTTCTCGGCCTGCTCAGCAAAACCCAAGAAGGTCATGGGTCGGAATCCCGGTCCGGACAGGCCCTTTCGGAGTGGAGTTTGCATGTTCTCCCCCATGTCTGCGTAGTTTCCCCGGGTCTCCGGTTTCCCCTCCACGAAAAAGGTAGGTACAATAGGTCTGGCATGCGCCGCCTGTTACTGGCGACCCGCTTGTCCCATCTCTGTGGAGGATGAGTGGAACAATGCCCAAAAAAATAATAACAATTGTAAACGCTTTGTGACTGTGGTCTGTGAAAGGCGGAATATAAAATAACGATAACTTATTACTTAAGTAAAAAAAGCAGAGATGAGCTTTAATCAGGAATCCATGATCCTTGTCTTGCTACACAAATGTCTTTGTGAAGACCCCTCATATAAGGCCATGTTTTCAACTAAACTGTTTAATATTAATGGGCCTGGGCAGCTCCTTTCCCCACCCCATTTTCCACACTTCACCCCCGATTAACCTCACTCCCTTTTTCATCCTCCATCATCCACTCTATTACTACATTAACCTTCAACAAAACCTCACATCCCCGTCACTTAAAACACCTCCCAAAAACATAAAAAACATTTTCCCTCCCTCACCCCCCCCACATACTTCAATCACACATACAACAAACAAAAACCTACATACCAATCACACCAAAAAACCGCATACCCCCCCCCATCCCACCATAGACCCCATCACCCACACCTACCCACCACACTCAACACCCTACTCTCACTACCACCTTCACACTCCTTCCAATCTCCCCCTACATCTCCCTCACTCCAACACAAAAAACACACTCTCTCGCACTCTAATAATGTGTGTCATACCTCTACATATACCCCCCTTCCCAAAACCCAACCCCCCCCCACCCCACAACAAACTTCCTCTCTCCCACCAACCAAAACACCCCCCCCCCCCCCCCCCACCCCACTCCCACACCCCCCCCCCCCCCCCCCCCCCCCCCCCCCCCCCCCCCCCCCCCCACATAACCCCACCACCCCAACCCCCCCAATCAACAAATACTCTCTCTACTCTCTCACATGAGTGGAGTATATGTCCTCACCAACACCCTCACCCTCACTCTCCCACACAGTATAAATACATCAAACAATCACACACTACACACATCCCCAAAATATAACATACTCCACAACACCCAACCCACCACACCACATCATAGTACTTCCCTCTCCCTTACCCCCACCCCACCCTCCCAACCCCCCCTACTTCCCAAAACTACATCACCAATACACCACGTAAAAAACCACCACCAAACTTCCCAACATCCAATCACCCCCTCCATCCGCGCGCACACTCTCTCACACTCTCTCTCTCTACAACTAATCCCCCCATCCAACACCCTATTTTACACCCCTTCCAAATATACACTCTGTCACCTTCAAATTACCCCCCCTCCACCAATATTAAAACCAACCTACCCTACCCTACCACAACAACCAAATCACTCCATGTGCTCCCTCTACCACCCCCCCTCTTCAAACCCAATAACAACCTATAATCAGCGCAATTTACCACACACCAGATGTTTCTAGTTACTCTACCCCTTCTTCCTCCCATCCCTCCACAATCTCACAACAAAAAATAGTGGTGTGTGTGTGTCTACTTCAACCCACTTCATTTTTTACAATACCACCCCACACCCACCTGTGTGTGTACTTCAAACCAACCCCAACATATATATATACTCACAACCCACCAAACCCACCCCACAATATACATCATATACAACATACCCCCAACCCAAACCCAACCCCCCCCCCCCCCCACACCCAACCCCACCCACCACCCCCCACCACCCCCCCACCACCACCCCCCCCCACCCCAACATCATTTCACATCCAAACTTTTCTTCCAAATACCTAACAACCCCCCCCCCCCCCCCCCCCCCCACCCCCCATACCAACCCCCTAGAGATAGATATATACCCCCACTACCCCCTCAAACCACTTACACACAACCCACTCCCCACCAAACCACCACCACAACCCACCCCACCCCACCCCACCCACACCATCCCCCCCCCACCCACTCACATGCTGCTAAAACCCCCCAGTACCACCCCCCCCCAACCACCAACATCCCACCCCCAACCCCCCAGATTCATGCTGCTAAAATCTGGAACAGTCTTCATGAAGATGTGAGACAGGCCTCCTCGCTGACAATGTTTAAAACCAGGTTAAAGACAGTTCTGAAAGCGGGATATGCTTTACACATTACGTCCGTGACGTGACTTTCTGTATCCGGTGAGCGTGTTTCTTGACTACTATCACTCTGCTCTCTGTTTGCACTAACAAACACATTACAAATCCACGTATTGTACACCAAGCTAACTGTGTAAGCACTCTGAGTCAGCTGTACTGCAGCTGAGGTTTAGGTAGCGGTTGTTTGACTGCTCGAGTTGCCATACGGCGAGTCTAATCCCCGGATCCTTCTCTGAGGGTAGTGATAGATGTGTGAAGTGTAGTGTAGTCGTAGCTCTGGAATCCAGGGTCAGTGAGTTCGAGCTGCGTCTCCGAGCACTGGAGTCTCGGAGACGCAGCTAGCGCTAGCATTAGCTACAGCCAGGCCGTATCCTCAGGGACAGCGGAGCGCAGCTTTAGGGAAAGGCAGAGGAGAACTAGCGAGCCTAGCCTCCCAGCCCGTCCTCCGCAGCTGGGACAAGACCAGGATAGTGATGGCTTTGTGACTGTTCGGAGAGGGCCACGTGTTGTTGGTAGTTTCCCCATTGGGCCTCCTCCTGTTAGCATTTACAATCGACGCTCTGTCCGGCTGCGCGGCCGGGCGGGGAAGAAGGCCCCACTGAAAGAGCCGCTGAGAGATCTGCTGAGAGAGCCGATGGAGTCGCTGATGCGCTGGTAATTGGCTCCTCTATTGCTAGAGGTGTTAAGATCCCAGGAGCCACTGTTCGGTGCTTCCCTGGGGCCAGGCTTGGTGATATTGAAGGGAATCTGAGGCTCATGATGACCCACAAGCAGCGTTTCCGTCGAATTGTTATTCACGCGGGTGGAAATGACGTTCGGCGGAAACAGTCCGAGGTGTTGAAGCTGCAAGTCGCCGCTGTGTGCAAGCTGGCTAGCACAATGGCCGACACTGTCATCTTCTCTGGGCCCCTACCTAGCACTAGCAGTGCAGAAGCATTCAGCAGACACTCGGCTTTCAACCGCTGGCTGTCTGGCTGGTGCCCTCGAAGTGGTGTTGTTCATGATGTTGTTCACAATTGGAGTGCCTTTTGGGGAAAGCCCGGTCTCATCCGCTCGGATGATATCCACCCAACGTTGGCGGGTACATCCCTTTCGGCTAAGAATTTGGCCCTGGCTCTAAACTGTTCTGCCCGGCTCAAATGACGGTGCAGAACTGAGGCCCGGGTGCAGAGCTGCTCTGCCACAACCTCTGAGCCCCCATCTGTTCAGTTACTAGCCTCAGAAGCTAGTCAGATTGAAACTGTGTGTGCATGTGTGTGTGTGCCTGTGTGTGCTCAGTTACTAGCCTCAGAACCTAGTCAGATTGAAACTGTGTGTGCATGTATGTGTATGCCTGTGTGTGCTCAGTTACTAGCCTCAGAACCTAGTCAGATTGAAACTGTGTGTGTTCCTCGCTTGAAGTCTAAAGCACTATATGCGAGGAAATCTGACCTGGGTGTCAGACACAGTAACTTAATAAAAGTTCAGACAGACAGAAATAGTTCTAAAAGTAGGGTTGTTAAATGTGGATTAATGAACGTCAGATCAATCTCGTCTAAATCGCTTCTCATAAACAAACTTATTATAGACAAAAACTTGGATTTGTTTGCGCTCTCGGAGACTTGGCTCCAACAAGACGACTACGTTAGATTGAATGAGAGCACTCCTCCGACGCATGTTAACTACCAGAAAGCGAGAACTACAGGTCGCGGCGTTGGTGTTGCGATTATATCACACACCAACTTGGTTCTTAGTCCCAAAACCAACAATGTTTTTTACTCGTTTGAAAATTTAACACTTTCAATCACCTGTCCTGGGTGGAGAAAACAAAAAGCGGTGCTATTTATAGTTTTATACCCACCTCCTGGTCCTTCCTAACAGAATTCTCTGACTTCATTTCAAACCTACTCCCACTAATCACTGCTGTCGTTGTGTCCTTGGGCAAGACACTTAACCCTACTTTGCCCAAAGCCCCCACTGAAAGATCTCAGCTCGAGTGGACTCACCACCTGCAGGAGGATCAGTGAGGGGCTGGTGCTATGTGTACTGAGTGCAGCTCTGACTGCCACCCCCCCGACCCAGAAATGGATTAAGGGGAAGAAAATGGATGGATGGATGGATGGCATTTCAAACCTAGTTTTGGAATGGGAAAACAGTTATAACTGGAGACTTCAATATACAGACAGCACTGACAGCTTAAACAAAGCTTTCAGCGCCGTACTAGATGGTGTTGGTTTTACTCAGAATGTTGAGGAACCTACTCACATTCATAACCACACCATGGATCTTGTCCTGACCTACGGCTGTGATGTCTCCAATGTTGACGTCCAGCGTCAAAGCTCGTTGCTGTCGATTTTCCATTTCTTGATCACGTTTGATCTCGATTTGGAGGACTTTCTTGCGCCGCAAGATAAAACCATAATGAAAAGAACCTTAAATGATAAATCTGTCACAAGGTTCAAAGAACTAATACAGCCAATGTTGAATACTGCTGCAGGTGAACCTGTTCACAGCTGCTGCAGTCCCTCAGTCATTGACCAAACGGTGGACAACACTATGGAGTCTTTAAAATCTGCATTAAATGCAGCAGCTCCTTTAAAACAGAAAACCATTAGGATTAGATCATCGTCGCCCTGGTACAGTGTTCAACTCCACACTTTAAAACAGGACGTCAGAAAATTGGAGAGGCTATATCGCCACTCCCACTCTGAGCCTGTCCACAGGGAGTGGAAAGCAGATCTCCGAAACTACAAGAATGCCCTTCGCAGGGCTCGACCTCAATACTATTCAACTTTAATAGAAGCCAATAAAAATAACAGTAGATTTTTGTTTAGCACCGTCGCTAAACTCACAAACTGCCATTGCGCAATCGAGCCTAAAATTCCAAGCTCACTGAGGAGTGTCAACTTCATTTCTTTAATAATAAAATTACATCCATTCGTGACAAACTGGAGGAGGTTACTCCTGCTGTTGGTAGTGGACAGGCTGAAGCGGCATACTTGACTTCCCACTTAGACTCTTCAGTGGGCCTCGATAAATTCATGGCTGTGAGCCAAGCAGAAGTGATCTCTGTGGTCACATCCTCAAAAGCCTCAACTTGCATGTTAGACGCAATCCCGACTTGGCTCTTCAAAGACATACTTCCTTTGATAATTCAGCCTATCGTAAATATAATAAACGCATCCATACAATGTGGCTATGTCCCACAAGCTTTTAAAACCGCGGTAATCCAACCCATTCTGAAGAAAACAAACTTGGAAAAACTTATAGCTGAGCAGCTTTGCTGCCACCTGCAGGAAAATACTATGTTTTAAGTCTTTCAATCAGGATTCACAGCTCATCATAGCACTGAAACGGCACTAGTCAAAGTCACAAATGACTTACTACTAGTTGCTGATAATGGACAAGTGTCAGTGCTGGTCCTACTGGACCTTAGTGCTGCATTTGACACAATAGACCACAGCATTCTACTGCAGAGGCTAGAATGTGATATAGGTCTTAGAGGAACAGCCCTTGGCTGGTTTAAATCCTATTTATCAGATCGGTATCACTTCGTCAACGTAAATCAGAACTCGTCGCCCTATTCTGGAGTGGAATTCGGTGTGCCGCAGGGTTCCGTACTCGGACCGATTTTTTTCACTCTCTACATGCTGCCGTTAGGAAACATTATTAAAAAGCATGGAATTAATTTCCACTGCTATGCAGATGACACACAGCTTTATCTGTCGATGAAGCCAAATCAGACGGATCAGCTAGAAAAGCTCAGTGCCTGCATAAAGGACCTTAAAATGTGGATGACTCTTAACTTCCTACTTCTCAACCCGGAGAAGACAGAAGTGATCCTACTCGGTCCAAAGCGCCTGCGTGACTCCCTTACTAACCAGATAATCACTCTCGATATTGTCAGTATTATACCCAGTAACACTGTGAGGAATCTTGGAGTCATTTTTGACCAAGAACTCTCCTTCAAGGCTTATATAAGCCAAGCAACTAAAACGGCGTACTTCCACTTACTCTCTAAATCTCTAAAATCAGGAATTTCCTTCCTAAAAGTGACGCGGAAAAACGTATTCACGCTTTTGTCACCTCACAAAACGCCGGACGTCAGGTGGTTCCTTAGGTCTCAAAAATCACTGTTGGCGGCAGAGCATTTAGCTACCAAGCTCCTTTATTGGTGGAGGAGGAGAGGACAGTTGTGTTTGATCACAGTGAGGTTCAGTACCTGCCCACTCCTGCGGAGGTAGTCCCAGAGCCAGCAGGCTGGTCCTAGACTGAGGACAGAAACAGAAACATCAGACCAGAACAAGGCCAGTGGGTCTCGAACTGAGGCGCAAGGGACAGATTCAAGACATCTGTCATCATCATGACTTCAGCTGTAGTCTGTTCACTGCGATGATGGGACCCCTGAACCTGCACCTGATCTGGTCTCCGCCCCAGACTAGTACCCCCTCCCCACCTGGGAGTCACCTCAGTCCTGGATCTACAGCCTTAGTCCTGGATCTACAAGCTCAATCATGGATATACTAGCTCAGTCCTGGATCTACAGCCTTAGTCCTGGATCTACAAGCTCAATCATGGATATACTAGCTCAGTCCTGGATCTAGAGAAATATACTTCACCATGAGCACTTCCCTAGAGGGCTTCATTGAGCATTGTCCATCAGTATACAGTCTGTGGCTGAATGGGAGTGAGAGTACTCTTGTTTTGCACCTGCTCTCCGCAGAGGAGGAGAGCAGGTGCAAAACAAGATTACATGATCTCCATGGTATGAGGTAGGAGGAGATCCTTCTCTGTATCCCATCTCCTCCTCTGAACCTGATCTCCTCCCCTTTACCCAATCTCCTCTCTACCTGATCTCCTCCTCTGCTGTGTGGTAGCTCCAGTTGATGGGTTCGTTCGTTGGGAGGAAGACGTCGTCAAACGTCGACAGAGAAAAGTTAACTTTGATTCTGTGGCAGGGTTTAAAGTCCACCTCCTGAAAAACAGAGCACAGGAACAATCATAGAGCACTCAAGATTACTGACACACAGGGACAAAACACCTCTGAGGTCAGTTCTGATGACACTAAGCAGTTATAAGTGACATTTATGATGAGCCACACAACACAAAAACATTCTGTGTAGCAGATGTAAGTGTACTTTGTACCAACTACAATACTTCTAAACTGATCATTTAAGTATATAATTATTTCATATCAATGAAAAGTGAATAAAGACAACATGGTCATTACTCGATCATAAATCACAAACAGGAAACAGGAAGAGAAACGGAAAACTTAACAACGAGGTCATCGCTGAAGTTATTAGTAGCACCAAGCATTGTACTATAAACGCATTTCGTCTGGCACGATTGAGAGAATAAACTCTTGTGACCGTGGGCCGTCATCACACCCCTGTGGCCTAGATAGTTTTTTTTGTGTGTGTGTTAAATGAGTGACTGTGGCTCAAGACATTTGTAGGTAGGCAGAAGTTATCTTGTTTTATGTACAGAAAAGAGGGAAAAGGAAAGAGAAAGTGCATATATACATACATATTATTTTTTTATTATCTTTATTTATCAGACTCAAAGTCCATAAAAAACAAACAAACACATAACAAACACAACAGACAAACAGTTATAAAAGAAAACTGTACCAGAGCTTCCACAGAGCTGACTGGTAGCGCACAGAACTCATACTGGGGTTCACCAGAGACCGCACAAAATAGTTCTCACTGACATTCAGACGGCATACATCATATTTCTCATGAGAGCATGGAAAGAGTTCACACGACTCTGACAGAACAGCAGACTAGCACTCCTGGACCTGGGCTTTTTCAGCAGAATCCTGAAGGCATCATTATATGCAACTTTGAGCTTCTGTAGTGCAGCCTTCTTATATCTGCTCCACAGTGGAGCTGTATACAGAGGTGAACATTACATTTTAAACAGTTTAATTTTAACATCGACTGTGCACATGTGAAATTTCCGCACTAAGGTGTTGGTTTGAGTGTACAGTTTACGACACTGGCGATTAATGTCATCATCATCACAGAGTCGGTCAGTTATGATGTCACCCAAGTATTTAATTTTGCTGCAAACACCCATCTTTTGACCAGATAAGTAAAAGTCTGGAAAACAAAGATGTTTGTCCCCTTTGGTGCGGCTGATTAGTACAGCGCTCTTTTTGGCATTATATTGAATATCATGCTTGACCCCATAATCAGAGCATACATTCAAAAGCTGCTGAAAGCCAGCACTACTCGGGGAAAGAATGGCCAAATAATCGGCATACATGAAATGGTTGACCAGTGTGTCACCGATCATGCAACCAGTTCTACAGCCATTCAAACACTGGGACAGGTCATCCATGTACAGGTTAAATAGGAGAGGGGACAACAGCCCACCCTGACGCACTCTGTTATTGACGCCAAAGGCAGCTGAGATGGTATTACCCCACTTCACCTGCATCTGCTGAATACCAGGAGGTCAATATTCTTATTATGCTATCAGGCACATTCCTCTCTTTGAGTTTTCCAAAAAGCCTACAGTGGTTCACGCGATCAAATGCCTTGGATGCGTCAATGAACCCTAATAAGACAGAAGAGTTTTGTCTTAAATACGACTGTGCAGTCTCCTTAAGACTAAAAATGCATAGATCTGTCCCCAACTTGGATTTAAATCCAAATTGGTTGTCTGTTGTTCTTATGCAGTGACTCAAGCGACCCATCAATATCTTCTCAAGGACTTTAGATATCACACTAGCTAAAGCTATCGGCCTGTAGTTATCCAAACTCCCAACTTTGCCAGCCTTATCCTTGATGACAGGCACTATAGTGACAGACAGTAACGAGTCAGGAAGAAGCCCATGGGTCATGAACCCGGGGAAGCATAATGCCAGCAGTACAGCAACTCTTGGACTGGCATATTTCAGGTGTTCTGCCGTGATTTTGTCAGGGCCAGTAGCCTTGTTGTCAGACAGTTGAGCAATTGTTTCCTGGACTTCTCGTGGTGTAATAGTCACTACATCCCGATCATCCAGATTACCCACTTTATAGGGCTCACTTTGCACACAATTGAAAAGTGCAGAGTAGTGCTGTCTCCATAGTTCAGCTATGCCTTCATCCCCAGACACTCCCTCTACAGCACTGCGTGTTAACTCTGTTTAGAGCTCGGACTTCATTCCAAAAACTAGCAACGTTGTTGGAAAGTAATGTTTCAGCCATAGAGTCTGCTCTCATGTTCTGTTCACATTTTGTTACATGGCGAATGGCATATTTATACCGTGCGTTGGTTAACCTTTTATACTCCAGGGCAGGCCCTGCTCTGGGTTTGCCAGATTGTGCCCATGCCTTATGTGCTTTTTTGGCCTCTGCATGATGGACTGCAACATATTTGTTCCAGCCTGGCTTAATGTTTCCCCTTTTCAAATCTGTAAGGTAGGGACCACTGCTCTTGTAAACAGCATCAACAATACATTCATACATCACACAAAGGTCTTTACAGTGGGAAGTATCATTACAGTTAACATCTGTGCACATTGTAGCATGATTAGGGAAATGTATATTGCTTAGAGCAGCGTCAGTTCTCAACCAATATGTCCTGATATCATTTTGTGATAGTTTGCACCATTCCACTTTAGCCTTCGAGACCAGAGCTACTCTCTGAGTCAACTCCGGAAGACTGTTCACATTCAGACGCATAACAAATGGGACATGATCTGAGATAGAATGCTCATACAATATTTCCATAGTGTTCAGAACAGCATGTGCATCAGCAGCGGTAATACAATGGTCCAACCATGATGTCGTGTGCCATGCATCACTTATATAAGTGTAGCTGTCAGACGGTAAAAGTTGCCTACTGGACACCACAAAGTTATTGTCATCACAAAACTGTAGCATATGCCTAGCAAATAAGGATTGACCATCTGAAATATCCGCATTCATGTCACCCACCACAAAAAAAAGATGTGGACTCATATTCACTGATGAACGAACTGATAAAACCAAGTCTATTCAGATACTCATCTTCATTCTGTGGGCTCTCATAGGGAGTATAAACGTTAAGAATAACATCCATCCAACCATCCATTTTCTACCTTTTAATCCATTTCTGGGTCAGGGGGGTGACAATCAGAGATGCCACCCAAGTCTCATAGCACCAGCCCCTCACTGACCCTCTGCAGGTGGTGAGTCCACAGGAGGACGGCTGCTCTCTGAGTGTGAGCATAGCCTTGATCTTTCAGTGGGGGCTTTTGGGCAAAGTGGGGTTAAGTGTCTTGCCCAAGGACACAACGACAGCAGTCATCAGTGGGAGTTGGTGGAGAAGGTGCAGAGGTGGGAATTGAACCCACGACCTTCTGGGCTTAAGGCCAATGCTCTACCAACTGAGCTACTGTCGCCCCTATTTGTTAAGAATAACAAAGTTTCTCTTTTCCAACTTTAAGTGTAAAGCGATGCACCAATCAACTCCTGTCCTTATTACATTTATCAATGGATCCAGCTTTTTATGCCATAAAATAGCCACGCCCCCTGGAATGCGTCCTCTCACTACTCCCAAAGATAGATCTACCGTGGACTCCCCGGCTCCATGGAAATTATCATTAATAAAGTTAAGGTTTCCCAATTCCTGAATAGGCAGGAAGGTTTCCTGGAGGCACAGAATATCGCTCTCACACAGAAGTTTGTCCACAGTTAAGCGTCGGGCTTTGTCAGCTGCAGTGTTTCCAACGCGAAGCCCCCGACAGTTGTAGGAAATTACACGCATAAATTATCGAGTAGGAACGGCCTCTGCTCCAGCGGGCCTCGTTACATCATGTGTCAATAAAGACACTGCAGATCCTTTACGGGCCATCTTTCTCGGCTCATAATACCGCCGCACAAGACATCCTTCTGGCCAGAGCTCAGGGTTGTACACCTCGGACACATCCTCACACTCCACGCTGACTTTGAAGGAGCTGCACCTCATATTCCCAGTGACAATGCGTTCGCACTGCACATCACGACCAAGTTTCTCTCTGAGATAATCGCCAAGTGTCCCAGCATCAAGATCAGGAAGAAACTTTGAGGCAAAGACATTAACAAGCTTTGTGCGCACTGCTTTTATATTACTTTGCGCACCGGTGCCATAGATTGGCTTAGCTCTTTTGCGCAAAGGAATGCGCTGCTTTATCTGGCCAGGATTAGCGTCGTCCCGCAGCCTGCGATGTTTCACAACCAAGCTCCATATAGGAGAATTTGGATGATCAGCAGTACCTGTATTCCTCACGTCCAAGGCATCTCCACCCACAGCACTGTCGCCGTTCTCCTCCTGCCCCCAGCACGGGTCACCGCGAGGACCAGTGGTTTCCAGCGCCCCGACTGACGTCGTCTCCGCTTCTTCGGGCATGCTTCCTTCGGTTTTGCTGGTACACGTTCCGGCGGTATCTGCCGTGACCGCGCGTTGTTTAATTCCACGTGCATGTAGCTCCATCGTAGCCACTCTGCGGTCAATGGTGGAGGTGATGGTATGCAGATCCTTGCCGATATCAGCTTGGAGTTTAACTGACTGCCTTAGTGCGCAGATTTCGCTGTGCAGACGCTCAATCTTGGAGAGGAGATTGGATACATCTAGGCTGTTAAACGTGACTGGTGGTAACTCATCCAGGAAGTGGGACACAAAATAAGGTATGTCTTCTCCACACTCATTTATAACTTTTAGGCAGCTTTTTATGTTATTTGCATTCTTCTGATTGCCTTTATGTACTGAGTAGCGTTGTTTTGTGTTGGGACACAAGTCAAACAAAACTTTACGTG
>OZ035826.1:38068427-38397270 GCA_964034765.1 Knipowitschia caucasica
CGTCTCCGTCTCGGACACACTCACCCTGGCCGGCCAATGGGGGTACCCTTTCATTTTGGCGAAGACCAGATCCCCTGCCCTGTATTCCCGCGGTCGTGGTCGAGCCATTCCTCTGGGTAAGACGAAAACAAGCCTCGCAGGCTCTGGGCGTGATGCTGCAGCAGGCACGCGTCGCTATTATTGACCAAATAAATAATTTAAAAATGGAAACGGAGTAAGTACGTGAATGAGCTGTAGCTGCACGCATGAAATCAGGTGTAAAGTGTGATGGAGAATGGCTCTAGTTGAAGCTGCTGCAAGCCCACCTGAGCAGGGAAGAGCTGGTGCCAAATACATACAGAAGATCACCCTTATTCACACTTGCAGCCATTTTGATATGAGATACATCTGAGATAAAGGTCCATCTATTTAATTCAATTCAATCTATTTGTGTGTCACCTTAAATCACAGCAGCAGTCTTGATTTAAGACTGCTGCTTAAGACTGCTGAGGGCTTTACAAAGCTGCATAACACATAACACATATAGGAACCATTGGTTCATAGGAAACAGGATGACCACTGTCCAGAAATGCTAATAAATGTGCAGAAATGCCTCGGATCATCATTGTGTTAGACCCTCCTGCATTTGCACCACTCACAAACCAAGTAGTAGTAGTAGTAGTAGTAGTATTTTTATTTGAGCAGTTGACAATACACAATAACATGCACAAATAATTCAAGAAAGGCTCAAAAGGAGAAGGTCGAAGCAAAAAGCTAATATGTGCCTTCCCCATTATCAATAAATTAATTTAACCGGCTGCAAAATATTTAAATTTTTACATGTCATTCCTGATTTTTGCCATCATCATTTTTATCTTGTTGATGCTGTAGTAATTTGCACACCACAGGCGCCAGAATAAACTGACAGAGGCCGAAGCTAAGTTTAAGTAGGTTTATTTCATTTTGCTTGAAGCGTTTTAAAAATGTTGGGCAAAGTGCAATTATGTTACGTACAATAACAATTAAAAAGACAGTACTGTTAAAAGAACCAGGTAACAAAAGAATTCAGTCTGTAAATCAAACAGTGCACAGCAAACACAACAACACCAATAAGACGGCCTTAAAACAGTACCACTGTTCTTAATAGTATAAGTAAATAATTGCACGACCCGTCCAAAGTATTTTGTAACGTTAAAAACTTCTAGGGCCCAACCTAATCAGTTCATATAAAACATGGGATAAAACAATGACAGGCAAGCGGCGCTTGATTCCTGGAATTACATAGCATGTTAAGTATTCCATAGGTAAACACAACAGGCCTAAATAAAGATCGTTTGATGTGTGTGAATACCTTTCTCGAATGTAGACCTTTGACAATTGTGGTGTCTTGTTTTTGTTTGTCCACGACCACCACTAAATAAACAACATTCATGTTTAGTAGTTTGTAAATAAACAATTGTAAATTACTAGAGCTGGGACTCACATTGTTAAGAGTGACGCTGATTACGCAGACAGGTGTAGATGGTTGGAGGTATGAGATTTGTTGTTTAGGCTTTGTTAAACGGCTCCTAAGTGCAGAGGTACGCGTTAATGAAGCTATGGTTAGAAATCCACATAAAACGCCTGCCTAGTCGGCGATCAACAGTCAAATGCAAATATCATGCTTACAATAGATTGTTTGAGGTCCGCGCGCTGCCTTCACAAGACGTGCTCCGAGTGACAGAGGCAAAAAGGGAGGTGCGTCATCACGCATTGCGGCTTAGTGCTGGGACTAGCGGAAGTCGCCCCCCACCCACCAAAATAAACGTATTCATCCTACTACACCGGCCCCGGTTTTGAAAGGTCGCCGTCCCGGTGACTAAGCAGTTTCTGGTCGTAACTAACTACTGTTGATACGGAGGATTAAGTCATAGACCGCGGAAGGCGATGGAGATTTGTATGCTGACCTGCGGTTGTTCTCTGCGAGCGTCTTTGTACTGTAGTGTCTAACAGGGACACCGCACGGGCTGTATTTTGAGGACCCTGCTGCTGGTTTTGAGTTGTTATAGGTGGTGGGGTTACTTCAGTACTCTCTGCTTGGCATGGACGCGGAGGAGAGAGGGCCCTGACTCTTTGCGGCTCTTGGTCTAATATTATGATAAGAGCTTCTGATTCACTTTCTTCTGAAGAGTGTGAATGACTTCTTTGTGAGTGGGTGTCCACCAACCCCGGGTCTAAGTGAGATTCTTGTTCCATCTGTTGAACAGGTGGAATAGGCAGGACTTTGAGTTCAGCTCTATTCACATTTCTGTGATTACCCGCGGAATCTTTTGGATGGATTTGATACACTCTGCCTTCTGGATCCATACTTTTGATGACAACAAACACAGTTGGATCCCAAGCATCATGCAGTTTGTGACGCCCTAACGGTGGCTCCTTTTGTACACCAAAGTACCTGGTGGAAGGACAGAGATCACATTGGGCTTGTAATGTCTATTCCTCCGTTCGGTTGCCTGCAGCAATTTCTCTTTGGCTTGGGCATACACTATATTTAGATAGTTTTTATGCTCTTCCACCCAATCCTGAGCTGAAGTAGAGGTAACATCCTCATGTGATGTGCCAAGCAAGGCGTCAACAGGAAGGTGGGGCTTTTGGCCAAACATCAACTCATATGGTGAGAAGCCGGTGGACTGATGCTCCGTGGTATTATATGCAAAAAGTACTTCGGGCAGATGTTGTGGCCATTTTCTTTTACTCTCGGGTGGAAGAGTGCGCAACAAGTCATAGAGTGTCCTGTTGAATCTTTCACACTGCCCGTTGCCCTCCGGATGATATGGCGTCGTCCTACTTTTTTCGATTCCATACAAGTTACATAGCCGTCTCAAGAGATCTCCTTCAAAATTTCTTCCTTGATCGCTATGAATCCGTTTAGGGACACCATAGGTGTAAAACCATTTTTCCGTGAGGATCTTTGCAACGGTACATGCGCGTTGATCACGAGTGCCATATGCCTGGGCAAATTTGGAGAACACATCAGTTACCACTAGCACATTTTCTCTGCCGTCTGTTGATTTCTCAAGCAAGGCAAAATCAATGGCCACAATTTCTAAAGGCTTTGAGGCCACAAGACTTCCTCTGAAGGTGCGAACCCTCGGATAGGTAGCTTTCGCAAGTGTGCAGCGGTGGCATTCTTGGCAGTATTTTTCGATCTCATGCCCCATAAAAGGCCAATAGCATCTGCTTCGGATCAGATTTATAGTGCGCGAGACACCTTGGTGGCCATGATTATCGTGAAGGCTCTTTAGAACTTCAGCTTTAAGGCATTGTGGCAAGAGAAGCTGCCATATCTGTTGCCCACCCGGAGGTTGAATTTGGCGGTATAAAACACCATTGCGCATTGTTATTCTTGACCACTGCTGTACCATTTTCCGAAGGCCTTTACATGACGTGCTTAATTCCTGTTTGGAGGGGGGTCTCTTCCTTTTCCAGTATTGAAGAAAACCACCAATGACTGGATCAGCTGCTTGCAAGGTATTCAGATCTGCTTTTGGGCGGAACGGCAGCGCTGTGATTATACTGCAAGAGGCATCAGCAGTGGAGCTGGTCTGGTGTCTTATATGGGCCTCCTGGGGCACCGCGAACCCAGGTGTGGAAGGAGATATGTTCTGTGGTTGTACTTGGCGTGACAGTGCATCAGCATTCCGATTAGCTGGTCCAGGGCGGTACTTTATTTCAAAATCGAAAACTGCCAACTCTGATGCCCAACGTTGCTCTACTGCACTCAGGTTTGCGGTTTGAAGGTAACTTAATGGGTTATTGTCAGTGAAGACAAAAAACTTCTTCCCCAGCAAATATTCCCGGAATTTCTTAGTGACAGCCCATTTAAGGGCCAAGAACTCAAGCTTTCTGGAACTGTAGTTCGACATATTCTTTTCTGTGGGTCTGAGCCCTCGACTTGCAAAAGCGATCGGTCTTCGTCTGCCCTCCTGGTCTTGAGACAACACTGCTCCCAGACCAGCATGACTTGCATCAATCTCAAGAATGAATGTCTTTTTGAAATCAGCAAAGCCCAGCACTGGAGCACTGATCAACATTTGTTTGAGTTTTTGAAACGCACCTTCACAGTTCTCAGTCCATAGCTCCGCCATGACACCTTTCCCTCCCGACCTTCTGTTTTTAGTGCCACCTAATGTAGCTACCAATGCATGAAGGGGTGCAGCATACTTGGCAAACGCCTGCACAAAGCGTCGATAGTAGGACGCAAAGCCGAGAAAAGACTGCAGTTCTGAACAGGTGGTCGGTCTGGGCCACTCTGCAACGGCATTTATTTTGGAGGGATCTGTTGCTACTCCAGCTGCTGAGATTATGTGGCCCAGATACTGCACCTCCGGTTGAAAGAAGTGGCATTTCTGCAACTTAAGCTTCAAGTTATGTTGCTGAAGGCGGGTAAGCACTAGATCCAGTCGTTGAAGATGTTGTTCAAAGGTCGCGGAAAAAATGATGATGTCATCTAGATATAGTAGCAAGGACTGGAAGCTCTGATCCCCAAATATCCGCTCCATCAATCTTTGAAAAGTGCTTGGGGCGTTACACAACCCGAAGGGCATCCGATTGAATTCAAAAAGGCCGAAGGGCGTACAAAAGGCAGTTTTAGCTTTATCCTTTTCCGAAACAGGCACTTGGTTGTATCCGCTTGCAAGGTCTAAAGTTGAAAACCACCGTGCACCAGTGAGGGCATCCAAGGTCTCCTCTATGCGGGGAAGAGGGTAAGCATCCTTTCTAGTTCTTGCGTTAAGCAACCGGTAATCCACACAAAGCCTCATTTCTCCATTTTTCTTGAAAACTATGACTATGGGTGATGAGAATGGGCTTGAGCTCGGCCGTACGACCCCTTTGTCCAATAGGTCCTGTATATGGGCCTTCACCTGCTCGTACTGTGATGGTGGAAGGCGGCGATAACGTTGCCGTACGGGCGCCTCGTCGAGTAGGTGGATTTCATGCTCTACCAAGTTTGTACATCCTATGTCCCCATCACTTTGACTAAACACTGCGCCATGAGTCTTAAAAAGCCCAGCTGCTTGTTGGCTTTGTTCAGGGGACAAATTTGACAAATGAAAGGCCGAAAGATCAAGGGACTGCGAGCAATCCACTTCCACCTGGTTAATCACAGCCGTTGCGTCCTGGTCTTCACCTTCCTCCAGCGTAACAGTATTCCCGGGATGCTGGGTGTCCACCACGTGCAACTCTCCCAACTGCGTAAGGGGATTCAGCCAAACATCTTCCGAACCCACATTAACGACTGGGATTTCTACATTTCCTTGGTGGACCGAGAGGAGGGCAGATGACACCAGGAGGCCTGCTGGCAAATGGTTGGTGCCTGATAAGGGCTCCAGCAAAACTGATGGAAGAGTCAGATCAGATGCAGATGGGCAAACAGTGTGAATCCAAGTTAAAGAACCAGCTGGGACGCATACTGCTCGACCTTGGACCTTAGCTTTACCCAGGTGCCCTTGTGTGGTCACAGCTTCAATATGCTGGCATTTCACCAGTGCCTCTCTCCATCCTCTTCCAGCCGCTTTGATGACGGGCGACTGAAAGAAACTGGGTCCAAATTGGTCAACAATAGATTGTAACAGCATTGAATGATGTTCATTCCCAGGAGACCAGGCACTGTTGAGCTTTGGTCTGTGGGCTCGTTAGGGGGGTCTTTGACCACGAGGACGCCGATTTGATCCAGGCTCCTGCCCAATACATTAACTTCAAGCTCCATGTATCCTTTGTAAGGGATATTGAGCCCATTAGCCGCCTTAAGCCGCAACCAATGGCATTTTTTCAACAGTCCAATCCCCTGTGGTTTGAAGAATTTATTAAAGAAACTTTCTCGTATTGTGGTAACCATTGATCCAGTATCAAGGAGGCAGGGGACAATGACGCCCCCCATGCTAACCTCTACCACCGGGCAGTTTCCAATGAGTCGGGAATAATCTTCAGGTGAGCCCACAAACCCCTTTTCTGACGCCTGGCTCTCCGCACCAGAGGGGTCTAGTTTTCCGACGGTTGAGAGTCAGGGCCCTCCCCCAGTACTTGACTGCGCAAAGCAGCTTCAGACACGGACAGCGCACGCCGATTGCCTGGATTTAGGTTTACCCTACAATACCGCGCAATATGACCGGGCTTATTACAGCGATAGCAGATAGGCTTACCGTCTGCCTGAACACGGGGCCGTTTAACAAAACTCTGAGGGACATCATTACCTTCAGTTCGAGGGAGCTGTGCTGTTAAATGCTGCATGATAGTATCAAGTTGGGACTGTTGTTTACGAAGCGATTCCTTAATCTCAGCAATCTCATCAATCGGCTTTATTGCTACCACATTAGAGTCAGCTTCAACCACGTCCGCATAGTGAGAGTCGCAAGAAAATGCGCGAGACCGAGTTTTACTATTGGGTCTACTGGCTTCAGTCCACCCAATAGCTTCTGCGCGGAGCTCAATAAATGGAATATCTGGGGTTCGGACAATGCGTTGCTTCAACTCTCTGCGCAAAGTCTCATCTGAAATGTGTTCAATAAATTGATCGCGTAAAATCATGTCGTTATTAGGAATACCACCCGGGGTTTTGCGTATGGCTACCTCCATTAATGACTTTAAAGCATGGGAGTATTCACGGAGAGATTCACCTTCTCGTTGAGTACGTTGAAACAACTGAAGTTGCGCTGCTACATAAGACTGTTTACAGCAATAGTTTTCAGTCAAGATGGCAAAAATTTTCTCTGGTGTATTCCGACTAAGACTAGGATGGAAATTAACCTCCGCTTTTGCTCCACCATCTAGGTGGTCAATAACAAACAATACTTGTTCAGAGATTGGCATATGTCTAACCTCCAAGCATCTCCGTACCTCTTCAACCCATTGATTAACAGTTAGCATATCAATACTCATTTTACCAGTAAACTTCGGACACTTGCGATCTTTAGGTGCATATACATAACGTATATTTGCAGTTTCATGAGACGCATTGCTCATGGAAGCCATGTTGGTATTAGAAGACCCAGGGCAAGGGTCAGATACCTGAGTGCTTTGAGTCTGTCGAATTTGTAGCTGCTCTCTCAATTGTTCATTTGAGGCTTTAAGTTGCTGCAGCTGCTCCATAAGAGCCTGTGCTTCTTCCATGTTGTTGCGCTGAGGGTGGAAGAGTAGAGTGGTGAAGCTTGAGTACGGTGCTCCCTCGATGCCGATGACCTGCCACTGTTTTATCCCACTAACCGTAAAGGGCCATTAAACTTAACTCGCCTAATCCTGTCAGCAACGCCAATTCTGTAGTAATTTGCACACCACAGGCGCCAGAATAAACTGACAGAGGCCGAAGCTAAGTTTAAGTAGGTTTATTTCATTTTGCTTGAAGCGTTTTAAAAATGTTGGGCAAAGTGCAATTATGTTACGTACAATAACAATTAAAAAGACAGTACTGTTAAAAGAACCAGGTAACAAAAGAATTCAGTCTGTAAATCAAACAGTGCACAGCAAACACAACAACACCAATAAGACGGCCTTAAAACAGTACCACTGTTCTCAATAGTATAAGTAAATAATTGCACGACCCGTCCAAAGTATTTTGTAACGTTAAAAACTTCTAGGGCCCAACCTAATCAGTTCATATAAAACATGGGATAAAACAATGACAGGCAAGCGGCGCTTGATTCCTGGAATTACATAGCATGTTAAGTATTCCATAGGTAAACACAACAGGCCTAAATAAAGATCGTTTGATGTGTGAATACCTTTCTCGAATGTAGACCTTTGACAATTGTGGTGTCTTTTGTTTTTGTTTGTCCACGACCACCACTAAATAAACAACATTCATGTTTAGTAGTTTGTAAATAAACAATTGTAAATTACTAGAGCTGGGACTCACATTGTTAAGAGTGACGCTGATTACGCAGACAGGTGTAGATGGTTGGAGGTATGAGATTTGTTGTTTAGGCTTTGTTAAACGGCTCCTAAGTGCAGAGGTACGCGTTAATGAAGCTATGGTTAGAAATCCACATAAAACGCCTGCCTAGTCGGCGATCAACAGTCAAATGCAAATATCATGCTTACGATAGATTGTTTGAGGTCCGCGCGCTGCCTTCACAAGACGTGCTCCGAGTGACAGAGGCAAAAAGGGAGGTGCGTCATCACGCATTGCGGCTTAGTGCTGGGACTAGCGGAAGTCGCCCCCCACCCACCAAAATAAACGTATTCATCCTACTACAATGCAAACAAAAATATCAGCAATGCTTATCAATTTATGTTCCATCCAGTTCATTGCAATAATAAATGTAATCTTCATTGTTTTTACAACAGCTACAGCTGTAGCCCCCTCCGTGTCTGGAACCTGTTCTGTGTAGTGCATTAAAAAGACAAGGCTTTATGGACCTATTGGAGGGAGGGGTCCTCTACCCAACAGACCCACACCATGTCTACCCTCATTCTCATTTTGTCAGTGCAGCTGGAGCGATGACACAAGAGGAACTGCCAAACCAGATTTTTGTTGAGATCATTTCTCAAACTGACCTCAGAATGGAGTTCTGGTGATTTTGGTAGAATCAGAAATGATAAGTGACTGAACCAGAGAAAGAAAAGAAAAAAACAAAAGAACACATATATACATATACATTCATATATATATATATATATATATATATATATATATATATGAGTGTGTTCACAGTTAAGTGTCAATTGAAGTATCTCGACTTTAAAAGGTTATAACTTAAAAACTAAAATTACTATCATAGATTGGAAAAAAGATTTCAAACACAGACACATCAAAGAGATAGTGTGGATAAAATCAAAAGGAAAGATTGTCAAATATATTTTTGGTGACATTTTAAACGACAAAATCAGCCTCTTTTTTGACCATTCTACTGTGACGCCAGTTACATAGAAAATAAAATGTCCTCAGTCTGAAAAAGCGGCAGATGAAATCCCACAAGATTATTATGGTTAACACAACAGAAGGAAATCACTTGATATGAAAAGGAATCGTTAAAAAATAAAAAATAAAATAATTAATTAAATGACCCCTGAAAAATGTATAACGGACGTGATGGTTTCCGTCCTCTTTTCTCTAAAATTTAAACTTGAGAAAGAAGAAAAATCTTGTCTGGTTTCACATTTAATTGGTTGACTAAATGAAAGTATCACTTTGTTTCTACATTTGATTCTCTGAATCAAATGTGGACATCTGAAAATACCTATCAAACTTCCGCAAAGCTCATTCCGTCAAAATCATCACGTCCGTTAGATAAAATAAACAGGGCCGCATTAGGAAACTTGTCTAATGTATAAAACAGTTATGTTCTAGCAACTTCTAATGAACAGAGGAGGTGCTTGGAAACATGAAAAACATAAAATATCTTATGATTATTAAAATCTAATTTTTGGCCTTTTGTCACACTTTTGTGCCCTTTAGTGTGAACAAGCCCATATATATATATATATATATATATATATATATATATATATATATATATACACATACAAACACATACATATATACAATATGCATTAATGAACTTACATACACATAGATCGAGTTTTTCCCAAAAGGGCATCATTCTAAAGTTTTATAAGTATCAATTACACTTGCTTTATACTTTTTTTTGAACACTTTTATGGATGTGGTTACCTTTAACTCGTTATCGAGTTTGTTCCATAAATCAACTCCTCTAAATGAGATACAGTGGTTTTTAATATTAGTCCTGGTCTTGGGTTTATGGTACAAATCCTTCCCTCTGATATCATAGTGCGGTTCTCTCAGTGTAAATCTCTCCTGGATACAATTTGGAACCATATGATGATGAATTTTGTACATCAGTGCTGCAGTATTTAGTTTGATTAAGTCTTGTAATTTCAAGGTATTCAATCTGATGAATAGTGAATTTGTTTGCGGATAATAATCGACACCATTTACTATTCTAATTGCCTTCTTCTGCAGTATACATTTTTTTTGAGTTGTGGACTTATAAGTGTTCCCCCATATTTCAGAACCATAATTTAAATATGGCAAAATTAGGGTATTATATATCAACTGCAATGCTTTCTGATTTAAAACGTGTTTCATTTTATTCATTATGCCAATGGTTTTGGAAATCTTAATTTTAAACTAATTTATGTGTCATTTCCAGTTTATTTTTTCATCTATATTGATGCCTAAAAACTTTGTATTACTTACCCTCTCTATTACTATGTGATCTATTTTTAATTCAGCCATTGCATCAATTTTCCGGTTTCCAAATATAATATACTTAGATTTTGCTAAATTCATAGATAGTTTGTTATAGTCAAACCATTTTTTAAAGATTTGTAGTTCTTTTCCCACTCTGTCCAAAAGCTGATCAACACTTTTCCCAGAGGAGTAAATACTGGTGTCATCAGCACCAGTAAATGTTAATGTCAATGTTATGACAGTGAATTTATTAAGTTTACTAAGATATTCTTTAATCTCCTCATAGTTCATATATAAGCTTCTTCTATTGAGATGGATAATACTGAGTGCTCCTTCCATGTTCACATTATTGAACTGTTCATTGGAATAATATTTACAGTCATATATTAAATTATTGTAAAAGTTACTATCTGGATCAATATCTTCACCAAACTCATTTAATTTGTATTCCATTTCATTATTTAGATTATAGATCTCACTATCAGTCATTTGTATCAGCTAATTCCTCCTCACTAAAAGTCCTACACCAACACCCATACACACAATGTTTTACTGTATCCGGACAAGAGAAAAGGGCAGAGAGACTAATAACAAAGGGAGTAATGTAGTCAAAAGGAATAAAACAAAAAACCCAGGATATTCCATTATACATTTTTTTCCCCTCTATTTCTTCTCCAAGAGACAAGGGAAACAAAAGTCCTCCATCAGTTCTTTTCACTAACTTTCTATTTACCCTATGAGTAGACAGCATTTTCATCGGAATTGATCAAGGTCTCATAATTCTCTTACCACAAGAACTTTAGATTCCTCTGGGGACGATCCATTGAGTTGGATGAAAACCTTGCAGTTCCTCGTCCAAGTTGCTTTAATCTTGTTGTTCTTTCGTAGGATGCGGGCTTCTCTGGCCATCTCAGCATTTCTCTTTGTGAGATGTTCATTCACATAAACTGTTGACCCTTTTAGCTTCTTTCCTTGACGTAGTGGCTCTGTTTTGAACCGTCTGTTTACAAATCGCAGAATAATTGTTGGCTTGTTCCTTTCTTTGCTGGGCAGTGTGTGGCATGCAGCAATATTCTTCACATCCAGATGTATGTCTTTTTCAGCCAAAAAATGCAGCACTTGTCCCTCTAGTGACAGTAAATCAGCAGGTTCAGCATCTTCACTTACATTTCTCCCTTCCACTGCTGCTTTTGCATAGGAGCGAGGTTTCACACTCAGGCCACTGATAATTACATCCTCCATTCGCAAATATTGTTCCAAATTATCAATCCTCTTCTTCCTTTTTCTGTATTATTTCTTTAAACTGCTTTACCTCATCCACAAGTTGCAGCAGCTGTGTTTGCTGTTGAGTAACTTTAGCCAGCTCTCCAGACATGTGGTTCATTGACTTGCGGATGTCTTCAATGTATCTCTCCATCTGTGTTGTCTTCTTTGGTGGCATTGCCCACCTTTTATTTTATTCTTACTTGACTTGATAAGCAAAAAAATATACTTTTTCTTTCATACAATTGTCAGCCAGAACACAGGGTGCAGCCATCTTAGGATGGTCCTGTGGGAAAATGTGAGAAACCTCAGAGAGGCCCATATTGACAGAGGGATTTACTCCAGAAATTCTATCCAATTTTCTTCCACTTTATCCGTTGCTTGGTTGTGGTCTGAGGCAGACGCCCAGACTTTCCTCTCCACACACACTTCCTCCAGCTCATCCGAGGTAATCCTGAGGCCAGCTGAGAGATAGATACAGTTCCTTTTCCGTGTCCCGGGTCTTCCCTGGTCTCCTCCTGGTGGGACATGCAGCCAGCGGAAATTCAATTTGGTAGACGTCAGCCAAAGGTAACCCCTCCAGGCCGGTTCTCATCCCCAGCCTATCGCACTGCAAACGCCCCCTTCCAATCACCGTACCGGCCAGGCAAGCCGCTTAAAAGCGGAGAAACTCCCACTCTCGGCCTTCTCGAAGCCTGCAAGCCCTCGAAGCCTTGCAGAGAATCGTCTGGAGGAATCGTTTTCGTCTACTCACGCTACTCGGCGCGACCCTGGCGTCCTTGGTCTGGCTGCTTGTGGTCTGCTCCTCCTCCACGTCCCTGCACTGGTCTGCTCCTCCTCCGCGTCCCTGCACCTGCTGTGGTTCGCATATCTCCACTGCTCTCCTCCTCTGCGGGCTCTTTCTGCGGGCTGCTCCGCGGGGCCCTCCGCGGGTTCTGTGCGGCTCGTTCCTCGTGGTCTGCTGCCGCGCGCAGAAGGTCTGGCGGTGCCGTGCGTGTCCCTGCCTCGATTGGCGGTGCCGCGTTGTCCCGTTGCTTTTTCCAAGTCTCCTGGCATGTGAGTACAGTGAGTGTGCTGACCGCGGACAGATTAGTCCCGGAGTTTTGGGCTGCAGGCGATTGGTTTTTGCCCCGCGCACTTGACTGCAGGCGTCAGTTTTTTCGCCCCGTGCTTGGTCTGCAGGCTCCGTTTTCACATGTGTCTGAGTTAACCGAGGGGCAATGCATATTAGATGGCATCAATCTCTATCGTCTGAGGGATATACGAGGAGCTACGTGCATTAATTCAGATTCATGTTCTGCCACTTGCAGTAAAACCATGCATTTAAATAGCTAGGTCGCTGGTATTAAATTAGGTAACTAAACTGCAGTTGTCGCATTTTGAAAGTGCAGCAGAAAGAAAAAGGGCCCAACATGAATCTGCAATGGGTGTGAAGTGGTGTTGGAGCTATGAACGCATGGATCAGTGATCGTTCATGCGTATCTGCCATAACCAAAGCAGCAGATGGCTCCAGGGGACGTCTGTTAATCGCATGGGATGTTTCGGTTTCGGGTCGATTTTTTTTCCCTCACGGACTCCTAATCAAAGGCATCCACACCTGTATTCTTCACTCTTCTGATCGCAGGCTCCCCATCATGCTGCCCATCCTGCAGCGGCTCCGAGCGGCACTGAACTCCGGCTCTTCTTCCAAGTACACGTCTGCCCTCCTCGCAGCATCTTCCTGCTCGCCTTCCGTGGCTTCTCTGCATAAGCGTTTCACTACTGCTCACTCAACCTTCAGGCGGTCCGAGACACGGCTTTTTCCCGACCATCCTACTATCCTGATTATCTACTCTCCAACCCAAGATTCTAAGCGTAAGGGCGCCTGCAACTTCAATGGCCCTCTCCGATGTGTCTCTGCCCCTACAGGTCTCCGCTTCTACACGGACGTGCCCCTTCCGTGGGTTTTGGGTTTTTTTTTCCAGGACCATTGGGTTGCCGGGCCGTGGCCGCTACTTTCCACCGGAGCATCTCCTCTGCCCTACACTAGATATTCCCAGTGGTCGTGGCCTGCGCGCGGCGGAATCACACGTGGCAGAGAAAGAGGATCCCCATCATGCGTGATAATCTCGACTTCCAGGAGTTCCGACGCCTCTGCCCTTCTGCCAACCCATCACCATGCCAGATCCCCTGCATGGAATCCCTCGCCCTGGACTAGTCCCTCCGTCTCTTCACCTCCTCATCTCCTCCGCTGCATCCTACATGAAGATGGGTCTCTCACCTTCCACACTGAAATCATACAGTTTCGCGTGGAAGGTCTACTCCAGCTTCTGTCACGCCCACTGCATTCCACTCATTCCGCCCTCTGCTGTCACGATCCATGATGCATTACACTCGCCTCCGCTCTCGGAAAGGAGATCTCAACGGACCGTTATTTCTTACCCCTGAAAACCTCCCTATGTCCCCCAACTGGTTCAGAGCCCAACTCAAGTCCGTACTGCTGCTTTGTAAACTGTCTCCCCTTCTCTACACAGCCCACTCCTTCCGGATAGGCGCCGCCACGCGCGCCGCGTCACTGGGGCTCCCCCATTCCGCCCTCCAGCAGCTGGGCCGCTGGTCATCATCGGCCCTCTCCTCATACATCAGGCCTGACACCTCGACCATCCTGGCAGCCCAGCGGCTTTTGGCATCTCCATAAAACACTCGCTAAACTCCTGGTGGCGGCTGCAGCTGAGTATCCGCAAGTAATGGTCACAGCAAATAGCGGTCACAGTATATAGTGATAGCGGTCACAGTATATAGCGATAGCGGTCACAGTATATAGCGATAGCGGTCACAGTATATAGCGATAGCGGTCACAGTATATAGCGATAGCGGTCACAGTATATAGCAAAAAATGGTTAGCGCATGATGGTCATCAGCATATAGCGATAGCGGTCACAGTATATAGCGATAGCGGTCACAGTATATAGCGATAGCGGTCACAGTATATAGCGATAGCGGTCACAGTATATAGCGATAGCGGTCACAGCATAGAGTAGTCTCGACGTTCTGTCCCCTCCAAACCAGGCTGCAAAAACTCCATCAACACACAGCCTTTTTGGGGATTGGCACGCTCCATCGCAGGAGGCCCTCCGCTCTGAAGGCCGCACCGGGGCCTAGGGCGCCAAACCTCCTCCCAATAAAATACTCAAAAGCTTCTTGTTTCACGTCGCTCCAAATTGAAATGCAGCCAGCGGAAATTCAATTTGGTAGACGTCAGCCAAAGGTAACCCCTCCAGGCCGGTTCTCATCCCCAGCCTATCGCACTGCAAACGCCCCCTTCCAATCACCGTACCGGCCAGGCAAGCCGCTTAAAAGCGGAGAAACTCCCACTCTCGGCCTTCTCAAAGCCTGCAACCACCGCCTCCCCTCCTCCTCCTCTTCACTCTGCCTTCAATCTGCTTCCCGCTGCCAAATGCCGCCACCAGTGCCTAGGTCCCGGGGGATTGGCACGCTCCATCGCAGGAGGCCCTCCGCTCTGAAGGCCGCACCGGGGCCTAGGGCGCCAAACCTCCTCCCAATAAAATACTCAAAAGCTTCTTGTTTCACGTCTCTCCAAATTGAAATGACATTTGAAATACAGAAGCAGAGAAGTTGCCTCTTGTCTTGTTAAGCTTTTTGAGTTGCCTTGTGTTTGAACTGGGCTATACAATACGGCTGGGATACACAACTTTTCATAAATTTTCATAAATTTTCATAAATAATGCGAGTTGGGACAAACACGCATATTTACATCATTTCATTTACAGCGTTAAGTATATATACCAAACATTATAGATTTAAACTTGTTTATTAATTTGTTTAAAGGGTCGAGTCAGTGTTATATTTCTCACACATACCTGCCACATTTATGTTTTCCTACGGGGATCAATAAAGTATCTATCTATTGCCACGTGGCAGCCCATTAAAGAGGAGGGCCTTCTTCTTGTGTATTTCTGGCAGACTGCGCGTGAGTCGGGCATTGCTGCCTTTCACTTGTGGACCTGATTACTTCACTTAAAGTTCATATCCTTAGATGAAGTCCGGTGTCAAAAATAAAAGTAATCAGAAAACTCCTCTTTGCTGCAATCTTCACACATGCTTCCTGATCCAAAAGAGGCTCTGCGCAAGCCCGGTGACGCAGTCTCATTATTATTATTTTTTTCAAATCTTAATTTTAAAATGTTTAGTCAATATAGTTGTTACAGATGTTTTTTTTAAAGGAACAATATGTAATTAAAGCCGCAAGCGGCGTCGAATGGCCCTCGCCGCACCACCCCGCACCAAGCCGCCCAGCACCAAGCCCTCCGCACCAAGCCGCACCGCATCAAGCCGCACCAAGCCGCCCCGCACCAAGCCGCCCCGCACCAAGCCGCCCCGCACCAAGCCGCCCCGCACCAAGGCGTCCCGAATTAAGCCACCCCGCATCAAGCCGACCCGCACCAAGCCGCCCCGCACCAAGCCGCCCCGCACCAAGCCGCCCCGCACCAAGCCGCCATGCATTAAGCCGCCATGCATCAAGCCGCCATGCATCAATCCGCCCCGCACCACGCCGCCCCGCAACGCGCCCCGCACCACGCCGCCCCGCACCACGCCGCCCCGCACCACGCCGCCCCGCACCACGCCGCCCGCACCACGCCGCCCCGCACCACGCCGCCCCGCACCACGCCGCCCCGCACCACGCCGCCCCGCACCACGCCGCCCCGCACCACGCCGCCCCGCACCAAGCCGCAACGCGCCGCTCCACAACCCCCCGCACTACGCCGAACCACACCGTACCACGCAGCACCGTGCAACGGAGGTGGGGCCGCCGTGTGACGATTTGTTGCTGTTGCCATGGAAGAACGTTAGTCAAATTGTAATGAATATGATGATTAGAGCTGTTTGGCACTCCATGTAAAACTTTGCCTCAATCTGTAGGGGGCGCTATTGGGCCAATTTCAAATATTTTACTTTCACCTGACCTAAACCCTGGAGTTGAACATTGGATTCAAGTTTTGTGCAAATCAGACTTTGTTTGTGCAAACAGGAGCAAAATGAATATTGTGAAAAACGGCCAATAAACACTCACATTTTGCCGCTCCGCTGCTCAAACAACGTTTCACTGATCAAAAATCCCACCCCGGTTTTTGACCAAATAAAAGATGATCTAGACAGATGGACAAACCTCCCACTCACTCTCATCGGCCGCATCTCTGCAATAAAAATGAAGATCCTTCCAAAACTCAACTACCTATTCTCCAACATACCCGTCACACCCACAGATAAATGGTTCAAATCACTCGACTCACTCATATCAAAATTTTACTGGAAACACAAAAAAGCCAAAATCAAACTTTCAACATTACAATAGCCCAAATCACAGGGCGGCCTTAACGCACCCAACTTCACACACTACTTCCTTGCAAACCAATTACAATACCTAGCAACATGGATAAAGCCTACACACAATAACTCCTGGACAGAAATCGAACAATCTATCTTACATAACATCCAACTGACAGACTTACCAGCAATGAACACTGCACTCAAAAAACATACCTCTTTTAAATACATAACTATCTCAACAACTCTGCCAGCCTGGTGGAAAGCTTTAAAACTAACTAACTCATCACCTACACCCTGCAAATACACTCCTCTCTGGCACAACCCTGACTTTAACACAAATAACACACCACTGCACTACAAAACATGGGAACAAAAAGGAATCACCCACCTCGGACATCTATTCAACAACAACACATTTATGACATACAAACAACTAACAGACAAATTCAATCTCAACCAAAACTCCACATTTCAATATTTCCAAATCAAATCCATAATCAAAGGCAAGATTAACATACAGCTCAACCCCTTAACTGCACCCCAAATATAAAAAAAATTAAAACTATGAAAAAACTAATATCCAAACTACACAACTTCTTGAATACAGACCAAACAATACACACCCCAAAAGAAAAATGGAACCTGGACATTAACTCACCCATCACACCCAAATTCTGGACAGAAATATGCACCAACACCTTCTCCATGACACCAAACACCAATTTACAAATGATACAATACAGGATTATTCACAGAACACATATAACTGAACACAAAAAGCATAAAATGGGACTAACAGACACAAGCACATGCACTCAATGCACAATGGGCTCCACAGACACGTACATACATGCACTGTGGGAATGCACACCAGTTCAATCCTTTTGGCACAGAGTCACCTTAAAACTCTCTGACATCCTGAGCTGCAGAGTCCCGCTCTCTCCATCTCTGTGTCTATTGAGCGCCACCTCTACCAGCCCCATACCTACCAGATACACAAAATGCCTTCTGACATCTCTAGCTATCGCCAAGAGGATAATCTTATTAAACTGGAAAACCAAAAACTCAATAAGTATCAACCACTAGATCAACTCCCTCACCCATCACATCACCACACATCACCCATCATCTCAGGATGATAACGTACTGTCCTTCACGGAAACTTGGTCACCCTTCATCAAATACCTCAATATCACCGTATACTAATCACTAGTGTTTGGAAGTCCCCCCACTATCCACTGGCACGCACACGCGCACGCACACACACACACACAACCCTAACACCATGAGTATTATGCTGCTAACCCTGTCACCACAGTAACCAAAGCTCTTCTTACCAAAACAAAACTGAAAAAATTATAAAAACCCAACAACAGACTCACACCTACTAGATTAGGCCATTCAGGAGGGGAGGCATGCTCTCTAGAGGTGACTCCCCTGGAGCGCAGACCTCCCACAGAACCCTGGATTTTTAATGCATAACATAAGCCACGCTCAACACACACATACAATACACACAAGATTAAACAAGGAAGTGGCCCTGCTATTGCTGGAAGAGACCCCAACAATGACAGGACTAAAAAAAAAAAAAAAAAAAAAAGAAATTACCCTTGCATGTTTTTAATGCACTAGACATGCACAAAAAATAAAAATAAATGAAAAAATACAAATAATAATAATACAAAATAAGCAAAAAAATACACATAAACAGCCAAAATACGTTACTGGGATCTGTGGAGACAGCAGGTGGCAGCACTCATTATTTTCGTTTTATTTACTGTTATTGCTCTGTTTTTCTATTTCTTCTTCAGACACATATGGTCACACATTTATACATATACACAAACACTCAAATACATTAACACCCACACTTACACATTAGCACCTACATATTTCCACGACAGTACTTGCTTGTTATTTTATTTTTTTATTAAGTATTTTGTTTTCTTTGTTTCATGCTCGGGATGCCTTAAAAATGCCCCCCCCCCCCACTCCCCCTTCCCTCCCCCACCAATATATTCTGCACTACTATGTTGTACTTAGTAATTTATGTTTTTTTGGAATCTGTATCACATGGTGTTAAATAAAAAATAAAAATAAATAAATAAAATTAAAAAAAATCCCTGAGGTCATTTTGATGGTACATGTGTTTAGACAATGTGGAGTGATATGGAGGCCAATCGGTGAAACGGCCGAGGAGGAGTCGCTTTCCAACCGACATGTATGAAAATGATTGCGGATCATTTTTCCATTTTGCAGTGAAATTTATGGGCCTCCTATTTGGCAGAGGGCGGAGCCATGATAACATTTCGGTCGTATCTTGACTTGAGGAACATGTGTACCGAATTTCATGGCTCTACGACAAACTTGACCTCTGAAACTCCCATTGGCTGTTGTAGGTGGCGCTGTTCTGGCATTTTTTGAGTCCCATAAAAATAAACACCCAAATATCAAATTTTTCACCAGGTCTGAGGTTTGGGCAAAATTTTACAACTTTTCATGCATGTTCAGGGGGTGAAATTAAGGCTCAAAGTGCAGAATTTGACATCTCTCGAGCAAAAACAATAGGCCCTTTCCCCGTTCGGGGCTCGGGCCTAAAAATCTGGCCAAAAGTGGTACTGCAGTCACAGTCAATATTTTGTAGTCCTCTCCCTCTCTCCCTGACTCAAGTTCCCAGATACACACCAAATCCAGCAGCAAACACAGGGAATTATTTTATCAGTTGTTTGTCTGTCTCCATTCACATTGCCATGAGGCATGCTAACGTTGAATGAATGTTTAATGTTGTATTTTTATTTGGACATTTGAGATAAAAAACACAAAACAAAATAAAAGCAATGTAATTATAGATTATCCAAAATAAATAAGCAATTGATGTCCAAAATAGGAGTGGGAAGAATGGATGTTGGAACGTATTTCTTCAGCGTATCAACATCAGGTTTTGCTCCAGAGGATATCACCTTTCAATTTGATTTATTCCCTATTTTTTTAGACAAACATGTATAAGTCCCACATCAAAAAGAGACTAACATTATTTTAATTGGGGTACATGTGGTCTCAAATGATTCTTTTTACAATTAAGCTATAATCTGCCAAAAAACGTCTTGACCTTTGTCTTTTACCGTTTTTAGAGCAATCTGTCATAGAATGTGATAACATGCAATTAAATGCAAAAAGGCTCTACCCAGGATCAAATTCGGATTACTGCATCGTGAGTGCGAGGTTTTAACCACTAGACCACTGATTCGCGCAGTATAACTCTAAAGGACGGAGTCAAACCAGCAAATTTTGCATCACACGTGAACTTCTATCAGCTGTCTCAATTGTTCAAAGGCATCCCGATATAAATCCTCGTTTTAGTCTTTGTTTTGTCATTAATTATTTGAGGGTCATAACAAGACCTTTTTTAGTTCTGCGGCCACATGTTATTTTACCTCTGAGATTAGTGAGCCGCGCGGAGTTCTGGCAACCCGATCACGGACTTACATGACACTTCCTGATTGGCAAAACAGCGGAGGGTAGGACATCAAAATCAAAACAATAACAACTTTTACGGGTCGTAAAAGTAATTTTGAATATCTCGGCTGAACTACTGTTATCAGTTAAAGATGTATTCGAAAAGAGCATGATTTAATAACGCCTTTTGAAATATGGGGGCCATTTAATTATGACTTGACATGCAAATATTACTGCTACTTTAACAAACAAGGGAATGGTGTGATGACAAAAGATATATACAGAATCACTATCTCAGTCACAAATCTTTGACCATATCTTTGAGAAAGTGTTTATTTGTAAGTGAAAGGAAAATGTGAGTTTTTCTCCATCTGAAATGTATAGTTTGCAGTGTCTGTCCAGTTTTCCAGACTCGGAGTGGCAGGGAGGAGCCAGTGTCGAGTCACAGCTTTTTTGGCTGTAGTTATTAACATTTGAAATAGGTATTTGTTGTTTTATAATAATCTTGTGTTACCTAGTATCAGGCTAGAGAATTCAAAGGGAATATCCTCATTAAATATTGAATATTTACCTCGATGAATATCCTTCCACAATTATTTTATGTTTGGACAGTCCCAAAATATGTGCCAGTGGTTGGCTTCTTGGTCGTCTTGCCTCCAGCATCTAGGCTCGTATCCACTCCACTGTTTTCGAGTAATAAAAAACCTGATAAAACACTTCCAGCCAAACCATGTACAGTATGAGAGTTTCTTCATGTCCACAATGATACACAGTAACCCTGGCATTCTTCATCAGTTATAGTAATATTACCTTCGTCTTCCCATTTAGCCTTAACATACTGAGTTGATTTGACTTTTTGTTCATGAAGCCTTTGTAAAGCTAAGAAATTATTTATTTTTTAGATTTTGCTTTGTATGAAGTTAATATTTCATGAAGCGCTGGTTTCTGTACATCACACACACTTGCTCCTTCTGCAACACAATTTCTCATTTTGTAACACACAGTCTCTTTCTGCTGCTCACTAGTGTCACACATAAGACACTTTGTTCATAAATGGGAAAACACATCTATTCAAAATACCGAACACATTGTGTAATTAAAAACATTGAGACACACACTTTGAAACACGGACAAAATGCGACACACATCAGCCAGACACTAACAGGCCTCAGTTTAGACATTTTCATAACTTTGCAAGTCTGAAGACAGGAAGAGCAAGAGCTAGAGGAAAAAAAAGTCATGTTTTTAAGAGTTTTATATGTGCCTCACTGTGTCTTGCCTCACTATTCTTATTCTTTTGTCTGTGTGTGTGTGTGCTTTGTTGTGTTGGTGCCCCCGGTGTCTCCTCTTTGTATTCCAATGTAGTTTTTTTCTGATTCTTCTTCTGATACAACATCATGTGAGGCTGTCATGAATCTACTTCTGGCTGTCACCTCTAAATATATATTTATTAGCGATGGAGAATCAGGTCACAATCAAACGTCATCCCTCATCTCACTTCTCACTGTGCTGGTCCGAGGTTCCTTCTTCAAAGTCCTCCTTAAATCTGGGTTTGGTGTCGGGCTTGTTCCCTTTGGGCTGGTTCCCTTTGGGCTGGTTCTCTTTGGGCTGGTTCCCTTTGGGCTTGTTCCTTTTGGGATCGTTCCCTGTGTCAACTCGTCCAGACGGCATCATCCACGGACTGCACAGGATCCCGTCCAGGCTGATCCTCAGTCCCACATCTGCCTGAAGGATGCTCTTGATCAGAGCGACAGCTTGAGGGGAGACATGAACAGAGTCCAGGAAGTGTATCTTGTGACCCATCTGAAGCCTCACCATCAGCAGAACGTGTGCAGAGTCGAACGGGAGATGGTCATAGAGCATCCGGAACAGAACCACCCCCATGCTCCACACGTCGGCCACTACAGGGTTGTAGGGGACAGAGCGTAGCACCTCGGGGGCCGTGTAGCTGCTGGTGCCACAGAAGGTCCTGCTGAAGTCCATGTGTCCCCCGGTGAAGGTCAGCCGTCTGCACATGCCGAAATCACACACTTTGATGTTGTGGTTCTGGTCCAGCAGAAGATTGTCACATTTGAGGTCGCGGTGCGTGACGTGGAGGTTGTGCAGGTACTGGACGGCTCGGCACAGCTGGAGGAAGAAGGTCCTGCTGCTCTCCTCGGGCAGGGGGCCTCTGGAGCTGAGGTACCCACAGAGGTCTCCGTTCACACACAGCTCCATCACCACAAACACCTGCAGAGACAGGAACAAGACCAGTGAGAGGTAGCAACAAGCCCCGGGTCTCCAAGATGTCTGCCTGGGTCTCCAAGATGTCTGCCTGGGTCTTGCTGGAGAAACTGTCTCTCTGCTGGCCGGAGGGTCTCTGCTCAGACTGCTGCCCCCGCAACCCGGCAACGAATAAAGCAAAGAGAATGGATGGAGTCTATCCATCCACCATTCTCTTTCTCTTTTTTATTATATTCCCAAAGTAAAGATAATATAAGATTGTACCCTTGATGGGGGCTGATCAGCTCCTGTATCAGTGATGACCATGAGATCTACATAAATATATATTGCATGCTTTTCAAACTGCTGAAACCATTGCGCTCTGGAGAGTAATTAGCAGGTTGCTGGTTAGTGTCCATCTTGCTACATTACGATAGTTGGTAAGTCAGGCTTCAGGAAAAGCAGCGCCCCAAATAAAGAAAACAACATGACTGAAACACCTGGGCAAGCGCAAGGAGTGCTGTGCTGAAAGTGTTCAAGCTTCAAAGCGTGTACAGAGTAATTTAGAGGTTTTTTTTAAGCGAGTGTCGAGGCGTGTGTTATGCGGTATAACTTCGAAAGCCTCACGAAGTGGCCTTACCATTTGACGGTTCACTGAGGCGTTTCAGACACATGGATGCATGTCATTATTATAGATCCATGCATGGATGTAGACATGTAGTTCAGAGAGTGCATTGCTTTGAGAGATTGCTTTCCGATCCGCGGCTGTGCCCGTCTGTTTCTGTGTGCGTATGTGTGTGTGCATGATGTGGAGCAGTCCTGTGCCTAATTATAGCTAATCTTCAAAATGAAATACAATAAAAAATGCCTCAATTTATTAAAACCTTTGGTTCATAAAGTCTGTCTTATCTGGGGTGAAATCAGACTTGTTTTTGTTGCCTGGGACGTGGAACACGTTTGTTGCATCAGTTTGCAATCTAGGGTTGTCCCATTTCTATTGGAGGGCACTTTTCTGTTGCGGGAACTCATAACTCAAGTGTTTTCAGAATTGGGATTGGCCCTAAAGCTGTGTTCACACCAGACTCAACTTCGACTTCGGAAGCGTCAGGTTTGAATGCAAACCGAGAGACCAGGCCTCACTTGACGCGCGTCAAAAGCGTTGCTTTGGGAGCTTGGGAGCTTTGGAGTTGACCTGAGCGTTGACCTGAGCGTTGACCTGAGCGTTGACCTGAGCGTTGACCTGAGCGTTGACGTGGGCTTTGATGTGAGTTTTGACGCGAACGTGAGTAGAAACGTTCTAAGTAATCACAATGCACATGTTCTATCAATGCACACATGCTGTGAAATAAAAGTAGTTTATTTAATATAAGAACAAGTCTGGCTCAGACACAGAGCAATGCGAGCTCCAGGCGGGCGATGCGAGCTTTGATGCGGACCAAAATGACACGCGACAATTTCATAATGCATCAGCGTCAAACCGCTTCACGGACGTTTTGAAGCTTTTGGTGTGAACACAGCGCGAGTTGGAGCCAAACTTCACCATGAGCACTTCCCTATTGGGCTTCATTGAGCTAACACATTAGCATTGTGGAGGAACCCCTCTTACCTTGCAGATGCTCTGCTCTAGTATGTGGTATGTGGTGATGACGTTGGGATGGTTCAGAGCTTTCATGACTTCTAATTCTCGAGGCAAGAACTTCAGCAGGTAACTGGTCTCCACCTTGGAGCCGTTGATGATCTTCACGGCGTAGTTCCTCCTCATGCGGCTGCAGTAGGCTTTCACCACTGTGCCATACGCCCCTTCTCCCAGGCTCTTCTGGAAGGTCAGCCCGTGCTTCTCCATGAACAGCTTATCACATGTGCTCACACCCATAACCCATAGCTTTTGACCCATGCAAGCTACAGCTGTGGCTTATATAGAGTTCAGTCCAATTGACTGTTTGAACAGTAACATGTTGCCATGACAATGCAATTCAATTCAATGTGTTTGTGTACAGACATAAGTCACAACAGCAGTTGTCTTGGAGGTCTACAAAGTTTCCTCAGCTGATCAGAGAATCACAGTCAACATTTTGAACACAAGAAATGCAATAGAAACAAACACCTAGGAATCTTTGGTCCATAGGGAGCGGGATGACCACTTTCCAGAAATGTTGATAAAAGTGCATGTCCCATATCATCAGTGTCTTTACTCTCCTGCATCAGAGAGGAACCACTCAGAAACCCAGTGGGAAAAAAGTGAGAAACCTCAGAGAGGGATCTGCTCCCAGGGACAGACAGGCTGTAGATCCAGGACTGAGGCTGTAAGAGATGTCCTCACGGGTTTTGTATAATCAATAACTGCAAGAACAATTCTTACATTTTTCCCTATTGCTTGAACACATTGTGCAAAATGTTGCTCTTTGTTCCAAAACTCTACACACGCAATAGTCTGACACAACACTGCAACATAAACCATACACATCTGGGTCAAAATGAAACTCTGCTATCAAAACTCAAACTCTACTATCAAACTCAAACTCTTCTCTCAAAACTAAACAATCCTTTGTCAAAAGGAAACACTGAGGACAGAATGATACACATCATGTGAACACACTTTCAGATTGGAAGCAACACACTAGAGTACTTCATATAAAACACTGCTGTCATTTTCCCTGTTTTGATTCTGTTTATCAGTCTGTGAAGCTCAATTAAACTGTTCTTGTTACCAACAAAGGTTTACCAACAACCAAAAATGAAAGTACTGATTTATCAACTCAACACTGTACATCGCAGTCCTACTGTTTATTTTACAGTACAGCACTACAGTATACTCTACATCACAGTACTACTGTATAGTCTACTGCATTTGTGTCAATGCAGTAACACACACAAAAAAAAGGAAAACTAGGCAAATGTGCAAGTGTGGATTATGGATCATGGTTCTTGCTCGGACTGTTTTCACGATGTTCCCGCTGTTGGTGAACAGGTGTTTAGCACCTTGAGAAGGTCTTCTCGTTCATCTGTAGAAATATGCAACAACATATGTTTTTCATATATATTTTTCATATTTTTCAGAAAGAGCAATAGCCAACTCGCAATACAGTACATGTGATACAATACAGTACTGTAAATAATGTAGATACAGTCTGCAGTAGAGAGTTGGAGACATGTTTCCATCTGACGGTCTTGATGATGGAGCTGTGGCTGGACCCTCTGCTTCCCTTATTGTGTGGCCATGGTTTAGTTTAGATTTAATGATCAGAAATATCGTTTTGTACAACCACTCTTCCTGCCTCCAGACTTGCAAAGTTCTGAAAATTGCTAAACTGAGGCCTGTTTATGTCCGGCTGATGTGTGTCACATCTTATAAGTCAGTGTTTTCAAGTGTGTGTCTCAGTGTTTTCAGTCACACAATGTGTTTGGTATTTTGAATAGATGTGTTTTCCCAATGATAACACAGGATTGCATTGTGTGTCTCATTTATGACGCAGTGTGTAGTGAGCAGGATAAAGTGTGTTGCAGAAGGATAGAGTGTGTTGCAGAAAGATAGAGTGTGTTGTTGAAGGAAAGAGTGTGTTGCAGAAATGAAAGTAAAGTGCAAAGCAGTACTTTTGTTTGAGAAATGGTTAGACTGTGTTTTGGAATTATTACAAAAGCTTCAGATTCTGTAACTTTGGTCTAAGCGTGTGTCTATAGTGTTCAAGCAATAGGAAAAAAACTGTAAACAATTCAAAGTGCTTTACAAAACAAAGGACATGTAATTCAAAGACATATTTCAGCTTAATTTTCAATACACATATAATTTCAAAAAAGCCACAAGCAGCACCCTTGCCACTCCCAGGCCGCTGCTAGTTGGATTAGTGGCATACAGTGTATTTGCCAATGAATTTGTAGCCAGATCGGACCAAGATTATGCACAAAAAGGCCTCCCATAGGTGGCGCTCTAGAGGGTGTGTATTTTCACACCATTACGCTCAGGCCATAATCAACTAATACACTGGACACTTTCTCTGCTCTGGAGAGCAGTTTCAGTGACAGACTAATTCACCCTCGCTGTGTGAAGGAGAGGTTCCGTAGGTCTTTCCTTCCTGCCGCTGTCAGACTGTACAATAAGAACTGCTGAGTCTGCAAATGCAAATGTCATCCATCTGTAAATAAGTAAATACTAAATCAAAGGAAGGTTTCTCACCCATCATCTGTACTTCTTAGCAGGTTTTCCCGACGTTTCGTCCTCAATCCAAAGGACTTCTTCAGGGAATGAATTCTCAGGCCGCGCGTTGGAGATTTATAACCTATGATCCTAATCCTGATACTAACTCATAAACAATCTAAGGTCTGTTTGATGTAGAAGGGAGCAGTTCTAACGAAACGTCGGGAAAACCTACTAAGAAGTACAGATGATGGGTGAGAAACCTTCCTTTGCTTTGACTAATCCCTGTACGACTGAGGGCTTACACAAACTAAATACTAAATCATGTGCAATGTGCAATACTGCTCCTTCAGAATGTCACTGAACAATGTCACTTTACTTATCTACTTCTTATCCTGCACTATATGTACAGTATATAACTCTGCACTACTACATATATATATTTTATTTTGAAAGACTGGTATCGAAGCATTTACAGCATTTACAGATAGTTAAGTAATACAGCTACTACTTTGTGTATATTTTGTGTGCTCCCTGTGTGCTCTTACTACTGTCCTGTCTGTGCGCTGCAACACCGAAATTTCCCCACTGTGGGACGAATAAAGGAACTCTTATCTTACAGTTTTTCTCTATTGCTTAAACACATTTCATGATACTGCCCTCCCTTTTCTCAAAACTCTAAACACAAACCTCTTTTCTAAAGCTACGTACACACAACAACACAGTCTCTTTTCAAAACCGACTCATCACACCAAAACAGTTTCTCATATTCTCAAAACCGACTCATCACACCAAAACAGTGACTCATATTCTCAAAACCAACCCATCACACCAAAATACCTCTCATGGTCTGCAAAAATGTGAACACTATGAGCATCATTAACCACTTCACCAAAACAATTGAAAACACAATTTTCAGAATGTGAGACTGTTCTTTTGACAGTTTCACAACTGCCAGGATGCATTTGAGCAACACTTTTTTAATTCTCAAATATGTTTTGGGCATTTACTATAGATTTGCGCGTATCATGGGAATAGTTACATAACGCAGAAAATGCAGTTATATTAAAACTCAATGCAAACATGGGTACTGTAAATTCTATAGAGGATCCATTACACACAATAGATACTACAGTGCAGTAACAATTGGAAACACAATGTTTAGGGCAGTGCTTTTCAAATAGTGGGGGGGCACCACATGCTCTGGTGCCACAGCGGACTCATTCCCATGTGACCGGCGCTGACAGGACAAGTGCGGATCTTTGGACAACCTGTGGACGCGATAAATACAGCGCTGTGAGAAATACAGCTGAACTATGTGAGCCTCTGGAAGTGTCCCCGTGTCTCCTGTAGCCCTGAAACTACAACTCAGCAATCAAAGCTGGGGTACCCAAATTCATAATGCATGTTGCTCCTCTCCCTCCTTGGCCTGCTCCTCACCCTCTTTGACCTGCTCCTCTCCCTCTTTGACCTGCTCCTCTCCCTCCACTGACACAAACTCCTCTTCTTGTGCCTTGATCATCCATTTTTGTTTGGAACCTGCACTGACTTATACATTTGTGGTCACATCATTTGCAACAGGAGTTTTCAGTTCTGAGAATTTGTGTTTTCTGAATGACACCAGGTCTGTTCATTGTGTTCAGGTTTTGCTGACAGTGGGAGACATTTTTCATCACATGAGCCTCACAATGATTATAGGAGCCGAGATACATGCAAAAAGTGTTTTAGCAAAGGAAAAATGTGCTTTAGCAAAGGAAAAATGTGTTTTAGCAAAAGAAAAATGTGTTTAGAGTTTTGAGAAAAAGGGCATGTGTTTTGTGAACAGTGTCTACAGGAGAATTGTGTTTATGGTTGTGAGAAGTGGGGGGAAGTTTTAATAAATGTGTTTAGGCAATTGGTCATTTGGTTTAGAGTACTGGGTTTTGTGTTGTAGCAATAGAGAAAAACTGTAATAGAGATGTGAGTTTCAGCTTTGTGGGTCTAAAGCCGCGTTCAGACCGGATCATGCGTTCAATGCAAAGTCAATGGTGACGCGCATTCGAGCGTGGAAGGGCACGTGCGTCTCGGGATGCACGCACAGACTGCGCGGTAGAAACATACGGACTGCGCAGCAAAGGCGCGGCAGAGGCGCAGCAGCGACCAATGAGAGAGCCACAAAGTGGTCACTGGGACATTGGTGGTCTGAGCGAGCAGACTGAACATACTCGTAAACAGCAAAAACAGGAGCTACACCAGGACTAAAACCAGGGTTGACAATGGGGGACATAGTGCTTGTGAACGTATGCGTTTTCATGCTCGCGTGACTTTATGCAACTGCTTCGAGTGTGTTCGTCAATGCGGAAGTACTGGTTAATAATAAAATAAACGTATGGCGCACCTCCCTGAACACATACTCCTGTTATACAAAGTCTCTGGAAGGTCTCTGGACACAGAGACTCTGCAGAGCTGCATTATTGGAGAAGAACTTTACACAAAATGCTGCTAGCTTAACTCCGTTAGCATCAAAGTCCGCCCGCTACTTCGGCCACTTCCAGCGCGCTCCACCGCAGGCCAGGACTTCTGGTCTGAAGACCCCTGCGTCTGAAAATGAGAGAATGTGCGTCTGGTGCGCGAGGCGTCAGCATTCCAGCCTCGGCGGTGTGAACGCACCAAAGGCCTGTGGCCATGAGAGGACGCCTTGCATAAAAACTGTTTTTGAGAATTATTTACAGTTTTTTCCTATTGCTTGAACACATTTTGCAAAATTTTGCTCATTGTCCCAAAACTCTACACACAAGATAACCTGACACTCGATCACTGCGACATAAACCATACACATCTGGGTCAAAATGAAACTCCTTTATCAAAAATCAAACTCCGCAATCAAAACTCAAACTCTGCTCTCAAAACTAAATAATCATTTGTCAAAATGAAACTCTTGGGACAAAACGATACACACTTGCATCATATGAACACACTTTCAGATTGGAAGCAACACACCACAGTACTTTATATAAAACACTGCAGTCATTTTCACTGTTTTTATTCTGTTTATCAGTTTTCTGTGAAGCTCAATAGAACTGTTTTTGTTCTCAACAAAGGTTTACCAGTAACCAGGAAGTTCTGAAAGGTTACAAATAAAATCAACTCAATACTGTACATCACAATACTACAGTATACTGTACATCACAGTACTACGGGATACTTTACTGCATTTGTGTCAATGCAGTAAAACAAAGAAAAAACTAATGTAAAACTAGGCAATTGTGCGTGTGTGGATTATGGATTGTGGATCCTGCTCTGACTGCTTCCACAAAGGCAAGTTCCTGCTGTTGGTGAACAGTTGCCGACCACAATCAATCACACAATGTGTTCGGTATTTTGAATAGATGTGTTTTCCCAACGATAACACTGGATTGCAATTATGAACAAAGTATCTTATGTATGACACAGTGTGTGAGCAGGAGAAAGTGTGTTGCAGAAATGAAAGTAAAGTGCAAAGCAGTACTTTTGTTTAAGGAATGGTAAGACTGTTTTAGGTTTAGTACAAACGCTTCAGGTCCTGTAACTTTGGTCCAAGCATGGGTCTGTAGTGTTCAAGCAATTGGAAAAAACCTGTAATATTAGTGATGCAAGTTTGAGCTCTGTAAGTCTGAGCCTGTGGCTCTGACGGGTCATCAAAAAAACCACAAACTTTGTATAACTTAAATCTGTCCAGGGCGGGATATGACATAGTAGAAGTCTGTGTGATGAAAATCCTTGGATTAGATAGAAGTAAAACATGAAAAGTGAAATTGGCTGCAAAATTATACTCACACACATAACGCACGCACACACACATACACACACGCTTTGAGACATATCAAGAAGACATGTGTCTCAAAGCTATTTTCAAAATGCAAAACTCAACCGTTCCATTTGTCACCAGCAGGAGGCAGCAGAGCCATAACAATAAAGGTTTGACTGCACATAGAGCTAAAGCTGTCATGAATATAGTCAGGGTTGAACTTGTTACAGTTATAGTTTTTACGGTTTGATTAAGATGGTAGAGTTTTAATGCTGCTTCCTGATTGGTCATCAGTGACAGTAAACAAAACGAGAGATTAAACAGTTTGATTTTCTTGATCATTACACATAAACTCACATCTGTGTTGTTTAATTAGTGTCATTAAAACATATTGTAACTAAAGTAAAAACATCTCCTCTGTTGATCCCAGTAACTAGTAGTAAACGCTGTCCACATCACATTACAGTTTTTTATTGCTTTGACCTGGTTGAAGAAACCTCTCAGTCTCCATCATCACTCTCTCAGCAGAGCAAAAGACACTGTCATTGTTTTGACACACTTCCCGCATCCTTTAGAAAATCAGTTAACAACAGATATCATTCAAGTAGTCCAAACTCCATTGCTTTAGCTGTGGTAACCAAACAGAAACTGTATGTTCCCATTTCTTAGACACTTTTTGACCAGTGTGAAATCACTGAAGCACCTGCTTTACACAACTTTTCAATTTGCAATCAGTCTGCAGGCTGACTGATGCTGACTGGTGCCATGTTGTGTGTTGTAACTTGAAAGCATGGATGGTCTAAGGCAGATGAGAGTAAGAGGTAGAGGGCTTGGGGGAAGAGGAGACCGAGAAAGAGGAGTCCGTGTGCGATGTGGAGGTGTAGCTTATGTCTTACACAGTGATGGATTTTACTGTATTTTTTCTTTCATACTATATATGTGGTTTCTGTTGGAATATTTAATTTCATAGCCACAATCTAAAAAATAGAATGAATACTGTATTCAATTAAATCTGAAAAATCATTGTATATGATTCTGGATCTATTTTTTTGCAATAAAGCAAATTAGCACTGATATGTAAGCTGCCGACCAGTAATGCAGCACTGTTTCACATTGAGAACTGAATTTTGTATTTTGATGCCCCTTGTCTAATGACTGATTGGAAGCACTTACTTGTGTGCCAGTTATGTTGTTTGAGGACAAAATTTGCTTTTGTTCCATATTTAAAATGTTTTGGCGGAGTTAGAGCCTTTTGCAGGCAAAATGAGTCATTTTGACTATTGGTGCCACTGTTTAGGCCTTTGTGTTAACAATTTTGAGAAATGTGGATTTTGAGTCAACTTCTGCATCAAAGCAATCAAGAATACACTGTAGTATGAGAAAAGTTTGTGTCTAGTTTCAATCAATGTCAATGTAAATTGTTTAAAGCAGTGCCTCAACAGTATTGAAAAATGTAAACTACCGTTAAACACACATAGAACGCAGTTCACTCCCACTGTGTCTTCTGCTCCCTCACACGTCCTCAGGGAGGCACTATAGACCATTGCAGCTGAGTCTGAGATTCTGTAACAGCTACCTCCCTCTGCCCCAAGGACACTCAGCAGAACCACAGGATAATGTGACATCATAGCAGAGATATGACTTCACAGCAGAGATGTGACATCACAGCAGAGATGTCACAGCTCCAGTTTGAGCTCCTCCACATGCAGCTTGGATGTACTACCCACTAGATTTCTGAAGTCTGTTCTGAGCAGTCTGTTACCTTCACTCACACAGATAGTAAACATGTCCCTTCATTCTGGAATATTCCCAAAGGCCCTGAAAACTGCAGTCATCAGGCCCCTGCTAAAAAAGAGCAGTCTCGATGCCACGGTACTTAACAACTATCGTCCCATCTCAAATCTGCCATTTATGGGGAAAGTCCTTGAGAAAGTTGTCTACCTACAGCTTACTAGATTTCTTATAATCAACAACTCATTTGACATGTTTCAGTCCGGCTTTAGACCCCACCACAGCACTGAGACTGCTCTTGTTAAGGTTACAAACAATATCTGTTTGTAAGTCTCAATCTTAATCTTGTTAGATCTAAGTGCAGCCTTTGACACTGTCGACCATGAGATCCTCTTACAAAGATTAGAGGACTGGGTTGGAGTCGCTGGCACCGCCCTAAGTTGGTTTAGGACTTACCTTGAGGACAGGAAGTACTTTGTGGAGATTGGAAACTGTGTCTCAGATCATATGGCCCTGACCTGTGGAGTACCACAGGGGTCGATCCTGGGACCTCTTCTGTTCAATCGCTACATGCTGCCGTTAGGTCAGTTAATACGCAGAAACGAACTTTCCTATCATAACTATGCAGACGACACTCAGATCTATGTCTCACTGACTGCAGGAGAACATGGACCAGTGGACTCACTCCTTCACTGTATCCAACAGATCAGTGAGTGGATGCAAAACAACTTCCTTCAGCTAAACGCAGACAAAACTGAAATGATTGTCTTTGGTCCCCAGAAACAAAGAGAGAGCGTCATCTGTCACCTACAGTCTCTCTCCCTAAAACCTTCAAACAAGGTCAGAAATCTAGGGGTAATACTGGACTCAGACTTAAATTTTAATAGCCACATCAAATCAGTAACATCAGCAGCTTTTTACCATCTAAAAAACATTGCCAGGATCAAAAACAAAGTGTCTGAAGCAGACCTGGAGATTCTTATCCATGCATTTGTCTCCAGTAGGTTAGACTACTGCAATGGCCTGCTCACAGGTCTGTCCAAACAGGCTTTAAAACAGCTGCAGTACATTCAAAATGCAGCAGCTCGAGTCCTGACTAGAACCAGGAAGTACGACCACATTAGTCCAGTTCTCAGGTCTCTGCACTGGCTTCCTGTGGCTCAGAGAATAGACTTTAAAACAGCTCTGCTTGTGTACAAGTCTCTCAATAGCCTGCACCAAAATATATTAGTGACATGTTAGTACCATATGAACCAGCCCGAACTCTGAGGAGCACAGGGACTGGACTCCTGTTAGTGCCCAGAGTCAGAACTAAACATGGGGAGGCTGCTTTTCAGATTCATGCTGCTAAAATCTGGAACAGTCTTCCTGAAGATGTGAGACAGGCCTCCTCTCTGACAATGTTTAAAACCAGGTTAAAGACAGTTCTGTTTAGCTGTGCATACAACTGAGGGATTTTATATTTTTATCTTTCTTTTTAATGTTCTGTGATAATTTATGATTTTAATGCTTTCTTGTTTTGTTCAGCACTTTGAATTGCCTAGTGTATGAATTGTGCTATATAAATAAACATGCCTTGCCTTGCCTTGCCTTTTACGTGGCCAAAAAGTTCGATTTTGGTTTCATTTGACCAGAGCACCTTCTTCCACATGTTTGGTGTGTCTCCCAGGTGGCTTGTGGCAAACTTTAAACAAGACTTTTTATGGATATCTTTGAGAAATGGCTTTCTTCTTGCCACTCTTCCATAAAGGCCAGATTTGTGCAGTGCACAACTGATTGTTGTCCTATGGACAGACTCTCCCACCTCAGCTGTAGTTATCTGCAGTTCATCCAGAGGGATCATGGGCCTCTTGGCTGCATCTCTGATCAGTCTTCTCCTTGATTGAGATGAAAGTTTGGAGGGACGGCCGGGTCTTGGTAGATTTGCAGTGGTCTGATACTCCTTCCATTTCAATATAATTGCTTGCACAGTGCTCCTTGAGATGTTTAAAGCTTGGGAAATCTTTTTGTATCCAAATCCGGCTTTAAACTTCTCCACAACAGTATCTCGGACCTGCCTGGTGTGTTCCTTTGTCTTCATGGTTCTCTCTGTGCTTTAAACAGAACCCTTGAGCACAGCATTGTTAATCAAATTAGATACAGTACAATACATTCATTAGATTTAATGTATCATTTCTTTTATTTACAGACAGGCAAGCAGCTGTCGAGTTAGCCACCGGAAAGGCATACGTCATTTTACTGACGTATGCGCAAAACTCGATTGACGAGCAGACCATCTCAGTTATGGACATTTATTATCATTTCTGGACAGTTGTCATCCCGCTCCCTGTGAACAAATTACTCCTATGTGTTTGTAATTATTGCATTTCCTGTCTTCCAACCGTTCTCTGATCTTCTTCTTGGTGATTTCACAACTTTGCAAAATTTTCTTCTCTCTCAGAAGACTACTGCTGTGATTTAGGGATGTACACACAGTGAACTGAATGTTAATGAACACTCACATTGTGCGTGTTTACAAACATTGAACCGATTTTCATCCGCAGTCCCACAGCCATACTCACAAACACACATTAATTTACCCTAAGCTACATGTTTTTAGTGGTAGGGGAAAGCGGAGCACCTGTAAGAAACCTAAGCAGAACCAGGGAGAGCATGCAAACTCCAAAAGACCTATCTGGAGTCCAAAATCTCAAATAATTGATTTTTCAGATAACATTTTTGAAACTGTATATACAATGCCTTGCGAAAGTATTCGGCCCCCTTGAACCTTTCAACATTTCGCCACATTTCAGGCTTCAAACATAAAGATATAACATTTTAATTTTTTGTCATGAATCAACAACAAGTGGGACACAATCGTGAAGTGGAACAAAATTTATTGGATAATCTAAACTTTTTTAACGAATAAAAAACTGAAAAGTGGGGCGTGCAATATTATTCGGCCCCTTTACTTTCAGTGCAGCAAACTCACTCCAGAAGTTCAGTGAGGATCTTTGAATGATCCAATGTTGTCCTAAATGACTGATGATGATAAATAGAATGCACCTGTGTGTAATCAAGTCTCCGTATAAATGCACCTGCTCTTTGATAGTCTCAAACGAAATCTTTTATTAGATTGTGTTTTTATTCTGATTTGCACAAGTGAATTCTGTTTTCTCTTGACCAAAATTGGAAAATCTCAGGACTATGTCCCCCCTTACTAAGAATATATCCCTTACTAAGGATATACACTCACCGGCCACTTTATTAGCCTATACGAATTGTAGCCTCAGTTTCCTGTTTTTAGCTGACAGGAGTGGCACCTGGTGTGGTCTTCTGCTGCTGTCGCCCATCTGCCTCAAGGTTTGACGTGTTCTGTGTTCAGAGAGGCTCTCTTGCATATCTTGGTTGTAACAAGTGGTTCTTTGAGTTACTGTTGCCTTTATATCAGCTCAAACCAGTATGGCTATTCACCTCTGAGCTCTGGCATCAACAAGGCTTTTTCGCCCACCAAACTGCCGCTCACTGGATATTTTCTCTTTTTCGGATCATTTTCTGTAAACCCTAGAGATAGTTGTTTGTGAAAATCTCAGTAGATCAGAAGTTTCTGAAATACTCAGACTAGTCCGTTTTGCACCAACAACCATGCCACGTTCAAAGTCACTTAAATCACTTTTCTTCCCCATTCTGATGCACGGTTTGAACTGCAGATCGTCTTGACCATGTCTACATGCCTAAATGCATTGAGTTGCTGCCATTTGATTGGCTGATTAGGAATTTGCAATAAAGTGGAGTTGGATAAGTGTACCTAATAAAGTGGCCGGTGAGTGTATATTTATATATATTTCTCCTACGTGTGATCAACGTGTGATCAACAAAGTATCTATCTGTCTATCTATTAGATTAATGTTCTGTCAGGTCTATGGTTCTGTCAGTGAAAGTTATACTGTGCTTCGATAGGGTTGTAGATACATCTTAGCTGCAAGATAAAAAAATACGGGGGGGAAATTGCTGTTGTTCCCGATAGATTATAACACTGTGTAACACTAAAAACAATAATTCTGTCCTTTGTTGCTATAAATATGTATGTGATTCCTGTACATTAAAAAAAACACACAAAGCCTAAATAAATTAACAGGAAAATGCATAAATAATGATTTGAAACAAGCACTTTTTGGAGAAAAGTCTCAAACGTTACTATATCACATCACCCAAAATTTTCAAAACACTAACTCATTAAATGAATATAGTATGTATAATCTTGTTATTCAGCGTGGATACATTATGATCTATTCGTTAGATGTCCAATGTAAACCATGTTATCAACCCGATAGACCAGCAAGCGGCTGTCATGTTAGCCTCAGGACGCGGTCATCAGCATTACGTCAGTATTAGGACCTCTGCGCAAGACCTGTTCGACGGGCAGACCTTCTCGACAGAATACCAGATTATCACTGTCCTTAGACCCTCCTGCATCAGATACAAACCACTCAAAAACCCAGTGGAAAAAGTCACAAGCACTGTGCTAACCAAAAAAACAATCCATCATATGAAGAGGTTTTGATTCAGATAGTTCTATAACGACTGCAGAATCAAAGTATTTCTTAGTCACATGAGTAATGATCCCATATTCTTTTGGGGATCTACACAACTGATTGACAGAATCATGGACAATCGACTCCGGTTTCGACAACCGGTTTGGGGGCGTTTCCACCGGCTCACTTTAGCCGCTTGGAGGTGGTTTGACCAAATGGATATAATTTACGGATATCAGCTAACAACAGGAGATACCTCACTCTGCCTTGTCCCTGCTCCAAATGTTGAGTTTGAGAGGAATGGTGAGGGTTTGTTTTTAATCAAATGCTCAAGTATTTGGTCTTATACGACGAACATGTGTCTGTGGGGTTCGGAAAGGCTAAAAACAGATAAAGCGGTGCTGATGTTATGTGTCATATCTATATCTTTTACAATACGTAGTTAGAGAGTGAACAATGGATTCATGGTTCAATAAAGACAGTTGTTGTGTTACATGCTGAATGCTGGGCTAAAACTCATAAAACTGTTCTTTGTTAGAGCTTGAAAGCAGTAGTCTCCTAAAACTGAGAAAGGTGTTGACCTCATCCTGTGACCGAAGAATTGTTTTCCGTACGGACGTCTCTCCCCTCGGGCAGGAGACTACGGTTCATCAGGACCAAAACCTCCCACCATAAGAACAGTTTCTTCTCCTCTGCTGTTGGACTCTTGAACACTCATAACCTGTCCCCCTGCCCTTTATAAGTCACCTTACGGCCCTTTATTAAGTCACTTTACTGCCCATCATAACGTCTCTTTACTGCTGTCATCTTATTGCTTACCGTATACTGTGTGCACCATGTGCACTTGTATATTGTATGTAGTAATTGTAATTATAATTGTAATTGTAATCGTAATCATTCTATTTTAAATGTTATACCTTAGAAGTTTATGCTGATGTTTATTATGCCTTACTCTATTCTCTATTCTTTACCTCTCTTTTCTGACTGTTGCACCGAGCCAAAGCAATTTCCAAGTCTGTGACTTCCTGTTACTTACATGGCAATAAAAAATATTCTTATTCTGATTTATAGTTTTCAGCCAAGAAACTTGAGTCAACTTGTTGTTTGTTATGATTTTCGCACCAGCTGAAGAGTGATTGACAGCGCCTCTGAGCGCCAACGTCAGATTGTTTTGGTATCTACTCAGCCTGGCTAGAACCAGGATCAAGCCGTTACTAAATAAGTACCGAATAGATGCTCCATAAACTGGGGAGAGTCGAGTCGAGCCCGTGGAAACGGGCCTATGGTGTCTCAGGACCGTTATAGTAAGACTATAGAGTTGACTAACGGTTTAGACTTTTGTTCACGCGGCATAGGTTTTTCAAGGGGGTGAAAATGCAAGCTTTGATAAACAGCCTTCAGAGAATACTGATTCGCTGTGCGGTGCTTCTACTTCTTTGTCCGTCCAAATGAAACCACGCAAAGCTGTAATTTCAGTTACCATTTTTGCTGCTACTGTTAAATGAAGAATGATGTTGGTGGATTATTTTCCGGCTTTCCGGTGGCCTGAGGAGGATGTTGTTGAGGTAGTGGTTATACTGGTGGGTGTCGCTTTATAAAGTTCCACTGCCTACTACCGGCCGGGCGTTGGAACTACATTGTTTTCACTCGCCGTGTAAGCGCTTTGCACTTCAAATCTTGAGTGGGATGGTTTTTGCGAATTGCTTAGCTGCGTTTCTGTATAAACAGGGCCTCAGAATACTGGGTAATCAGTCCCTGCGCCACGTCTCTCACTCATCTATTCTTCTCATGTTTGCTCTCACCTCCACTCACACCCTGACAACAAGTGGGCCTCTCTGTGGCTGCCATCTTGTTGCATGTTAAAAGCATTAAGAGGGTTCACTGCCCCCTACGTGGCCTTCAAGGAGAAGATGCCAGAACATAAAAGGATAAAAGCAGATGCCTTTAAGCAGCAAAATATGTTCAATTAAAATCTAAACTTTTAAAGGACATTCAAACATACTCTGCCCTCTGAACTTGCAGTCAGGGCGTCTAATCAATGATAAGAACGAGGATGTTTATGAAAAACTCAATTTCAAAGTATTTAGATATGAATATCACAGTGAATGAGATTATGTCAGCTACAGTCAAGGCTTTGTGAATTCAAAAAGGACAAAACACAGAACCAAGGAGTCGAGGTCTTAGTATTAGGCTTTTCACTGATTTCTCTGGTCTCTCCATAATTTCTTGCCTTGGTCTCTCTCTGGTATCTCTCTTGTCTAATTCTGGTCTCTCTTTGGTCCCTCTCTTGCTCTCTCTGGTCTCTCTCTGGTCCCTCTCTGGTTTCCCTCTGGTCTCTCTCTGATCTCTCTTTCATCTCCCCCTGGTCTCTCTCTGCTTAACACTTTTTTCACTTGGATACCCAGTAGGAAAAGTACTTCCAACTTCCCAAATGCTGTTTTCAGATTCAGTCTTTGCCCTCTCTCTCTCTCTGCACAAACAAATAAACTAAAATCACACAGATCTCCATGGCTGCCATCCCACCCTGTTGACCCCTGTCACGGTCCAACCCAAGCGGACCGGCCGATGCACTGCCTAGCGCCCCCCCTTTACAGCCTGGTGCCTGCTTCACGGCCTAGTGCCCCCTGGCTCGCTCTATTTATCGTTCGTTTCACACCCTCACACTGTTCTGGCTGATCCTTCATGTAACATTAGCCTTGCCTTGTTGCGAGCCGCACCTTCTCTGGGGTCCGACCTGAAGCCAAGTGCAAATGTGATTCAGACCAGCGGCTGACACCGCAGCGATAAATGATCTAAATGTTTTTGCAGAGAGAGGTTTTATTCAGCAGCGATGTTCCCAGTGTCTGTGAAGGCCAGCCAGAGTGAATCTGTGCAAATGAAGCAGACAGCCAGTAAATAAGCAGCCACTGTGGCCCTCAGCGTGTGGCCCTCAGCGTGTGGCAGAGAGAGGGGGGAAGAGGGGGGCATCTGCATGAGACAGGTCCTGATCTGGCACCCGCACCCGATCTGTCACCCCCGCGGAAACATCAGCCGCGCATGGACAATCTGTGCACTGAACACTTCAGTTGGCACATGACAGGTGCTTATGTGGACGCCTGCTCTGCCCCCCCTCTCACACACGCTCTGGCAGCCCCCCTCCCTCCCCCTCAGGCCCAGCCCCCCTCCTCTTTAGACCCAGGGCGATCCCGCATCTGCTCTGGTGTCCGCAGAGAGGTTGGTGTGACTTCAGCAAACAGAGATACGCAGCACAGATGTGTGTGAGGCCTTGTTCCAAAGGGGGAGGCCTTGTTCCCAAAGAGGTGTGTGAGCCGTGATTTAACCCTTACCCCATTGTCCTCAAATATAATCACACATTTGGTCCTTGGGGTCAAATTGATTTACCTCCAGAAAATGATTAACAGACATTAACATTTTTTAACCTAGTTTTTGTGACAGGCACTGTGTTTATTTATTATTATTTATACTGTACATAGATAACCCCTTGAAAATCAGTGAGTTGACCTCTCCTCTTGTGCCACCATTAAGCCAAATCTTTAAACTAGTGTTATTTTATCTTTTAGTTTTCATACAAATCTTATCAAATTCATTTCTCAAAATTGGTTTTGATGATGATGAATATGAACTTTCCTGTAGTCACCATCAGGTCAAACCTTCAGGTATATGTTCATAAAGAATGAACCATGTTGAATGATGTTGGTGACCTCCCCATTCTTCATAAACTTATTTTAAATTTATTGACTAAATTTATTGATTAAATTTGATAATATATCTACTTACAGTAATATCTCACTCCGCTCCTTTAATATCGTTATGGCAAGGGGACAAAACATGGAATGTCTTTGACAACCTGTGGTAGGACATGCTTTTCCGATTGCAGCATTTCAAATTTGCTTTTGTTTCACCTTGTGATTTGTAAACTCCTGAAATTAGCGAGCCAATGCAGGCTTCCAATTCAACAACATTCAATCCTTTCCAACTCCCAATACACACGTTTCCCCTCTTTTTCATTTTGTCATCCCATGAACAATATTTTTGATCAATGGTGTTGCAAAGAGCTCAAATGATGTCATCAACATGGCTGATTACATATCTGGTGGGTCCTGGAAGAGTTTTGATAATAATAGCACTAAGTCTACCCTGCTTTTCTGGTGGGGAAAGAGATTGTGTCTGCTGGTGGTTTAGGGACAACAGAAGGGTCGACACTCTCATTCTCATCCGATGAGAATTTCTCAAAATCGGGTCCACCTCAACACAGTCCTCTGTCTCAGAGGCAAACTCCTATGTCACTTTCCTTTTCAAGACATATTTAAAGAGAGAGCATGGAGATTCAGTATACTCAGAGCACAATGAGGAATGATTTAAATAGAGGACTGCTGTACAGAGTTTTTTGTCTTGTTCTTTACTGATTTTGCATGCACCATCAATATCCTTGTGAAAATACCCAGCCTTAGACCACTAAGCGGTGCTAGTGCTCAGGCTTTGTAGGCCGATGTATACCGACTTTTTTTTTGACCTACCCACTTTGAATCTTGTCTTCTCCAGTCAATGTTTTTTGATAGGTAAATCACAAGTTAAATGTTATAATTATAATAAACAAATGATAGCCTAAAGGTTCTGTTTTTAATCCCTTAGCATCATCACGTCTTGATGCTGCTTCGAAATATAAGTTCTGTTTATTGACTGAACAATTTTTTCCATTGAGATGAAGGATTATATCCAAACAGCGCAAATTTTAAGTTCTAACGTTCGCTAACTGCTGCTGCAAGAACAACCAGCAACATTTTTAACATAATGCAAACGTCAACACATGAAGTCAAGTCAATGTACACACTTTTAGTGTAGGATTAGGGATTGCTATTACGCCAAGTAAGATCTGGCTACGAATTAATTGCGTAGCCAACTAATAGCCACCGCTCTCCGGGTCCGCTCTCCGGGTCCGCTCTCCGGGTCCGCTCTCCGGGTCCGCTCTCCGGGTCCGCTCTCCGGGTCCGCTCTCCGGGTCCGCTCTCCGGGTCCGCTCTCCGGGTCCGCTCTCCGGGTCCGCTCTCCGGGTCCGCTCTCCGGGTCCGCTCTCCGGGTCCGCTCTCCGGGTCCGCTCTCCGGGTCCGCTCTCCGGGTCCGCTCTCCGGGTCCGCTCTCCGGGTCCGCTCTCCGGGTCCGCTCTCCGGGTCTGCTCTTGGGATTCGGTCTTGGGATCCGGTCTCGGGATCCGGTCTCGGGTTCCAGTCTTGGGATCCTCTCTCCGGGTCTGCTCGCAGGGTCCTCGCTCAGAGTCCGCTCTGGGTCTGCTCTCCAGGTCACTTTTTTCAAATACATCTTTAACTGATAACATTGTTCATTGGCTCAAATGAGCGTTAAGGGGCATTCAAACCGGACCATGTGTTGCGTCCAGTTTCAATGGAAAGTTAATGACAGTCTTTGGATTTAATTAGGGTAATTGAGCCACGCTACAGTACGCCATAGTGTGCTGTAAGAAAAAGAAAAGAGATTGAGAATCTAATCAAATCGTGACCCTAAAATCAAAAATCTAAACTAATTGAGGATTTGGAGAATCGTGACACCCCTAGTAACATTAAAACATGTTTTAGAATGTGTATTTTCCTATTACCTGCAGTATCTTCTATTCACTGTAGTCTCAGCAGCAGACATAAGCGGCAGAAGCACTGGTTCATGTTCATGAGGCAGTGTCCCTCGCTCTAAGTGCCTCATTAACAGTAAATAAAGAGGTGTCTCTCTCACAGAGCTGCAGAGTTTGGCCTTGAACAGCCGCTCTCCCCTGTGCCATGAATAATAGAGTGTCCTGTTGAGACGTCTCCTGCCTCCGCGCCCTAAATGACTCTCCTCCATACTGTAATCACACTTGTCAGCCCTAAGTCCTTCCTTTCTTTAGTCAAAGTCATGGTTTCATCCTCTCAAACTCTCAAATCCCTCAGCCGCGGTTGACAATTCAAAAAACTGGGGCCAGGGACTGCTCCTTTTTGTCCTTGTCAATCACAACAGTCCGAGCTCTTTCAGTGGGGAGAGATTGTCAGGTGGCATTACTGTCCCAAAGACGCCAGCAAGTCCACGTTACAGAGAAGAGCAGTGGATGCATTATTGAACACAGGGATGAGTTTTGTGGTGATGAGCGAGACGTTGTAATGACAGGGCCCTGTGCTGCTCCAAGACTGGTGCCTCTGTTAACATTATGGTGTCTGGATAAATGTTTGATGCCACACACCTGTGGACGTGCTTTTGAAGAACCTTTATGGATTATACATATAATGAGGCTAACGAAGAGGAGGGGGCTGTGGACCTGTGGCGTTGCTCTATGATGGAGTTTCATAAATAACACTTTTTGTAGTTTTTCCCAGTAACAGTCAATGTCAAATCAGACACAACATGCTGTCTTCATCTGATCAGAAAATAAAAATATGTAAGTGAGAACCCTTGGAGTCACTATCTGCTTTGGGTTGAGAGCTGATTGACCTAGTGAGGGTGGTCCTCTATGTTTCACTTTTCTGTCTGAAAAAGTCAGAGACCAGAGAGAGAGATCAGAGAGAGAAACCAAATAGAGACCAGAGAGAGACCTGCAATAGACCAGTAAAATGTGACAGAGACAAAAAAAAACATGCAACTAGTGATATAAATATTTTAGAGCCAGGAATAGTATGTGTTTTGTTTTGACAGTTACATACCCCAGTTTTAAGGTTACTTTACTTCATAAGTTCTTCTTTGTGATTCATAAATATACTGACTTGCAGTGGTCCAGTAACACATGGCAAGAAAGTTGTGGGTTCAGTCGAAAGCCAGATTCCGTCAGACCTCTGAAGTTAAGCAGGACAGAGCCTGGTTAGTACTGTGATGGGAGGCCTCTGGGACATAGGGCAGACTGGAATGGAGTAGACAATATATCTTTGTGCATTGTGGGTGTTAGAAGCAGTGTAGCAGCGGATATGAATAAAGAATGAGCAGAGAGTTTTCTACACTGGACTTCCTGACAGGTGAGAAGCAGAGGCCAGGGCCAGCCGCTCCCAGGGCCGCTTCCGGGACCAGCCTGGGATCGGTTCTGGGAGTGGCTGGCCCTGTAACAGCCTGCCACAGCTCTGATTGGCATTAATTGGGAGGCCTTGGCTTGTGGCATCGGGGAGGAGGGAGCTGGTCGATGTGAGAATTCTGTATTGGATTTTCGACCATTTATGAGTCCTACACAGAGATGTCAAGTAACTGAGTATTTTTAGCTTTTTTTTCAGTCTTGCACCACACAGCCTCAGTCCTGGGTCTAAAATGTCAGTCCTGAATCTACAGCCTCATTCCTGAGTCTGCAGATCCATTTCTCAGTTGAAATTAGTTACTTTACAATTGTTGCTCCCTCTGACTGCATACACTGCTCCCTCTGGTGGCAGCATAGGGAGTTACAGACAGGAAGAGTGTTATATTCTTCATGTATGTTTTCTATTTAAGATATTATCGCAAATCTAAAACCTGACATGACAAAGGAAACAGTCTCATATTATTTCTATGGGCCAAAAGTACTGCATTATACTTCAACATTGAGTGAACAAACAAACCCAGTTGTGACGTCTGTTTTCTCCCATCGTCTTTATTCTATATGTTTCACTTCCACAAACACGGCTTTAGTACCTGCTCCCAAACATAGCTTTAGAGCCTAGTCCCAAACACAGCTTTAGTGCCTAGATTTAAGTCAATTTGTTCCACCGCAGATCTAGCGAGTGGCTTTATGTTAGTTTGAATGGTAAAGAAAACAGTTTATAATTTGTACTGTCTGTGATGTAAATCTGAAAATCCCTGCTTCATCCACTGCAGTGTTTTGTCTTTGTGCCTGGGTCAATAGCACTTCATGGATTTCAAATACTAATTATATTATTCACACACAGAAACTCGTCTATTGAACCAGAATGCTGTCAATTTGTAAGAAATGACACCTTTTGACAGCTTTTCCAACTCTTAAGAATCCACTGGAAACTCCTGCAACAGCCTCAGTCATAGGTCAATGTTAGGTTAAACTTGGGCGCGTTCTTCCCGATCGCTCCAGCTCTTCGGGTCATATTTCAGCTCGTACGCCACCATTATGCAAATCCTCAACATCCGATTGGAGATGGCATGATGAATAGATTGAGTTGCATTTGAATACCAGTCCAATAAATGCCAGGAGCAAAGTAGTCTGCGAGTTTACACCTTGGGCCTTTGGCTGACCATCGACTTTTCCAATCAATACACCAACCCGGGCTACACCCGGCACTTCATTCTACCTGAGCTTTTAAGGCATTTCCACACTGTCCCTGTGAGCGATAAACATAACCCCTGTAACTCCCGGTGATTGTTTGTCGAACCAACTCAAAGACAGCCTCTGAATGGACGACGCTCTCAATGGTGTCTGCTGTGGCTTCGGTGACAGTTACTCTGCAGCCACTGAAAGGCTTTTTTTCCTCAATCATCCGCCATCCATCTCGAAAAAGCACTTTTATCCGTGTGTTTTTTGTACTTCTTTCTGTTTTGAACCTGGGTGACTGGCGCCTTTATTTTCTGTGGGATAAATTGATAGCGGTGCAAGAGTTAATTGTGGAGGCATGTGTTTGGCTTTGCAGGCGCGGAGTGGTTGCAGGGCAGCGGAGGGGTCAAGGTGTAGCCTGACATGATGAGGTTTTTTCTTCTTTTTGCGCTGGAAATGGAGAAGAGGCCACGCAAGACTGCGGTGCACAGAGGTGAATGGGAGAATACAAGTCCAAGGCACTTAAACCTGTCTGTATAGAGCTCAGGACAAAAGAAATAAAGAAATAACACTACGCGCTATAGACTCGGAGCCAGACGACAGATTTGAAAACGTGGGATTGCACAAAAAGCTCAGCGTTTGTTTGCATGAAAGAGATGTGACATTAAGTAAAATATGAACCAAACAGTGGCCTTTCAGAGGTGAACTCAGAGGGAAACTTCACAAACTTTTCATTCACGCAAACGCAGAATTCGATTAGTGCCATCTTGGCTTTGTTGGTGGGTTTTAGTCTGTGAGAGCTGTGTGTACGGACACGCTAAAAGGAAAGTTTAAAAGAAGTGACTGAAGAGAGCAAAATGTCTGTTACAGTATAAAGGACATGGATCTACGTTTGTGTATGACAGGAGCTTTGTGCTAACTGAAGCTTAACCAGTGTTTCTGAGTGGCGGTTCCTCTTTGATGCGGTGGCTCCTATGTGTTTGTTTATTCTATGATTCCACTGTTGGCGAATCCACAACTTTGTAAAGTCCTCAAAGACGACTGCTGTTGTGATATGGGCAATACACTAATACATTGAATTGAATTAAAAACACAGTTCAAATATTAAACAAAAAACTTCATTAAGTAGCAGTAGCTGGCAACAGTAGCTCAGTTGGTAGAGCATTGGCCTTTGAGCCTGAAGGTCTGGGGTTTGAGTCCACCACTAGACCTTCTCCAATGATTCCCACTGATGTCTGCTGTTGATGTGTCCTTGGGCAAGACACTTAACACCATTTTGCCTGAACCAGAAGTGAGGGTCTGGTGCTCTGTGAATTAGGTGCAGCTCTGACTGCTGCCCCCCAAACCAGAAATGGATTGAGGGGAAGAAAATGTATGGTTAGAACATTAAAGCTGGACTAACTCTCTTTGTGACTTTGAAGCATAGACTGTAAATATTAATGGACATAGTCACGCCTATCTCCGCCGTTTAAACTAATGTTCCACCACTTCTGCAGCCTATGGGCAGTTTCAAAATGGCCGTGGGGGCTGAAAAATGTGAAAAAACGCATCTGCGCATGTGTCAGCCGGCACGAGCCCGATTCATTTGACGAGTGCCTTCAAAAATTCACAGCAACTAAACTAGACTTGTCCAAAAAAATTCACTCCCTTCATCATTGACACACAATGAAGCTTTGGGAATAAAACCCTCCGTTTATGGACGGTTGGGCCAGTGTGTTGGTAACACTGGCTACCAACACACTGGCGCATCAAAGCCTCAACTAACACCATCCATTCACTTACTCATTACATTCAGACCTATTGTGCATGTTTTTAGTGGTAGGGGAAACTGGAGCATCCGGAGGAAACCTACGCAGACACAGAACTTGCAAACTCTATTCCGACCGGGATTTGTCTAAAATTGAAAAGTGCATAAGAAACACTTTTCACCAAAGAACAGCACAGATGGTGAGGAAGTAGAATGACCAATAAATTGAAAGCTTTTCAGTGCAGGAATACAAGAATGAAGACTTCTCCAAAAGGCTTTGAGTGGTTGAGTCCAAACAGACTCGGACTACATCACAATTATGGCCATAATTCACAGATTTCCTCCGTTTGACTGGTTTAGCTTGACCAGACTACTTAGTTGAGTAATTTCCCTGGCTAATTTAACAGTCTGCCTGCTCTGTAATCCCTCGTGATCATACCCTAGTTATTGCTTCAAGCCCTGATCGCCGTCAAGGTTGAGCAGTTGGGATGAAAGCTGGTCTCAGCAGGTGCCAGACAAGCTACTTTTGGACACTGAGCATCACTGTTGGCATTAGTTCACCGGGCTTATGCTAAAGGCCCTGATTGCCCTTCTCTACCGGACACTGATCTGGTATCGTGGAGTCCTCGGACATCACAGGGCATTTAGCCAGCCTTGTCTAATGGTTTGTGGCAGTTCCAGCGGCTAACAGCAGGTCGGCAGCTCCTGACCGAGTCCAGCGCAAGCCGCACTCATGTGGACAGGCCAATTATGTCTCCTCTGCTGACTTGGACACACTGGAAATTCAATTAAACCAATCTATGTTACAACCGCAGCATGAAGGGAGAGTGTGAGGGGACTTCTGAACTCATGAGACACAGATGGTGATAGTAGAGGGCTGTGATGTCATTACAGACTCAAAGAATGAAGACTGAGGGAGGCACAAACAATTTTTGCTTCAAATGAAAAAACAAACATGTTAACCAATAACAAATCAGATTCAGATTCATTTTTTTTGCCATTAACAATAAATGTGACCTATTGAAGAATATTTACCTCCATGTTTTTGAATTGTTGTCATACGCTTAGAATTCGAGCTATTAATGTATATGAGAGCTGGAGGACTCTCCATGTCAATGCGACATCTTGAAATACATTGGTTGATAAGGGACAAAAACAATGCAAGAATTGCGTTTTCACCAAAAGGTAGAGTTAAAACAATAGGAGGTACATTGCTGTAGTTTGTACGCAACTGACAAAACACAGAATCCCCCTCAAAACGATCACCACAATACTGTTTTTCAACAGCGTGAGTTTGAATGTTCAGTTTTCTTATCCATGGTGATGCGGATTCAGCCACAGTTGTGCACGTCCATGTCCAAGGTAATGTCTTGGCCCTGGCTCCGCTGGTCATCGTGGTTTTAGGGGCCGTTTACATGGAAATGCTGCAACAGTAAAACGTTAGAGACGTGTATCGGATTGGCCTTTCGTTCACAAGGAGACAGTGTTTCAGGGGGGTGAAAATACAAGCGTTGAGAAACGGTCGTGTTGTAAAATTCCACTGCCCTAGGGGCCGGGCACTAGAATTACATCGTTTTCCGTTGTCATGTAGATGCTTAGCGCTTCGAATACGAAGCCTGGTCGTTTTTGCAAATAGCTTTACAGTGTCTCTGCGGCCTCTCCGCAGCGTCTTTGCAGCGTCTCCGCAGCATCTCCGCAGCGTCTCCGTAGCGCAGTGTTTTTCAACCTTTTTTGAGCCAAGGCACACTTTTTTCACTGAAAAAATCTTGCGGCACACCTCCAGGAGAAAATGTAAAAATGTATACAGTACTAATGTAAAAAAATATATACTGTACATACTCTGTGTGATATATAAAGTATATCGTATCTTATCTTATAATGTATACAGTATACTCTGTAGCCTATATTCACAATATACAGTTATTCTCATCAAAATGCTTAAGTCCAGGCCTTGACATTAAGCTTTATTTAATATTTCTCGATACAAATAACAAGAGTTTGGGAATAAAGTGGCACTAACTGTGTGGAAAAAAACTAAGAAAATCCACTCTCTGCCCAAATAGTCAAATAATAACTCACACAAAGAACATGCATTGTTAGTGCATGGGAAAAAATTTAGGTATCCGAGCTTTAAATTCAGGAGTTTTGGATGAGGGACACGGGAGGTCCTGAACGCGAGTCCATGGTTCTGTCCGGTCCGCATGTCTGTGGTTCTGTCCACTCGACTATGGTCTGCGCTCGGTACCCAGTTCAGAAGTGCGTTCGCGAGAGCTGTTGTACAAAAATCGTACATTTCATAGTTAAACCACTACAACGCGGCCACAGCTGCCCCGGAGCAGAGCGGAGGATGTTAATCCTGTTCAGAAACGGCATAATTCATTTTCAAAAACGTCTCTATCACTTTCACTTCTCACTCGCCACAAAGCTCTTGTCTCGCTCCCTCCCACATTTGTTGGTCGCATCCAATTTTACCTTTCTCGCCACAATGCTGACCTGTAGCCAGTGGTCGCATCCAATTTTTCAGTTTCAAAGTACTTAGCTATCTGCTGCCATCTACTGATTTGAAAAAGTATTACATGGTTACTCCACAGTTCAAAACAAGTCACCGCTCGTCAACAGCGAATGCAGTTATTTTTAGACAAAGTAGACGAATTTCTCACGGCACACCAGACAATATCATACGGCACACTAGTGTGCCGCGGCACAGTGGTTGAAAAACACTGCCGTAGCGTCTCAGTAGCGTCTCCGTAGCGTCTCCGTAGCGTCTCCGCAGCGTCTCCGCAGCGTCTCCGCAGACCACTGATAATCTCCCTCGATCTGGGGCTCCTTGCAAGATCTCATCCCATGGGATCAAAATTATCACAAGAACAATGAGCAAAAATATCAGAACAGCACGGGGGGATCTAGTGAATGACATTCCATCAATAACTCACTACGCCGCCAGGGACTCAAATCCAATGCCCAGGCCCGTCTGAAGTTTGCTAGAGAGCTTTTGGGTGATCCAGAAGAGGATTGGGAGAATGTCGTATATAGAACTTTTTGGTAAAAATTCAACTTGTTGTGTTTGGAGGCTGAGTTGAACACCATACCTACTTGACATGCTCTGTCATTGCCAACAAAGGGTATATAACAGTATTGAGATAAACTTTTGTTATTGACTATGGTAGATTTTTTGTGTCATGAGATTTTGAATTTTTCCGTTTTAAAATTTGAAAAGGCATGTTTGAATATTTTTGTTTTTGCATTTCAGTCCCAAAAAATTCATTTTACAAATTTTGATGTGATAAAAATTTCAAAATTACATATTCTTCTTCATAGCCTTCAAAATATTCAAAATACTTATTTTTGAGACGCAAATTCAGTGCACTGTGAAATTCGATGAAAAACAAGACTTTTAAAGAATTTTAAATGGACCTGAATTCATCTATTTGAATTTTTGTACTTGTTGAATATATTTTTCTGCAAATTTCAGTCATTAATTATCAATTTCATAATATCTTTTGTTTCAAAATAAAAAACATTTGATGCATATATTTTCAAGAGCTAAATTTGCCGTGTAATTTACATGTCACATTTGGCATAGATAGAGTCACTCATATTGTGCAAAAGACAGAAGTATGCAAACACGTTAAAGGAAAAAAATATAGTCTCTTCAGGATATATTATGCACAATAAAAAGTGGCAATAGCAGTGCAGGTTTTTCAGTCCTAGTGCATCAGTGACATAAAGTGACTTATTGTACAGTCTGACAGCGGTGGGAATAAAGGCCCTGCGGTATAGCGCTCCTTCTTGTACAGGGCGTTGGTGTTATAGGACCAGTCCAGTTTATTGTTAATGTGAATACCCAGGTACTTGAAGCTGTCCACCACCTCAATGTCCTCCCCCTGGATGTTAAGCTGCGTATGGGAAAGTGGTTTTCTCCTAAAGTGGATCTCCTTGGTCTTACTGGTGTTCAAGCACAAGTGGTTGCGCTCACACCAGTCAACGAAGTCCGTGATATCCAACCGGTATTCCAGTTCGTTCCCCTCAGACGTACAGCCCATAGTGGCGGAGACTTCTGCAGGAGTCAGCTGTGTGTGTCGTATGAGAAATCTGAAGTTTAGAGAGTGAAGGGAAACGGTGAGAGGACAGTGCCCTGAGGGGCCCCAGTGCTGCACACTGTAAACCCTAACTTCAATCGTACTTCAGATATCAAAGTTATTTTAAATAGATTTTTCCCAGTAAGTAAATATTACTCATTTATTGTTAGTTTATTTAAAGCTTGGCTATATCACTCAGGGTTTTCTTTGAACTGAACTGTTTCTGTTCAAGTAAGCCTCACTTTTGACATTTTGACGTGTAGACTCTTTAATGAGGCAGGTGTGACAATGGCAGGGTGTCCTGGTGGCTGAGTGGGTAGCACCATTACCTCTCAACCACAGGGTCCTGAGTACGATTCCCGGTCGGGGCATAAGAAGAAATTTAAACTTTATTGCAATCTGTGAGTTACTTGGTAATATCAAGTAAAGGATGTACTCGAGTAATTCAAGTGAAGTTAATACGCAATTTATTTCCATGCTTTTTTCAAGTAAACTTTACTTGTCAGGGTTCAGACTACCACCTCAGACTCACAGCTGCGCAGCCGCACGTACTGTTGTCGGCCCGAGAGGTAATCGATGGTCCATGCAGTGAGGTTATTGTCGACTCCCGCGTCCTCCATCTTTCCCCGCAGCAGTGCCGGTCTGATGGTATTGAAAGCACTGGAGAAGTCAAAGAACACGACCCTCACAGCGCTCCCGGCGGGCTCCAGGAGGGAGAGCATCCACTGCAGTAAGTAGATGACAGTGTCCTCTACTCCGATGTTTGGTCTGTAGGTGAACTGCAGCAGGTCCAGGGTGGGGTTGACCACGGAGGGGAGATGGGTGAGGATGAGCCGCTCCATGGTCTTCATCAGGTGGGAGGTCAGTGTGACTGGTCTGTAGTGATCCGGTTCCTTGGCGTGCGCTGTTTTAGAAACCGGGATCACACAGAAGGTCTTCAACAGGACAGGGACCTTCTCCAGGCTCAGGCTCAGGTTGTAGATGTGGCTGAGGACCTCCGAGAGTTGGTCTGCACAGGTCCTCAGCAGCCTGGATTTCCCCTGCTTCAGTCGCTTGAGCTCACTCCTTACCTGGTACGGTTTGTGAGAGGGGGAGGGGGGGGGGGGGGGGGGGGGGGGGGGGGGGGGGTGTACACTGGGGTGTACTGTCAGAGGTGGGGGCTGGGGGGCTTTGGGCAGGTGAAGGTAAGGGGGCAGATGGAGAGGGGGGAGAATTGAATTGGTTGAAATATTGGTTAAATTCACCCGCCCGGCGCTGGTCTCCATCCATATACATTGCTTTGATGTGGATTATATAAATTTTATCTGCAAATGAAAACATAGTTAATTTGCTATTTTGTATGTAGCACATACTGTATATTAGAGTGTTACCAATTTGTTTATATATTTGTTATAAACTGGTAATAACTTATCTAGCATTATTTGTTTAATTAATATTTGACGTAAGCCCCCGCTGAAAGATCAAGGCTGTGCTCCACCGACAGAGAAGCCTCCTGTGGACCCTCCACCTGCAAGAGAATCAGTGAGAGTGGTGCTTTGTAAATTGGATGGCAGCTGATTGCCATCCCCCCAACCCTTTAGAACGAATGTAGATTTTGTTAAAAGAGCAGTATGTAAAAATCTGGCCAAAAGTGGTACTGCAGTCAATTTTTTTTTAGTCCTCTCCCACTCTCCCTGACTCAGGTTGCCAGATATGCACCAAATCTAGCAGCAAACACAAGGAATTATTATATCAGTTGTTTCTCTGTCTCTATTCACATTGCCATGATAGCCTTGTTAATGTTGGAACATATTTCTTCAGCGTATTATCAGCATCAGTGTTTCCTCCAGAAGGGGGGGATATCACACCTCCAATGTTTTTTATTCCCTGTTTTTAGACATACATGAATACATGTCCCATATCAAAAAGAGACTAACATTATTTTAATTGGGGTACATGTGGTCTCAAATGATATTATCTACCATTTATGTTTAATGGTGAAATTGTCATTATTATTGACTCATTGGCTACCAGACTTTTTTCAGATCAGGGAAGTGCGTTCTGCGATTTGAAGAACCACAGAATTTTCAGTTATTTGACTTTATAAACACCAAAGACCAAATGAGAGATTAGGCTCTTAGCTTTAAAGTGATTGTCTGGAGTTTGTCAGAAACGCTACGTTTCCGTAACAATCAATGAACACATTTAAATGTTAAAATGAGAACACATTATACATAAACATTATTAATACACATGCACGGAGGTTTTCAGAATTATTTGTTAACGTTTTCATGACAAAAATAATGTTTTAATGCACAAAAAAAGCGATTGCGGTAAAACCGGAAGTAGCTATTAACGTTGTTTGAACATTATAGGACACATCTGCAGAGGATCTGATTATGGATATAGGTTCCGTATATAAATGGGTAACTAAGCGCGGATATCCAGAATTCTTTATTCAGTTTTCATGTAGTTTCTGAGCCAAATGGAGGCTTGATTCAGAGGCTCCGTGAAAACAAACAACTGAGCATGTGCGCAGCTACCAGCATGAGCGACGATGATTGACAGCCCTTGGCATCACTTGATTGGTTTAACTGGATTGCATGGTGGATTTTGAGATATAGCTAAAGCCTGGTTCACACGGCAGGATATTTAGGCCGATTTAGACCCGATTTACCCCTTACGACAATCTTAAGAAACGCTCCGATTTCCGTAACAAAATCTTACAGATTATCCTGCCGTGTGTGGTGTGTTAAGACTGCACTCGTCGCTCGGAAGGACATCGGGACTGCTCCCGATCTCAAATCGGGGATATCCAACATGTTGGATTGTTTTGGCCCGATTTCTGGTCGTGTGTGGTGTCCTCCGAGGACAAGCGAGCGCGTTGCCATGACTACGGCGTGTAGCCAATAAGAAGACGAGGTGACAAGCCGGTGAGGAAACACCGGAAAAAAACCAAAACACAGCAGCATGGCTTTGACCATTGCCTTTTCTTTGGATTACGTCTCTTCTCTGTTAACAACAAACTGCACACTATCGCCACTGCATCCTCTTCGTCCGCCATGACTGTTTACTCTGAAGTCACGCTTGATCTCGAGAGATTTTGTGAGATTTCCGTCTGACCTGGGAATGCTCGGGGGGGGGGGGTGTCGGTTCGTGTGTGATGTTTGTGGCTTGCGTGATCTTGCCGTGTGGCTACGCACCACACACTGCACGACCAAAGTGGTTAGACGCAGGATTTTTAATCTCCCCGTGTGGGGTCTAACACGGAGAAAAATTGGCCGACAATTTTAAAATCGGCTCGTATGAACCAGGCATAAGAGAAGGGAAGGCGGGACTTACCCGTAATATTAGAATTCATAAAATGACTTATTTTATATCAACATTTAAGGCCAGGAGGTCCATTTAATACAATTCTTACAGTTCCAGACTATCACTTTAATCTGCAAAAAATGGCTTGTTTTTACCCATTTCTGTTCTTCAGCAATCTGTCCAAAACACAACAGTGCTATGTCACTGCACAGAGTCAGTGCTGTGACATAACCACTAGACCACTTGCATCCAGTGGGCAGCAGTCCCCGCAAGTTTTGCATCACACGAAACGTTTTTATCACCCTTCAATATTCTCAATTTTTCAATGGCGTCCTGATATAAATAATTGTTTCAGTCTTGGTTTTGTCATTAATTATTTGAGAATCATAGCAAGACCTGTTTTAATTTTGCGGCCACATGTTATTTTATCAGTGGGATTAGCTAGCCGCGGGGAGTTCTCGCAACCCGGATTACGGACTTCCTGACGGACTTTCTTACCGTCGTTACTTTATTTCAGAGACAACTCAGAAAATGTCATTTAGTGACAAGAGATTGAGCTGTGGATTACAGTACATGTTTTTTGTTAATTCCTTGACATTGAGTCCCGTGGGAGTTTTTCCTCTTTTTAAAGTAACACGGGTGAGCCCTAACAGTGGAAACTGCCACACGGGGAAACTAACGCTGCACACTAATATACTGTGTAACTCTACCAAAAATAATACTGTCCTTCGTTGCTATAAATGTTCAACTTGTGATGGTTTTCCTGTACACAAACAAACACACAAAGCCTAAATAAATAAACAGGAATATACAGCAATAATGATTTGCAACAAGTACTTTTTTAAGAAAAGGTGCAGACGTTACTTAACCCCATTCACCCGAAATGGTCAAAAGACTAACTCATCAAATAAATGTAGTGTTATCTTGTTATTCACCATGGATACATTACAATCCATTCACTAGAACTCCCATGACAACCTGTTAGATTCATGTTATCAACCCAGTAGACTTGCTGAAAGCTAGCGCCTGTCTGTGTACCTGCTGTTGAACCTTGAACCTTACCTCACTGAAATGACGCATGCACAGACCAACACGCAGAGCACACAACTCGTCAGAACACCGGATGTGTCATGCAAATTTTTCACCATTTTATTTATTTGTGGCAAATTTAGACTATTGAATTCCAGCTCTTGAAAATATATGCATCAACTTTTTATTTTATTTTGAAATGAATAACATCATGAAATTGATAATCAGTGACTGGAATTCTTAGACAAAAATATTCAAGGTGTTAAAAAATTCAAAACGATGAATTCAGGTCAATGTAAAATTTCTGATTGAACAAATAATCCATCTTTTTTTGTCATAGAAAATCACAGTGCATTGAATTTGAGGGTCGAAAATAAATATTTTGAATATTTTAAAAGAGTATTTCATTTTGAAATGTGAATCACATTGAAATTAGTAAACTGAATTTTTAGTAACTGAAATGCAAAGACAAAAATATTCAAACATACTTTTTCAGGGTTAAAGTGATAGTCTGTAACTCTAAATTAATTAAAAATTTTAGGAAATGTGTTAAATTGACCTCCTGGCCTTAAATGTTGATATAAAATAAGTCATTTCATTAATTCTATTATTACAGGTAAGTCCCGCCTTCCCTTCTCTTAGCTATAGCTCAGAATCCACGATGCCGTTGAGGTTAACCAATCGAGTCATGCCAAGGGCTGTCAATCATCAGCGCTGATGCTCGCAGCTGCGCACATGCGCAGTTGTTTGTTTTCACAGAGCCTCCTAATCAAACCTCTATTAGGCTCTGGAACTACATAAAAACTGAACAAAGAATTCTGAACATCCGCGCTGAGGTACTTATGTATATACTGAACCTATATCCATAATCAGATCCTCTGCAGATGTTTCCTATAATGTGCAATTTTTTTGTGCATAAAAACATTATTTTTTCCATTAAAACTTAAACAAATATTTCTGAAAACCTCCGTGCATGTGTATTAATAATGTATATGTATAATGTATTCTCTGATTAACATTTGAAAGTGTTGCGGAAACGTAGGTAGGCAGGTAGACCAATCAGAAAGGAAGGGGGAGGGAGCTTGCGTCTTTTTTTTCAAATCAAGCACCTCTCTCTCTCTCTCTCCCTCTCTCTCTCTCTCTCTCTGACAAACTCCAGACAATCACTTTAACCATTTCAAATGGAAAAAGCTCATTTAAAATTCAAAATCTGATGACACAAAAAATCTTCCATAATTGACCAAATACTTATTTTCCACCATGATTTGCAAATAAATTATTTAAAAATTAGACAATGGTATTTTCTGGATTTTTTCCCTCATTCTGTCTCTCGTAGTTGAGGTATACCTATGATGACACGACAGTGACATGGCGTGTCCTATGATGTCACATACAGTCCAGTCATTCTTCACAGGATCATTATTTGCTTTTTGTACAAGCTGAGATCTGAAGGTAGTTCCTTCACTGGTATTGATTTGTACCTAGTATCTGCAGATGTTGACTGAAGAAGACTGAAGAACACAACCAAGAAGACTACACCAAACAACCTGCTCTTATCTACTGCGGTAGAGTACAGAAGTAAGTAATGTTTATTTATATAGCGCATTTTTTACAGAGCAAGGTCACTCAAAGCGCTTTACAATGTTCAGTTCAGATATTATTCCAATCATTCCACACACAGTGATGACGGAAGCGAGTCGCCGAACACATTGGCGCATCAGCCCCCAATCAACACCATCCATTCACTCAGAATCAGAATCAGAATCATTTTTATTGCCACGTAAGTAACAGGAGGTCACAGACTAGGAAATTGCTTTGGCTCAGTGCAACAGTCAAAAAGAGATAATAAAAATAAGAATAAAAAACACTTCTAAAGAATAAATTTAAATTAAAAATAGAGTTACAGTTACTCTCTCATATACTGTACATTCATACCTACAGTATTATAAATGTTTTTAGTGGTAGGGGAAACCGGAGCACCCGGAGGAAACCTACACAGACACAGGGAGAACATGCAAACTCCACTCAGAAAGGCCCTGTTCCGACCGGGATTCAAACCCAGGACCTTCTTGCTGAGAAGCGAGAGTGCTATCCACTCAGCCACCGTGCCGCCCGTGCTGCAATGTTTATCCACACATGATAATTTCAAATTCATGACACTAAAATCTACAGACTGCAGTGAATCCATATTTATTCCATGTTTTCCGCTGACCGGCGCCACACAGGGGTCTGCCGCATGGTTCATTATCGCGATGGTTCACAATGTGATTTCATAGAGGTCACCCGAAAGGCGCTACATAAATAATGATTACTTACTTACTACTTACTACTACCTCCAGAGTGGATCAGATGGAGGTGACCCTGACTGCCTGAAGGTGACTGTGTGGGTGGATATAGCCGTTCATCTACTCTCTCATGAGAAGGCTCCACTGGTGCAGCTGGTGCAGAGGTCAACAGCCACACAGTCCAAGAGTAATGTATACATTACCTCGAGCATTTACTGTGGCATATTATCTAAACCAGTTCACAATATACACATTTATTGACATCACCAACAAAAACAACAACAACTACAGTAACTTTTAAAGGCTGTGTTCATGCTGGCGAAATCAATTCCAGTATTTTGGGCAGGTCCCAATATAATGTATGGAGAAAAAAAATCATTTTTGATATATTTTATAATTTAAATGTCCTGTTGTTTTTCCAGGTAATTATTAGATTCACAAAGCTTCTTCTGTCACAAACATGAAATGAAAAAAAATATGAAATGATACGATCATTGCAGACACATATGAGAGACACTCAGCCCAATACACGACTATAGACCTCAGTTCTACAATGGGAAAATGAACAGATGAGGTTTGTCCAGGAATTCAATTCAGTGTATTTGTGCAACTTTACAAAGTTGTGGATTCACGAACAGAACAGAGAAGTAAATAAGTAAGTAATCTGGATTTATATTTATAGAGCATTACTTTACTCCACAGACACCACCATCTTACAGATGGTACATGTTTGTACATGTTTTAGTGATAGGGGAAACTGGAGCATCTGGAGGAAAATTAGAGAAAACTGTATTTAAAGGTCTCTTTAAATGTTTTTAATATATGTCTTTAACTAGGACAGTCCCAGAGTATTTTTTGCATAAACGGCTGATAACAAGAGCCTTCTTTGAAAAATACATACCATCAACCAATGAAGTGTTGAACCTTGTCAGCTTGTCATGATCAGGATTTCTTTGTTTTTTGACAGGATTATGGGGGTTATGGGTGGAATCAATGTCGCCCCGACAGTGTCTCAGTTGGTAGAACATTGGCCTTTGAGGTTTGTCGGTTCGAGCCCACCACGAGACCTTCTTCACCGACTTCCACTGATGTCTGTTGTCGTGTCCTGGGCAAGACACTTAACCCCACTTTGCCTGAAGCCCCCGCTGAAAGATCAAGGCTATGCTCACACTGACAGAGCACCCATCCTCCTGTGGACTCACCACCTGCAGGAGGATCAACGAGGGGCTGGTGCAATTGGTGCAACTCTGACTGCTACCCCTGACCCAGAAATGGAATAAGGGGAAAAAAATGGATGGGCAATAGGTTTCTCTTAAATCTGCACTAACTGACTTTATTTTCGTATTCATTACGAAAATGCTATCCATATCCATGCAGTGCATTGGGATATACGTCCTTTTGAAGAAAAAGTAGCGCAGATTTGTGCTGGCGTGATATTTTATTTTAGATTGAGTTTTGATGAAACAAGGAAGATAATGTGTTTCGGGTCGCAGATTGTGACCAATCACAGCGCACCACTAGCCCCCACTTTCGTGAGAAATCTACAGGTCTGTTAGCATCATGGATCTATTATAATAACTGGATTGGGTATTTCTAGCTTGTAGCTGAATAACTCATGTGCTCAGGGGATTCTCGCGGTACTGCGGACTGAACCAGACTAAATTCACGGGGACTACCCAGAAATTTTCCCCATAGAACTCAATGCATATTAAAACAGCTCGACCTCAGCTGACAGAGAACCTACAGCTTTAATAAAGATCGGATTTTGTGGGGATTTTAGTGTTCCTTGTCATCTCGAACTTTTTTTCTTCTTAAATCCTTCGGTTTTCTTTAAATCTACACTTTAGTGCCACAAACTCTGCTCCTCTGGCTCTCGCTCTAAGTCCAGCTCTGATGAACTGCTCTGACTGGTCAGAGCGCGGCCGAGCCCCTCTGTGCACGTGCGTGAGACCCGGTGTGAGACCCACACACGCGTGTTTGGCGCAACGCATTATGGGAGATCATCCACTGCGCAGAACCGGGAGGACCAGACGATGCCCCAAATACAGGCGAGTTTCCCATAGATCTTTGCGTGCTCCAGGCGACTTCCGCTAATCTTTCAGCCCCCATGCCGTCACAAAGCGCCACTGAGCACAACCATTCATTTGAATAGGACGCCATCTTGGATCGCCGGGGCTTGGTTAGCATAGACAGCTGAGTTAGCACAACAAGCGGCGGAGCTAACCTAAAACTTTCTCGTCTTCGTCACAGGTTACTGCAGCGAAACAGCCATCCAAAAGAAAGTCTCGTTCCTCCGTGCTTCCCGGTTCTATCGTTCTATGGTCACGCCATCCACGTGCAAATCCATATCCATGTATTATCCATATTGGGAGACGCTAGCTCCGTCAACAACAGCGAGTGTGTGTGGGGGCCGATAGCTTCGTGGGTGCGGGGAGGGGAGCAGAAAGAGAGAGGCCAGCGAGTCCGCGGCTTCAAAATCCCAAAGTCAGTTAGTGCAGCTTTAAAGTAGATAGATCTAGAAAATTCTTTAGTCTTTATGCACCCTCACGAAAAGCTTAGCACTGCCAAAGATTTATTTTGCATTCACACTGTCAAACCATTATTTCTTCAGCTTATTTGAATTCAGTAATAATTCCTTATAAGTTCAAGTTTTTGCATTTGTTGACCTGTAGAGATTTCATAACACTTTTAAGCAACTTATGTTAAAGTTAAACTCATCATTCTATCAATGTGCAGAAGCCAGTACTTTTCCCTTGTTTTGTCTATCTGAAGGCCAAGCTACATGGCACCGTGGAAGCTGCTGATTGGAGGTCTCCATGCCTCCGCTCTGTATAATACACTTGCATTCTATTGTTTCTGTGATCGTGTGTTTTGTTTGTGCTGTCTCTACCATCGACAATAAAACATGTTTTTTTTTTTTACACAAAAATGTGTTTTTTTTTCAAGCTAAAACTGAGAAACCTCAAGAGAAACCATGCATCTGGACCAGCACACATGGACAATCTGCACAGCCCCTGATTCCACTCAGGCTGTGATCTGCTGAGACATGGACAATACCATCGTCCTCTTTTGCATGGACATCATTTGGAACAATTGGATTACACAATTTGGACATGATTTGGAACAATTGGATTTCTGAATTTGGACATAATTTGGACTGAATTGGATTGCTGAATCTGGACACTAAATCTGAAACGTGTGATTGAAAGACACGTCACAGAAGAATTCATGGCTTGAAACAACAAATGCACCCTGAAGAAACCAACACGGAGAAGTGGGAGAGACTGTTTTCAAAGCAATATCTGGAACCACCATCGACTGATGAAGTTTGGTATTTTACTGAAGATTGTTGACAAGTTTTATGAAAGATCTGAACATGTTTTATGAGTTTTCTGAGTTTTTGAAGTATTCCGAGTTCTGAGTTTTTTGAAGTACCGAGTGAAGTACCGAGTTTAAGTATTGAGTTATGATGTTATGTTGCTGTTTATCGATCCTGATGGTCACACGTGAATGTATGACCAGAGGGGGGAATGTAGAGATTTCATAACACTTTTAAGCAACTTATGTTAAAGTTAAACTCATCATTCTATCAATGTGCAGAAGCCAGTACTTTTCCCTTGTTTTGTCTATCTGAAGGCCAAGCTACAGGGCACCGTGGAAGCTGCTGATTGGAGGTCTCCATGCCTCCGCTCTGTATAATACACTTGCATTCTATTGTTTCTGTGATCGTGTGTTTTGTTCGTGCTGTCTCTACCATCGACAATAAAACATGTCTTCTGTCGGAATTTATGACACGATCCCAGACATGTCACCTTCTTCAGGACAGACCCCTAGGCCTAACCCTACCCCTAACCTGGAGCAAAACATCAAGAGATAATTCTACACTGCTTTATTACAGTTCCAGTTTACTTTCCACTAAACTGTAATGCGTTTCAGGCCTTCGGAAAGTGCAGCTGTTGTTTCATTAGTGAATCACAGAAACATATTCAGTTAGCATCACATGTCAGGGAGTGGTGTCACCCATGGGTGTCCTGCAGAGCTGTGGGTGCTCACACACATATCTGTAAATACAGAGTAAACCTGGTTAGAACAGAGGACGCTCTCTCCTCCCTGTGTTAAGTTTCACTGTCAGACTGCGCTCAATGCTAATGTTACTGTCTTTACAGCCGCTAAGCTCATAATCAGATCAATATCAAGTGACACTGAAGACGAGGAGGAGGAGTAAGAGGAGGAGGAATATCGCTGTGCTATTGAGTTGATTGCAGAGTTGAGCAGAGTAGATTCATAATTAATTTAACAACAGTTTATTGGCTCTGCCTCAGCTCACACAAAGAACTGCCCCCAGTGAATGATGGCCTTTACCATCCAAGAAGAACAAATACCTAACCTTATGTATCTGAAGGATTAGAGCAGGAGGTCCACCTCGTTCTATAGAGGGCTTGCGTGTCTGCAGTGCTTTCATTCCAACAACAGGAGCACCCATTTTCTCCGGTCTTCAGGTTCCGACTGGACTGACCTGCTGCCATACAGCCCTCTGAGAACCGGGTGCAGACCCTCGAGTAGATCTTTTAGTCCCGGAGTACCTCTGTCATGGACATTCAGTACAACTCGTATCCCTGTCATGTCTTGTTCTTGTTCATAAAAGTTTAATCTCTGTTTAAACTTTCAAGTCAATTCTTTTCCCATTGCTGCCTGTGCTTTAGTTTCCACAATGAGACTCCCCAGTTTAAAGGCAATCATATAAATATCTGTTTAATTCTCTAATATCTGTCCCTCCCTATAGGGGTCAACCTCTTTCTTCTTCTTGTGTGACATCACATTCTCTGCTGGACCCCTCCAAAGCATCACTTTTCATGCAGCGCTTCTCCATATGAGATATTCATTATCTGTTTGTAATCTCCCACTGTGTGGCATTAAAACAAGATCTTGACTGTAAGCGATTGGATCACTTCCCTGAAAACACAGGTTTAAACTGTAATTGACCTGAGAAGTGTGCTGCCCTCTGCTCTATACTGACCTCTATCTGCGATTGTTCAGTCAGTCCTGCTCTGTCCCTTCATGAGAGATCATCAAACTTTTCTCTAGTTCCCAATGTTTTTGTATTCTCTCCATTCTTCTTGTCGTTGAACGAGGGTCATTGATCACTGTTGCAGAAGTCTTTTAACTGAGATTTTCCTGTCAGTGTTTATAAAGTAGTTTTAATTTTGATGCATCCCTCACAGCTATAAAAGGCAAAAAAATGAGTTGTGAAGGACTGTAATTCCAGGTCCTAGTTACATTAGATACATAGATAGGTGGATGGTTGGATAGACGGAGAGAGAGATGGATATAGGTTTAGGGGAAATTATAGATTATTTATCCCGGGGGAAGGGGACCTACGTATAATCCAGGAGTAACTATGCTACCTCTGACTCTGCTAGTGGTACCTTATTGTATCATGGTCAAAAGCAGGTGGTAGTGATAACGGCTCCATTTTTGAGCGGATTGGGCTGAGCGGAGCGGCTCCTATGCAGCTGTATACCCTCCTGTCACATACAACAGAATCAGGCTCAGCGTAGGATGTTTCTTTTAGTAGCCGCAGCGACTTTAAATTCTCTATAAACAGTGAAAGTTCTGATAAAACATTGACTTTCTGGCGGCCTCGAACCGTACCCCTCCCTCCCTCCTGCCCCCTCTCCTCCCTCCCTCCTGCTCTAAGTCTCTCTCTGCTCCTCGCTTGTGGTAATAGATTTTTATCGTGGCAACAGGATCAGGGCTGATTTTGACGAGTCCCCAGGCTGCTCTCCCATTCCTTTTGAAATGCCTTTCTTTAGTAGTCTTGTTCAAGTCGCCCCAGGCCATGGCCCTCCGAGATCACAATGTTATTAATACAAACATGTCAAAGCACATGCTGAAATTCAAAACAGAGGTGCCACAGTGTCAAGGTGTCAGGCTCCTGAAATATAAATGATGCTTTCATATTTCTAAGCACTACACAAAGTATTCTTCAGCTCATGAAAAGGACAGAGAGAAACAAAGGTTTAATATTTTACAGTAATGTCCCGCATTGATGACGAGAGCACCCCCCAAATGATTTATGAGTGGACTTGGTGTCCTCCCATCATCACCCCAACCAGCCCCCTCCCCTTCACTCAGGACCTCCACGGACAACAAGACAAGACTACACAAGGGCAATAGATAGATAGATAGATAGATAGGTTTGGTCAGTCCATATACATGGTTCATATTTGGATTTACAAAAAAAATATATCACGTCCTAAATAGGAGACAGTAGGAGGCAGAAAACTCTCTCTCACTGCTGTTGAAGAGAGAACCCACAACTTTGATGCTCGGGTCCAGGTCCAGGTCATCATGAAGACCAAGTGGATGTGTGGCATCTTTTTCAATACAATGTTTTTCAGCTCCCTCTGGTGGCAGCAAAGGGAATTAAAAGGGAGTTACAGAGAGAGCAGGCCCAGCTCTCTCTGGTGATAGCATTGGGAGTTACCATAGTCGGACATAGTCACGCCTACCTCCGCCTTTCAAACAAATGGGCAAAAAATTGTGCTCTACTGGAGCGATCCAAAATGGCCGTGAGTGGTCCCGCCCACAAGAAAATTGTGAAAAAAAGCATCTGCACATGCGTCAGTTGGCGCGAGCCCCATTCATTTAACGAGTGCCTTCAAAAATTCACAGCAACTATACTAGCGTGGTCCAAAGAAATTCACTCCCCTCAGCAATGACACACATGTGGAACGGAGCTTTGGGCCAAGAGCCACCTTTTGGACCATCCTGTAAAGATGTTTGATAGGTAAGAAGATGCAATATGTTAGCATTGGCTAATTCTTAACCAGGGTCAACCCCCATCGGCCTGATGCATGTCAGCACACATCATTTTGGCCACTTTTGAGCTGGGACCCACCCCCACTGGGAGTTAAAGGCAGAAAACATTATTTATCCTTCATACTTGTTTCACCATATGTTTTCTTTTAAAGCTATTATTTCACATTATCCAAATTAATTTATCATATTTCCTAAAAATTCAACAAAATTCAATACATTTCTTTGTGTATCGCCCTCAAGCCCCGGTGATCCAAGATGGCGCCCTATTCAAATGAATGGCTTGTGCTCAGTAGCGCATGGGACTTCACCGGTGTTGGCATAATAGCGGAACTCGCCTATATTTCGGCATCATCTGGTCCTCCCGGTTCTGCACAGTGGACGAGCTCCCATGAGGCGTTGCGCCAAATATGCGTGTGTGGCTCTCATGCACGTGTACAGAGGGGCTCGGCCGCGTTTTGACCGATCAGCGCTGCTGATCAGAGCAGTGGCAGAGCGGAGCCAGAGCGGAGCCAGAGCAGGAAGGAAACGAGCAGAGTATGTGGCAGTAAAGTGTGGCTTTAAAGAAAACCAAAAGATTTTTGAAGATTTTTTTTTTTAGGATGACAAGGGACACAAAAATCCCCACAAAATCCGATCTTTATGAAAGCTGTAGGTTCTCTGTCAGCTGAGGTTGAGCTGTTTTAGTTTACATTGAGATCTATGGGGAAAATTTCTGGGTAGCCCACGTGAATTTTGTCTGGTTTAGTCTGCAGTACCGCAAGAATCCCCCGAACACGTGGGTTCTTCAGCTCCAAGCTAGTAATACCCTATCCAGTTACAGTAACTTGCGAAAGTATTCGGCCCCCTTGAACCTTTCAACATTTCGCCACATTTCAGGCTTCAAACATAAAGATATAAAAAATATTTTTTTTGTCAAGAATCAACAACAAGTGGGACACAATCGTTAAGTGGAACGAAATTTATTGGATAATTTAAACTTTTTTAACAAATAAAAAACTGAAAAGTGGGGCGTGCAATATTATTCGGCCCCCTTGCGGTAATACTTTGTAGCGCCACCTTTTGCTGCAATTACAGCTGCAAGTCGCTTGGGGTATGTCTCTATCAGTTTTGCACATCGAGAGACTGGAATTCTTGCCCATTCTTCCTTGCAAAACAGCTCGAGCTCAGTGAGGTTGGATGGAGAGCGTTTGTGAACAGCAGTCTTCAGCCCTTTCCACAGATTCTCGATTGGATTCAGGTCTGGACTTTGACTTGGCCATTCTAACACCTGGATACGTCTATTTGTGAACCATTCCATTGTAGATTTGGCTTTATGTTTTGGAACATTGTCCTGTTGAAAGATAAATTTCCGTCCCAGTCTCAGGTCTTTTGCAGACTACAACAGGTTTTCATCCAGAATGGTCCTGTATTTGGCTCCATCCATCTTCCCATCAATTTTAGCCATCTTCCCTGTCCCTGCTGAAGAAAAGCAGGCCCAAACCATGATGCCGCCACCACCATGTTTGACAGTGGGGATGGTGTGTTCAGGGTGATGAGCTGTGTTGCTTTTACGCCAAACATTTTGTTTTGCATTGTGGCCAAAAAGTTTGATTTTGGTTCCATCTGACCAGAGCACCTTCTTCCACATGTTTGGTGTGTCTCCCAGGTGGCTTGTGGCAAACTTTAAACGAGACTTTTTATGGATATCTTTGAGAAATGGCTTTCTTCTTGCCACTCTTCCATAAAGGCCAGATTTGTGCAGTGCACGACTGATTGTTGTCCTATGGACAGACTCTCCCACCTCAGCTGTAGTTATCTGCAGTTCATCCAGAGTAATCATGGGCCTCTTGGTTGCATCTTTGATCAGTCTTCTTGTTTGAGATGAAAGTTTGGAGGGACGGCCGGGTCTTGGTAGATTTGCAGTGGTCTGATACTCCTTCCATTTCAATATAATTGCTTGCACAGTGCTCCTGGAGATGTTTAAAGCTTGGAAAATCTTTTTGTATCCAAATCCGGCTTTAAACTTCTCCACAACAGTATCTCGGACCTGCCTGGTGTGTTCCTTTGTCTTCATGGTTCTCTCTGCGCTTTAAACAGAACCCTGAGACTATCAAAGAGCAGTTGCATTTAAACGGAGACTTTATTACACACAGGTGCATTCTATTTATCATCATCAGTCATTTAGGACAACATTAGAGCATTCAAAGATCCTCACTGAACTTCTGGAGTGAGTTTGCTGCACTGAAAGTAAAGGGGCCGAATAATATTGTACGCCCCACTTTTCAGTATTTTATTTGTTAAAAAAGTTTAAATTATCCAATAAATTTCGTTCCACTTCACGATTGTGTCCCACTTGTTGTTGATTCATGACAAAAAAATCAAAATTTTATATCTTTATGTTTGAAGCCTGAAATGTGGCGAAATGTTGAAAGGTTCAAGGGGGCCGAATACTTTCGCAAGGCACTGTATTTTAATAGATCCATGGTGTCTCCTCCATAAACTCCTCTCCTGTTTCACTGCAGCCGACTCTCGGGTGCATCCAATTTCTAAAATCAACCTTACCCTTCACCTCTCTTTATCATTCATATCATCATTGGAAGCATAAAATTACCCTAAGTGCATTTTAAATGATCTAAAAATGTGTTATATGTATGTTGGCCAAACCTGTTGTTACCCTTAGCAGAAGAAGAACAAGAAAGGAGCTTTTTGATTAAATTGGATGCAGTCGAATTCTGGGCTCACAAGCGCCCCCTACCCTGAGGCTGGCCTCATTTGGTGATATTACAAGCTGTGGTTGAGCGCGATTAAGACCCATATTTGTTGTCAAAAACACAATTTATGACCCATCCTCTCAACTGTAGACATGTTGATTGTAAAGGAAATATGTTCCATCCATCCATTTTCTTCCCCTTAATCCATTTCTGGGTCGGGGGGGGGGGTGGCAGTCAGAGCTGCACCCAGTACACAGAGCACAATGCTCTGTGTACTGTTGAAATATGTTTGTAAACCACGATAAACAGAGAAAACATTTCGATAGCAGCGCACGGGCCTCCCCCCCTGTGAGCTATGGGCTTTTACGTCTCTCAAGTGAGGCTTGTCTCACAGCGCGCCGCTCTGTCAAATATAAGATATCAAGGTAAAAAATAAATAAATAATAAAATAAGGAAAATTTACATTGAAATAATACAATAGCACAAATCAATTTATTTAATATGTATATACACACATTCATACATACATATTTACGTATATATGTATATATATATATATATAGAAAAATTGATTGTATACTGCACCTGGATAAATAGAGGGATCTGATAGAGCCAAAAGAGAGAGACCAGAGAGAGAGTAGAAAGACCAGAGAAGGACCAGATAGAGACCAGAGAGAAAGACCACATAGAGACCAGAGAGAGAGCAGAGAGAAAACCACAAAGAGACCAGAGAGAGACCAAAGAGTCCTCCTCCTCTCCAGCCCCAGCTCTGCCCGAGCCCCCCTCACACCAGCTCAGTGACAGATATATTTCAGGTGTGAAATCCAGGGCTTGGGCCGGTCTCATGTCGTGAGCCGGGTGCAGAGAGGCGAGCTGCTCAGGGCACTGCCCAAGTTGCCTGCGGCAGAGTGAGCAGTGGATGGTGTTCATAGTGTTCATGGGAGTGGAAGAGGTGACACAACACATCAGGGTCCTTCACTGCTCTATTTGGTCGCAGACGCTGGATGAGATCTGGTGTGACAGGAGCAGCGGTCTGTGTGAGTTCAGACGTATGCTTTTGTTTAGTTTGTGTGTGGAGTAAGTCGAGAGCAGGTACAGATGTGGTAATATCCATGTATTTATGTATCATCCAAAAATCCCAACAGCAGTCATCTCGGAGGACTTTACAAAGTTGTTGATACAATAACAGCAGATCAGAGAATCAAACATTTTGAACACAGGAAATGCAATAATAACAAACTCAGAGTAACAATTGGTCCACTGGAAGCGGGATGACCACTGTCCAGAAATGTTAATAAATGTGCAGGAATATCCTGGATCATCACTGTCCTCAGACCCACCTGCATCAGCAAAGAACCACTCAGAAACTACAGAAACTACTGGATCTACAGCCTCAGAAGAGGCTGTAGATCCAGGACTGAGGCTGTCATACATGATTATCATTTATTCCCAACATTCTTGACATGTTGTTTTTATGAAGGTTATGGCAGGATGAAAAGCACTCACAACAAATAGATTTTTTAGGTTTGTCAATTTTGCATTTTATATTCCCCTCAAATCTAATAAGGAATGATTAAACAGACCCAGATTACACCCGTATCCCCTGCTCTCTCTTGGCTCTTGCCTGGGTCAGCTGCACTGCACTCAGAGGGGACACATGGGGGTTAAGAAGGGGGAGGAGAGGGGGTCGACTCCCATGTGTCCTCCACAGTCTGTACCTGCAGGGCATGGGGCAGGTAGAACTGAGAAGACCCCAATATCAACAATATGGATATATCTCATCTGAGTTCCTCAAAAATACAACTTAAAAGAAATTCTACTCAGGCACGGATTTTAAGAAAATCTAATGTTTGAGCTAAAAGAGGCTATTATCCTCAATCTACAGCCTCAGTCCCCGTTCTACAGTCTCAGTCCTGGATCTACAGCCTCAGTCCTGGATCTACAGGGAACCATGGGAGCGGATCCCTCTCTCAATATGGCCCTTTTGTGAACCTGACCACAACACCCCATCTTTATCATTATCTTTTAATGTGACAGATTTGAAATGTGCAGCTTATGAAAACTAGTGCTAGAGCTGCTTTAGAGCAAGGACGTGTAACTACAGTTACATGGATTTAAATACATGGCTATTCTCTGTGGCTTTAAATTGAGGAACTCCAGCTTTAATAAAGTTGTGTGTTCAGTGGCTCCTAATATAAAGTTCTGATGTTTGATGCTCCCTCCTCTCGCCTGAGGCCTCTACTGCTTCTGCTGCCCCCAGGTCCCGTCTTTAAAGCCCTGATATGTTAATCTATGTTTTCCATGTCCACTCCAGTATTTACATGTTTTGGGGCAGAGAGACCTTGTGCTTGTTTGATCCCTGACACTGCGTTCATACCTACAGGGAGCTACTGCTGCTGTAATCACACTGACTCTACTCTAATGTCGTGTTTTGGGGCGAGCGTTTCCACACAGTTTGTGAGGCCCGCTCTCGCATGATCTTGTTTAGAGCTTACAAAATCGTTGTGAAATTGCGAAGGAGATTTGTGAAAATTATCCCCCAAACGCGCGGCTGTACTTCAAAAGTGACATCCAAATACGCATCTATCTTTCAGAGTTAGTAATATTTGATGTGTGAGTGCCTTTAGCATGCATGTAAACAACACGGATGTGACCAAAGCTCCGTGATGCTGGGCTTTGATCCCATCATCGCCGCTTTGATCCTGCTCGCTCACTCAAACATGTATTTTCCAACCAGGGATTCGCAAAGGCTCCAAAGTGGAATGGCCCTGGCAGCGTTAGCTAAAGTAGACTGTGAAGTTACAGCAGCTAAAGCCAAGCGGACAAATTAACCAAACACGTCCAGGATTATGTTTGTGACTGAAGTGAGGCTTGGGCTGATGTGAAGACCACGGCCCGTCTGTGGTTATGTACACATCGGGTGGCAAGAAGGTCCTGTGTTTAATTCCATTACAATGGACTCTTGTCACATTGAGGCCCTGTCATCCGCTACCAGGAGAAAAATTTCTTGCATTAGAAGGCTTGGAATTCATGCATGTAAATAGACAGTATAAGGGAATAAGGAGTTGTGCAGAACTCACTGAAATTCACAAATATGGATGATATGACAAGGGTTATTGATAACATGATGGAATGTATATCAATTGAGATAGAGGAAACCTTCTCTCAAAAAACACAAAAGTATCTGGGGATTATAGTATAGATCTGCTAAATTTAGGGAATCTCAAATACAATGTACTGTATAGCATGAGATGATTTCCCCAAATCACAAAACCAGAATTACTTCACATAGTGATACACTGATTGACAACATCATTACAAATGGGGTGAAGGATTGGTTGCAAAGTGGTATTCTGGTTACTGATATTTTAGATGATTTACGAGTATTTACAGGTTATCACAAGAATACAAAAAAATGCAGCTTCAGATAACCAAATTACATATAGGTGAATTTAAACTGAAGTAACTCTGAATGCATTTATAAACGCTCCACTCACTCAAAACTGGGCAGATTTATGTTGTACAGTAAATCAGACGCAAACAGTGCATATGATGCAATTTACAAAATGTTTTTGTTATTGTATGATGAGTTTTGCCCACTAATTCCTTGTAAGAGTAAAAGAAAATCAAAAGAGAGTCCGTGGACTACAAGGGGACTGGTCAATTCCTGTAAAAAGAAGAAAAACTTATATCAAGGGTTCTTGAAGAAAAATAAATATAAAATGTATAAAAATATACATATATAATATTATAAAGAATTACTGGAAATAAATAAAAGTAATACAAGGGAAGTATGGAACATTTTGATTAGTATCATAAAAAACGAAGACTAATCATCCAAAGTTTTTATGGATAATGACACATATGATTTCAGCTGCCCATAAATTTGAGGATTTTTTGTGAACATATGAACAGAGCTTGCAAGCGAAATCCCTGACAATAAAATTAATGAAGAGAGCGAAGGGCCTCTCAGAAACACAAATCCACATACAATGTTTTTCAAAGCAGTTGAACATTTGGAGTTCAGTGTAGTTCAGAAATGCAAGAACAAAACCTCAACTGACTATCAAGTGTTGGATACAACAGTAATAAAAAGACTGATAAATATAATTTTGATTTAGAATTTTAATCTATCATTCCAAACAGGCATCTTCCCCACAAAGATGAAAATGGTAAAGGTTATTCAATTATACAAAGCCAGCAACAGACATGTATTCACAAACTACAGACCTGTCTCAATACTTCCACAATTTTCAAAAATACTAGAAAAACTGTTCAACAATCAATTGGGAACATTTACAGAGAAACTCAAAGTACTTTCTGATTATCAGTATGGATTCAGAGCAAAGAGATCAACTTCAATAGCATTAATTAATATAATTTAGGAAAATTTAGGAAATTGATGTCAATCTTTTTTATCACTATGTATTGTATATGTGATATTGTATTTACTATGACATCCTTAATAAAATTCATTCATTCTAGATCCAGGACTGATAGTGCAAATCCAGAAATTTGTCTGTAGATCCAGAACTGAGGCTTAGCAGTGTCTGTGTAGGTTTCCTCCAGGTGCTCCAGTTTCCCCTACCACTAAACACATCTGGATCTGAATATAATGAGTGAGGGAGGGTGGTCCTCTCTTTTTAACTTTTCTGTCTGAAAAATATGGTCTAAAGATGTGACAGATGTGCTCATTGAAGCATTTTATGGTTTTATGGTACACCAGCTTTAAGGCAGTCCCCAATGATCAAAACTAGCAATTTTTGTCCCTTTTTGTGATACCTATGGTAATCTCAAAACTCGCTCTTTACTCTGTCTGTAATACCTGTGCAGATATTCAGCAGATACCAGTAGGTCGCCGTGACCCCTTGTTGCCTTCAAAGGCAGCAAGGGGTCACGGCGACAGCCCGTTCCTACAGCCTCACAGCTGATGGCCCTGACCTCCAGGACGGTTCCCTGACCGCTGCAGAATCCTCCAGCTCCACAGCCGTCGCTGATCATTTCTCCTAATTGGCTTTGAAGGCAATTACTGTTGAGAGGAGACACAGGAGGAATGCACACGCAGTGAAGTGGGAGGAGATGCAGACTGAGAGTTATGGCATCAAAAACACAAGGCTCTTTGAAGTGCTGTGAGAGGCATGTGATGGAGCGGCTGGTGCGGCTGCAGCGGTGGCTGTGGCAGAGAGAGAGAGAGAGCGACCAGAGAGAAAGAGAGAGACCAGAAAGAGAGAAGGCGAGAGAAGGGGAGAGAGATACCAGAGAAAAAGCGAGAGAGAGAGTTAACTATTGCACTAAGTAAGTAAGTAAGTAATCTTTATTTATTTATATACCGCCTTTCACAGGCCAGAGTCACAAAAAGTGGTTTACAATTGTGGGCATTTGTCCTCTCATTCCACACAGAGATGGGAGCGGGGTCGCCAGTACAGGAGGCCTATTGTACATGTTTTTAGAGGTAGGGGAAACCGGAGTACACGGGGAGAACATGCAAACTCCACTCAGAAAGGCCCTATTCCGAGCAGGGGGTTCGAACCTAGGACCTTCTTGCTGAGAAGCAAGAGTGCTATCCAGAGACAACAACAGAAGACATCAGTGGGAGTTGGTGGAGAAGGTTTCATGGTGGGCTCGAACTCACAACCTATAGGCTCAAAGGCCAATGCTCTACCAACTGAGCCACTGTCACCCCTATAACCACAGTGTTAATCTTAATTAAAGGTATCTCACTGTCCTTCATATTTCACAGTCCATCCTATCTCCTAAGCACATGTGTGATAATAATTTGGGAAATACACAATACAGCACTCAAAACCTGCCATTTTTGCATAGAGGTCAATTGAAATGACTGGATCTGTGCTGCTTTACCTGCGCAGAGATGTGGCCCAGACCACACCTGCACAGAGATGTGGCGCAGACCACAGCCCTCCTCCTCGTCCCATTCGGTGCCCACATCACCGGTACATAGTGGCACATCAAACCTCAGACTACACTTTACCGTCACATAGAGCCCTATGTCGGACCCTAATTATTTAACTATTTTAACAGACGTATACAGCAAGTTAATAGTCCTGTACTTACAGATACATAATTTATTATGGGAATAACACCAGGTCAAGATCAGTAAGTCCTGTTTCATGGTAACTGTAGTTCTGGAAGCAATTTTTGGTGAAGTGTCACTTGCAGATAAACAGATTTGTCGCTGATTTCAGAGGCAGGTCCCGTTGATTAAAGTCCAACCTCATTTGTCACATATTTACACCCGAAAACACATGTTCTCTAACTTGACATGATACTAAAACTTGTAGTACAAGCTTGATGTGCAAAGCAAACTGATTGTGGAACTCGTAGGAGCCAGTTTCCTCCTATGGGCATTTGCTCTGCCCTGTGAACTTCACACCATAATTCTTTGGTTCTCTGACCTATGTAGGGGAATCGATAATTTTACAGCCTGTGAAATGGATGGATCTGGAGCGTCAGGACTTGCAATGTTCAAAGTCCAAAAACAACGAGTCCCGAGTCAAGTCAGAGTCTTTAGGGGACGAGTCCGTGTCAAGTCCCGAGTCACACGGCCCGGCCTGCCCCTTGTCAACCCAGTGATAGAAGCGGGCAGTTTATAAGCAGCCACTCCCCGATAAACGGCCCTTCCTGAAGCTCTTAACACCCAGCACCTCCCCAGCGCCTCCTCAGCTCCTGGTTCCTATTCGTGTTTCCGCTCTGGCTCCTGCCCTGGTTCTTGTCCTGGCTCCTGCTCTGACTCCAGCTCTGGCTCCAGCTCTGGCTCCTGCTCTGGCTCCTGCTCCGCCTGCGCCCCATTCACACCATGCTTCTAGCCACCACCAGTGCTTGACCCCGGGGGATCTGAGATCATCTTCAACAGCAAATTATCTCCTCGCTGCAAGTGTCACTGCCGGGGTCAATGCGCCAATCAAATTAATCTTTTTCATGCATTAATGTTTCTGTCTTGGTCTCTTCAGATTGAATTGAGAGCGAAGAATGAGATACATTGATTATCATTATAGAGGCAGAGGCAAGTTTATTTGTAAAGCACAGTTCATACACAAGGCAACTCAAAGTGCTGAACAAAACAAGAAAAGAGACATTAAAGCTGCACTAACTGACTTTATTTTCGTATTCATTACGAAAATGCTATCCATGTCCGTGTAGGGCATTGGGATATACGTCCTTTTGAAGAATAATTAGCGCAGATTTGTGCTGGCGTGACATTATATTTTAGATCGAGTTTTGATGAAACAAGGAAGAGAATGTGTTTCGGGTCGCAGATTGTGGCCAATCACAACGGACCACTGGCCCCCACTTTCGTGAGAAATCTACAGGTCCGTTAGCATAGACGGCTAAGTTAGCACAACAAGCCGAGGAGCTAACCTGAAGCTTCGTGTCTTCATCACCGGTTACTGCTTACTTAGCGAAACAGCCATCCAAAAGAAAGTCCCATTCCTCCGCGCTTTCCGGTTCTATCGTTTTATGGTCACGCCATCCACGTGCAAATCCATATTCATGTATTATCCATATTGGGAGACACTAGCTCCGTCCCAACAGTGAGTGTGTGTGGGGGGCGATAGCTTCGTGGGTGCGGGGAGGGGAGCAGAAAGAGAGAGGCCAGCGAGTCCGCGGCTTCAAAATCCCAAAGTCAGTTAGTGCAGCTTTAAAACATACAGTAGTTCCATTGTTTTTTTGTTTGGAAGTTACGTACCTCAGGTTTACATGTTTTCTTTGCTGGTTGAACAAACTGTAGACTTCTGTGTTGTCTGTGTTTCATGACAGAACAGTTGTGTCTTTGGTCCCATGTCTGGAGCCCAAGTCCCTGTGCCCCCCCCCCCCTCTGGACCTGATCCTGTTTGTTGTGACAGCTCCGTCAGCACAATCCTCTCTTCTCTGCTCCAAGTGTTTACCAGCGCGACGTTTGCATAATGTTGTCTGAAACGTTATCTTTCCTCGCCTGCAGCCTCTCGTCTCTGTCACTCTCACTAAACTGAGCAGAAGTCACTAATACCCATCCCCTGAGCTCCCCCTGGAGGCCACAGAGCACAGAACACTGAGAGGACCCGAGCTGAACCCCCAGAGAGGCCTCACCGCTGGGAGGCCTCTCCACAGTGGACATTAAGGTGGTTGAATGTGACCTCAGATATGTAAGGTCAGGACATATGATTACAACAGCTGAGCCGCAAGCCCGCCCCGAGCCGGGAGCCGCCCCGACGGAGCTAACCCTTCTCAGGCTGAATATGATTAACTGAGCTACATCGCTAGAAACCATGTTAAAATATAGATGCAGTTGGACTCGCAATTTCATTCAAAGGGGTATCAGAAGGTCAGGTGTTGGATTTATCACAGTGTATGTTTTGATCTTTATTTTAAAGTCACTTTCTCTGGTCTTTCTCTGGTCTTTCTCTGGTCTTTCTCTGTTCTCTCTCCGGTCTCTCTCTGGTCTTTCTCTGGTCTTTCTCTGTTCTCTCTCTGGTCTTTTTCTGTTCTCTCTCCGGTCTTTCTCTGGTCTTTCTCTGGTCTTTCTCTGGTCTTTCTCTGTTCTCTCTCCGGTCTCTCTCTGGTCTTTCTCTGGTCTTTCTCTGTTCTCTCTCTGGTCTTTCTCTGTTCTCTCTCCGGTCTTTCTCTGGTCAAATACTGTCTCAGGGTTCTTTCTTATGCATCAGATGAAGACAGCATGTTGTGGTCGAATGTGTTCACAACATTTGGACAAACAACATGCGTTATTCATAAACAAAGGCAAGGATGAGAATGGGACAATACAAAAAACTGAAATGTCAAATAATGATCACTTTTAACATTGAAAAAGAATAGAAATCATTACTTTTGAATGATTTCCAATAAGAATGAACTGATCTCCGTTCTACTTACATTTTACAAAATAAACTCACAGTAGTAGATTCCAAAGCCTTTGAGAGCCCTATAATCAAACAGTGGTTTCTTTGTCCAAAAATATCCAGAATTCTTTGAAACATTGTTGATTTACTGTTTACTATTACAATAGAAGATTACATTGACAGTCAAACCTTAGTTGTCTGGAGAAAATGGAATACTGTGACTGTTGCTCCGTGTATTGACATCTTTGTGTCAGACAGCAGCCTCTGTGTTGGCCCTGAACCTCTCATTGATTTATCCCTTTAGAAACACTGGCCCTCCCGTGGTACAGTGTTCAGAGGTCAGGAGCATGTCCTGCAGTCCGAGTCCCCATATACACACAAATAAATCCGAGGCCTCCTCCCGAGCTCCGAGCTGCTGCAGTCCGAGCTGGTCTTAAACAATCCTCCACATGTGACTCTGAGCCCTGATGGCAGTGTTTCCACCAAGGATAAAAAATAAATTCACTTTCAGGACCTTTTAACCATTTAACAAAAGTTGGGCTCTAGTTGTTTAGTTGATGGTGTCTGAGTCAGTACAAAAATGTAGTGGTTGACTAATTCAATCATGGGTTTATATTAAAAGGTGTGGAGCAAAGCTGAAAGAAACAGCTGGGGCGGCACGGTGGCTAAGTGGATAGCACTCTCGCCTCTCAGCAAGAAGGTCCAGGGTTTGAATCCCGGTCGGAACAGGGCCTTTCTGAGTGGAGTTTGCATGTTCTCCCCGTGTCTGTGTAGGTTTCCTCTGGGTGCTCCGGTTTCCCCTACCCCTAAAAACATGCACAATAGGTATGAATGTAAATGAGAGAGTGAATGGATGGTGTTGATTGGGGGCTGATGCGCCAGTTTGTTCGGTGACTCGCTTCCGTCATCACCGTGTGGAGAATGATTGGAACAATATCTGAACACTGAACATTGTAAAGTGCTTTGGTTGACCTTGGTCTGTAAAATGCGCTATATAAAAAAACATTACTTACTTACTTACACACCCTTCTCAAAATCAGTCAATATGTTTGATTCTCTTATATGTTTTGTGTGAATCCACAACTTTCCCCTCAGACCCAGAGAGTCCTCTGAGATTACTGCTGTTTTGATGCAGAGCAATACACAAGTACATTGAACAGAATTGAAAATCTATAGTCTTTCCGATACATAAGGAATCGGAAAGACCCTTTTTTTCGACCAATCATTCGACCAGGTATTTCTTTGGTCGACCGTCCTTCTGGAACTCTGAGGAGCACAGCAAGTGGCCTCAGGGACTGACCTCCTGCTGGGACTCTGAGGAGCACAAGGACTGACCTCATGCTGGTTTCCATAGTCCATAGGAGTAAACACCAGATTCACATGAGGATATGTGGGTGAAGTGTTTTGTCTACGGACAACACAATTTGGGACTGGTGTCCCTAGAGGTCTCCCATCTCAGCACTAACCAAGCTTCTGTGACAGGATCAGGTCTTCACATTCAGGTCTCACCCCTCAGCTGCTCCCGCAGTGCACACTGTGGTGGGGAGTGTCTGCTGTGGTGAGGATTGATCCATTCGGTAAGTTTGTACAGGCTGCAGTAAGGCGCCCCCTGCTGGTGCGGCTGTCTGCAGTCATTACAGCTGCCAAGACATGAGTAGGTTCAGATCTGCATCTATCGACGTCTCTGCAGGAGGACAGGGTGTCAGCGGAGCACAAGTAACCAAATCACCAGCCAAGGAACAAATGTTACACTGTTTTCATTTTCATTAAATGTCACTCTGGTCTTTCATGTGTTAGAGCTTAAAGATAACTCTGTGGTTTGTAAAAAAAGTAAGAGTTTTCAAAAAATTTAATCTTGCTAACAAATTAGACACAACAAGCTGAGTAGCTGCTAACACTAGTTTCAAATTATATGAAACTAGTGATAGAAGCAACTATTTTAGAGCCATCCAATAGTGATCCATGTGAGAAAGCTGATCTAAAAATCTGATAGAGACCCAATTTCACGTATTGGGAAAACTATGATGGAACTAAAGTGTTTTACAGCCAGGGCCCTTGCGACATGATGTTTATATACACCAAGTTGGTTTTTGTGCTAGTGTTGTTGACATTAGATCCACACACAACAATTGCATCTAACCAGGAGGACTAGCAGGTTTGGTAGTGATTCTGGACAACGTTTTATTTCTTTCATAAATTCTCGCGTCTTGGTCTGACCACACCAGCTCACAGAGACCATGAGGACAAACACATACACTCTGCTGGTGTGAGAAGAGCTGCTCTCACTCGCTGCAGTTTTGGTGTGTACGGGCCTTGAACATTCATTGTATTCATTGAACATTAGATTTTTACCGAGGATCTGAGCACCTGGTTGAGTTGTTTACAGCGACAAAAGTGACGCATGCGCCTTCTCCTCGTAAAACTTATAGGTAATGTAGTCTCTTATCTTGGTGAGACGAAGTAGCAAGTGTGCATTGTGAAGGGCGCTCTGAAAAGCAGCAGAGCAGCTAAAGAATTAAAACAGATGTACAAATGGAGAGGTGGCAGTAAAGAGCAATTTTTGGAAGTACCATGTACCAGCCTACTTAAAGCACTGACAGAAGTTCTTTTTGAGTGTTTCTAAAGTTTGGTCCCCCAGCTTTAATATAAAGGGTTTCACTTTGAATTAGGCACGGTCATCCTTCACTCTCACCGCCCCTCAGCTCTTTTAGATGACTGTGGTTTGGGCTGAAGCAGCACCAGTCCAGTCTATACCACACACTGAGTTTCCTGTCCCCCTCTGGTCTCCCCCCTCTCCCCCTTGCGTGTCCCAGGACCCCAGAGGAAGTCCCCCTTTCCTGAGCCATCCGTCGTGGCGGCCGCAGGTTTGAGTTATGGTCAGGACGGTGTTTTCACAGCAGCGAACGCTCACACATGTGTCCCACTGTCTGTGCACTGATCCCAAAGCTCTATTCTCTGTCTCCCTTGAGCTGTTTCCAGCTCTACCATAAAGCTGGATATTTGTATCTGGAAAATGGAAAGATCACTAATTAAACATATTGTCAGCCGTACGTCTCTTGCAGATCCATCAAGTGGTGGAAGTATGGCCTTAAACGAGACGGACACTCACAAAAGGCAGCCTCGAGGATTCTTCATAGCTTATTGTGGAAGTCCGGGGTGTACATTTAGCTGGGGTACCAAACTTTCAAAACCACAAAAAAATTTAATCTACACGTAGAGCTTGGTTCTATCACATAGAAGTTCCAGATGAAGCTAAAAACAATAAATCCTGAAGTTTGGCTGAAATGTGAACGAAAGTAGAGTTAGAAATATTAAAGAACTGTGCCCATGTATTTGGTATCACCTACACGCCCATCTCTCTCCAGTCTCTCTGAGCTCTCTGGTCTCTCTCTCTGGCCTCTCTCTGCTCCTCTCTCGTCACTCAGGTGGAATGAACGGATTGGAAAAAGACCAGGAAGTAAAGCTTATCATATCCTCCAATTAGCCGCTCTACTTTGGACAGAGGACGTGACCGTGACTGGACAGCGGTGGCATTCCAGTGCAGGAGGATTACACACACACACACACACACACACACACGTTTTTGTTACCTGGTGGGTCCCTTTGACAGGGCCGTTCAGAATGGGACCCATAGACATATTCTTTTTTTACTGGGACCACTTTAAGTAATACAAAACAGTCAATAGAAAACAAACAACTCTTTTAAAGGAATTTTATTTTAGATTTTTTTTTCGAATTGCAGTGATTCTATTTTTGACATAGAATTTAATGCCACTCCATGTCCGATGTCTAAGGTCATCTGGTGAGGCATTAATGCAGGCCAGGCAGTGAGACTTCCCAGGGACTTTTCCAGTCTGTATCTGAGCTCTGAGCCTCATCTCAGACTCGTCAGGGAGGACTTCAGGAATGTCCCTCAGAGTCGAACGGTTTATGATGTTGGCGTCATGGTCTTCTCCACAGCCTTCACCTCAGATGCAGACCATGGCTTTCTTACACGTTCTAGGGAGAGAAATAAAAATATATTAGCAATATACACTCCCAGGGTTAGGACCAAGCAGCCTGGCTGTAATCCCCCACCTGGTACACTTACCAGAAGGGGCACTGCCACTACCATGGGGTGCATCTGGATGAATGGTTGAAGGTTCTCCGCTTGAAGTTTCTTTTAGCCCGTCCGTTTGTGAGAGGATCTCTACTGCTCTCCCTGTTGCACAGAAAATAAAAATACAAGTGGCCTTTAGGGGAAAAAAATCATACATATTTTAATAATATCAAGAATTACCTTCAGGCTCAATTTGTATCTGGTCGAGGCTCTTTCCTTCGAATTCCGGCACTCTTCCCTGCTCCATGGCCATCAACACTTTGCTGATTTTGGCCAGCTCCAGTGTCCCCTCTGGTCGTCTGTAATATTGTCTGTGGATGCGAATGTCATGGCCGAGGAAGTTGGCTAGTCCATTTCATTCTCTTTCATATTGAGAACTGTAGACATAGTAGTTATGTGCTTTCTAAGTTTGGTTGAGGATAGCATCTCTGGATGCACCGCACCACATTCTTTGGCTACCTGCCGTAGGGAGTCTGATCCCCTGATGTGGGTGTCTGCGCCCGGGCGGGAGAAGAAGTATGGGTTATGGTCAGAGATGGAACAGGCCCTTCTGTTCTCCACCAGCACCTCCATCGAAGCAATCATTTCAGGAGTCAAAAGAACCGGCACTTTCCGACTTCTTTTCCCTTTAATTTCAATGCGTTGAAAATGCTGACACAGCTTTTTCTCAAGTTCGGACAGTCCCAGAGCAATGTCAGAATGGATCCCAGTCTTACTTCTTAAGGTAAACGCTGTCAGTGGCATCTTTGAAACCTCACCTTCCCTTCTTCGATTGAAAATAATGACCTCACAAAGAGTCAAAACTGCCAGTTTAGACCAATGCTTAGTCGTTGGCTCACTTATTAGGGTTTGCACATATTCAGGTCGACATACCTCAATATGTGCATGCATGGCTCTAACGTCCTCAGTCAGAGGGAGCAGGTCCGGAGTGTTCCACTTGGCTTGCCGGAGGGTCTGTAGGGCAGCAGAAGAAACACAGACGTCCCACCTCTTCTCAAAAAGCAGCCGGCTTCGTTGGAGGTTTTTAATAAATAGTTCATCAACACAATGCTCCATTTTTGAGTCACATTCAAGAATATCTGCTAGCTTTCTGAGGCTATGGCCGAGTTTGAGGGCCAAGGATGGAGTCTTGTATTGATTTGTTTCCTCATCATATCCAGCCACAGACCTGACTGCATCAATCACATGGTTAAAGTTGGAAGGAATAAAGAAATCCTTAATTGTTTTCAGTTTCCCTGCGGTTTTTGCTTCGTTAATTAACCTACCGACTTCTCTCATTTTCTGCCTAATGTAATCATGCTTAGTCTTATCATGCCCGTGTTTTAAGTACAGGTGCTCTCAGAGTCTCAGAATCCCCTTTTCTGCTTTGACAACACCCGTGACCTCATCCTGATGCATTGCCGAAATTAAAGACCACAGCTTTTTGCTGATGCCCTCCGGTACAGGCTGGGCTAGGGAGCAGAGGGACTGGACCCTACTTCTACCTGGTTTAGCCTGGGCATCTTTCTGTGAAAGCCGGCACCTGGCCACATGCCTCCACAGCGACTTTCGCTTAAGCAATGCCCCACAGTCTATACAGTGCAAAAACTCACTGGATTTAACTGGGAAATTTGGCTGTTTAGCTGGGACTAAAGTTCCAATGCCGGCCTTTAAAACCTCAAAATTGTGCTCACGGTTTCCACTATTCCTGATCAAATCAAACTGAAGTTTACGTGCTTTAGATTTCACAGGTAGAGCCAATGCTCTGGCTACGTCACTTTCATTTCCATGTTTTCTAGTCAAATGACGGGACATTTTGTGGCAGGACATTGAACAGTAGAGGCAGAAGTGTCTCTTGCTGTAAACTCGCCCCCCATTTTTCTTCTTTTGCAGCTGCATGATAACAATCTTATTTGCCTTTGGTTCGTCACTTTCCGAGTCTTGAAGAAAAGTGTTTTTGATTTTTCTTTTTCCATACTTTTTTACAGGTTTCTTCTTGACAGTTAAATCGTCAGAATCTGAGTCGACTTCATCAATTAGGGACTCTTGACTAAGCTGCACAAACAACAAATAATTTGTAATAATTCTATATAACAATTTGAAGTCATGACTTGTAGTCAGCACTTACCAGTGGTTTGTAAGCGTGCGCTTCAGTGTGCTCCTCCATGATTTCTTGCAGCCTAATGAACCACACACTTGCACCTTTTCTAGCCTGACACCTGATTTCCTCTGTTGTGCTGCTCCATGATTGGCTCCAGCCTGCTGGACTGAAATTGCCCCAGTGGGCCCCTCCTTGATATTCCGCAACCCACCACCAGGGTTCCGACACATAACACACTTTTTTCAGGAAAGTAAACCTCCAGGGGTCCTTTCCATATTTTTACAGAGACTGCATAAGGACCGTTAGAAAAGCATTACCCATTGATTATTAAGCTTGGACCAGTGGGGTCCGGTGTTCGGGCCCCACCACGTAAAACCAGTCCCCATGACGTGAGTGGAATCTCAGGTTATGGAACCCACCAGGAGTTGAAAACAAGTGCACACACACACACACACAAACACACACACGCTCACACACACACACACGCACACGTACCACACACACACACACACACGCACACTTATCAGACTGTAAGCACTGGTTCAATATCCTTGTTCCTTCAGCTAATCAGTGATGATCCGGAACCTTTAAAGATATTTCTTCTACTCTCACATGTCATGTGGTGTACAAGTTCATGTCAATGTTATTTGGCAGCACATTTACATTTTCATGTATACTGAGGCCTCTGACCCTAAACTCCAACAGGCTCCATGGGTAGGAATCTGGTGCTAGATTTTGAAGGTAGCCATGGTCGCAACCAAAGAGCCAATCAGAAGCGCCACTGGTCTTTTCCCGGTTGTGTTATTCGCTGCTCATAGAATGTGGGGAGGACAACAGTTATTAGGTGTCAGATCAGGATCATACAGGGCATTTAACCACTCAGAGTTACTGAGTTTTAATGGAGGTGAATGGAGCAAAACTTTACCAGTAGCACTTCTCTACTAGGCTTCATAGAGCTAGCAGGTTAGCATTTTGCATCTATATACTTCTGTTGCTCTCAGCACATCTGGCGTGGTGTCCCAGAGCAGGGAGGAGCCACAGTGGGGATGAAGGGGAGCTGGAGAGGGTGAGGGGGTGAGGTCTCGTACCAGCCCCTGTCCATCCCAGTCAGATTTATTCCAAGCCGGTGTCAGAAGTAAATGTGGCACGGGAGTGGTTGGGGGGCGCCTGTGTTGTCTCAGTCTTATCTGAGCTCTGAGCCTCATCTCAGACTCGTCAGGGAGGACTTCAGGAATGTCCCTCAGAGTCGAACGGTTTATGATGTTGTGCAACTTTCATCCATTTGGACTTTACCTTAAAGAAAATGTGTACGTTGTGTTTTCACATCATGTTACAGTAGCATGCTCTCTTCTACAACACTCTTTTACAACACAAACATAAATTCCCCATTGGTCTCAAACATGTTACAAAAGCCCTATTTCCATCAGGTCGGTGCATGTATCAGGCCGCTGATACATGCAGACCCCACTCTACAATATAATGTGTTTTTATATTTGTACTGTTTTCTATTGTTGGGTGTTTTTTAACTACATAATACCAATAGACTGAATAAGTCTTGAATCTGGATTTGAATCAAAGGGAGATTTTCACACGTTTATCAATAGAAGAAAATTATCATTTGTAATTTTCCACAGAACAAATGTGAGATAAGTCCACAGACGTCATCATTGTCTCTGAAACACTCAGAATCAGACCCTTACATCATGCTTTGTACGTTTTGTGCATTCAGCCTTTCTTGTTGCAGCCTCATTCCTTTTGTTATTTTTCTCTCCTCTTCGACAAGCTCTCCTCACCCCTCCTCTCCCCCTCTCTCACTGCCCAAGGCTCCATCCCTCACCTGGGGTTCCACCGAGCAGCGTCGGCACAAACCACCAGGGCCCACAGGCTCCACTCACACGAGGCCCGAGCCAGGGCAGCTGAGGCGGGGAGGGCGAGCTGAGTCCCGGCCCCCACCACCTCACCCCCCAACCCTCCCGGCTTTTTGAAGGGGGAAGACTCGGGGAAAATCGATAGTCAAGGAGCGAGAGGCCTGTGATGGGATGGCTAATCGGGCTTAGGCATTAATCTTTCAGAACACTGGGAGAAGTCCAGTGGAATCAGGGCCTTGGAGAAGAGAAAAAGCAATGAAATAAAATCTGAAATTGAGAAAAGACTGGGAAGCGATGACTATGGGCTGTTGTTCTCTTCACATCTGCACCGCGGCAGAGAGAGAGTGAAGGAGAAGGGGATTATAGAGACAAGAGGGACAGAAGGAGAAAGACACATATACTTGTTTGTAAAGTTTTAAGGGAAAAATTGTTTTAAAGCTGTTTCATTGTTAACATTTTATTGTTTACTTTTTTATGGATCTGTTTTGACAGTTTTGACAGACTATTAATATTTTAGTGATGGGCCTCCGCAGATGTCTGGTTTCACATGATGGCATTAAACCTTGTATCAATGGAGACATAGTTGGGACTGATAATAGTATTCATTCAGTCATATAGTGCAATTAATACATATATCATTAAGAATGTATTATGATTAAAAAACGGGTCACTGCGCTGAAAAAATATGCATTGGTCATATTTTAGCGTGCTTGTGCTCCACATCTCAAAGCGCTACTGCGGAAAGCAGAGAGATGAGCCTTTCTGCGTCAAAAGAGGCTGCGCTGTGCTGGGGACGTAAGGTACAGCAGGCTGAGAGAAAACAATCATTACCACTGTAACAAAATTAGTGGAATGAAAACATTAACAAAAGAGTGGTCTTCATTTGACAATTCAAGTTATTTATACAATGTTCAGTACACTGTTACAAACCAATAACAAAAGCAGAGATTGAGAAGCATATTTTAGACAATTTGAATACTTTCTTTTTTGAGGGGGTTGAATTACTATAAGCTTTTTGCTGCATCCAATCCATTTTCAAACCAAATCAAGGGACATTAAGAACAGGAAAACTATGACATTAATGCGTTTAATAGTGATTAAACATTCTAATTGTTCGACTGCACTAAATATAATAAAAGAAGGCGAATGAACAGACCTCAGTATCCTACATGAGCTTCAAACAGAACTTGACTCTTTTATACAGAGTTAAAAGTGACCAGTGGCCTACTCTACTCTACGAGCTGGTTGTTTACCTTGTTTTTGTATGTTAGTCCTGTTCTCTGGTCAGCTCTCTGTCTCCACTTACTTCTGAAGTTTCTGCTTGGAATTAAATAGTTTTTTCAGTCTCTGCTTTTGCCTCCAACTGACTCATCGTAAGAAGCTCAGCAAATTTAAAAACATTTGATTTGTATTTCAGTAATTTAGTATTTAAATACAATAGACAAACTTACATACTATTACTATGTCAGTGTTTGTGGCCTCCCTTGCCACACACACACACACACACACACACAGGAGTGTGCTGCTGTTACACTGCAGCTGCAGTGCTGTTGCTCACAAACAAACACTCAGTGTTGTGTGAAACCGGATCATTGAAGCAGCTCTCTCCAGGACACAGAAGCAGAGGAGACTTCTGTGATGGAGATTAGAGGAAGTGCATGGGATCCTTCTGTTATCGGTCGGAGGGATTACAATGGAGATGGACATACAGTGTATGATAAATATTATTCATGATTAATAATAATAATAATAATAAATCGGTTTTATATAGCGCTTCACAGTTCAGGACACACACATGCACATTCAGACTAGGGATGTACCGAATCCAGGTTTTTGGGGTTCGGCCGAATACCGAATCCACATGGTTAAGATTCTGCCGAATCCGAACCCGAATACCGAATCCTATTCCATCCTCAGTCCATTAATGTTTCATATGCAAATGTTTTAACAGCGGCGGTGTCGTGTACTGTTTAGGGTCCTTACCACCACGAGACAAATCGGCTTTGCAAATTGGATATGTAGCTCGACCAGAATCTATTATAATAACATTTATAATAATCCTGTTTATCATTAAACGCAAATACATTCAGTTCACAGCAGTGTAAAACTTCAGAGATAAAGTACATATATTACTGTGCATGTCATGTAAAAATAAGAGCTAAAGCACCATACATGCATAAATAGCTTCGACTGGTTCAGGTTAAAACATTACATATATGGACATTTGAGAAATGTGCCAAACTCGTAGAGACAAGTTGAGAGAAGCTAATGCTAAGAGGCTAGTTGCCTAAACACGGACTCACCAACTCTTATTCTACAGTCATACGCAGCTCAGATGACAGTACCTTGCACTGGTAATCGGCTCCATAAAGTTGGTGAATAGGCAGTTAGTTTATGATCCATCAGAACCGCATTACAGGTGAAAACAAGAATCATAACATCCACTCGCACCGGCATATGACTAGAGCTAATTGGACCGCGGCGATCACATGACCAGGAAGAGACCTCAGCGCACCCAAAGAGGAACAGAGAGCAAGAGGATATAAACCTCCGCTAAAGAGCATGTTTATTTACACTTCCGAACGAATCTGATTTCCGTGACGAATCCAACAGCCACATCGCGCATAGTGTAAGTGCAGGGCTCGGGTTCGGTGGGGAAAAATTATAAGGTTCGGCCAGAAACCGAACCCCGTCAAAAAAGCCAATATTCGGCCAAATCCGAACCCGAATCCTGGATTCGGTACATCCCTAATTCAGACAGACACAAAAAACTAAAAGTCTAAAAGCAGGAATGAAGAGTACAATGCTGAAACTAAGAGTTGTATGCTTGGAGGAAGAGGTGAGTTTTTAACAGTTTTTTAAAGGAGTTTAGTGAGTGTGAGTTTCTGAGGTGAGGGGGGAGGAGTTCCAGAGAGTGGGGCAGAGATGGCGAAAGCTTGGTCTCCCAAGGTTCGGTGCTTGGATTAGACAGTGGGAGTGGGAAAATTTGAGTCTGCAGATCAGAGTCGACGGGGGGGTTGGGGGGAGATATGGAGGAGCGAGGTTATGGAGAGCTTTGTAGGTGATGAGGAGGATTTTGAAATAGATGCGCTCTGGTGCTGGTTTGAGTGATGAGGAGGGCGGCCGATTTTTGGACATATTGCAGTTTTTGGAGATCTAATGAACGAAGGTCGCATAAAAGACTGTCAAGTCTGGAGGACATAGTCGAAGGCAACGAAGAGATTGAGGAGAAGCAGGATGGAGAGGGAGCCAGAATCTGTGAGGAAGAGGTTGTTGGTGACTTTGAGCAGTGCTGTAGTGGGAAGATGGTTGAGATGATTATGGAGTTTAGCAGCGACAGACCGTTCAAGAATTTTTGACTAAAAGGTATGGATATCCGGCCTGGATATCCGCGCAGCCCAGCTGTAACTTCCAGATGTAGGCAGACGTCTGCTGTTTGGAATATGGTCGGATCTCACTTTGGATGGAAAGAAGTGGCAGTGTGTCCAGGTGGCAGGCGGTAAAAGTTTCAAAAGATGTAGTAGATAGAAGATACCCTGAGGGAGAAGCAGCAGCCAAAACGCCTCGTCTCTCCTCTTGGACGTCTGCAGCCTTATTTCTCCTCTTAGACCTGGTGGGGGCGTGGCTCATGGACTTGGTGGAGGTCTGGAGCCTCCTCTCTTTTTTGAGTCTTGTGTCGTCCCCTGTGGCTGCAGCCCAGCCTTATATGTTTTTATGGTTAAACCTTTTTATCCTTTGTGTGTCTTTGTGACTGAAACGTGTCAAAACCAGAGAGAGAAAGAGAACAGAGAGGGAGAGACCAGTTAGAGTGACCAGAGAGAGAGAAAGAGAAGGGAACAGAACCGCTGGTCTTCAGACCGCCTGGAGGACCTGAGCTCTGCCCTGTTCACATAAGCACAGAGAGAGAGTGCATGAGAGGAAATACACGCCAAAATGAAATACAAAACAGAAAGGGTAATTGTCTGCTAAAATCCTTTAAAATAAATGTTACTTTGTGCAATATGGGACTGACCTGTTCACACCAAGCAGAGAGAAAGAGTGTATGAGAGAGAAAGGAGAAGGTGCACTGTGATTTTAACATGGTTGTACCGCCTACCACAGCTGCCTAATAATTAAGAACATGGCCATTGGCCCACACCATGCAAAGGAAAAAACAAGCAACAAGAAAACCACTCCCAAACTTAAAGTGGCAGTGTAGCAAAACAAAGTACAGCTGTATCAGACTGTTGAGGTGAAGAGGGAGCAGCGTCTGCAGCTAGAGTTGTATCAGACATTGTGTTGTACTGTCTCATCAGTGGAGTTCCTTCACAGATTGGATGAGAAGCTCAGTCACACAGGATGAGCTTGGAGTAGAGCTGCTGATCCCTTTGATATATGGGTGAGGATCTTAATCACACAGGAGGAGCAGACTAAGGTGGTCTTCTGGGCACGGCCCACCGGGAGGAGACCAGGGGAAGACCCAGGACATGCTGCAGGGTTTGTGTCTCTCAGCTGGTCTGGGAACGCCTCAGGATTCCCCCAGATGAGCTGGACCCCCTAGACTGCCATGCTCATGGTGAGGTTTGGCTGCAGCTCACTACATACATGTAAAAGTAAACTCCTCTAGCTTAGTAATGGCTTGTGTCACACTCACCATCTTTCTGTGATCCTGATGTTTCTTTTGTGAAATTGTAAATCCAAATCTACATATTATAAAGCAGCAGCAGACTGAGAAGAGAGTTACTTACTTACTTACTTAAGGCCTGTGTACACTCGCGCGGCGCTGCTTTCGGTTGCGGTTACGTTGGACCTACGTAACCACAGTTTGTGGTACACTTGCGCGTTCCCCGAATGTTGTAATCCCACAACCAACCACGTGATGGCGAACTCACAGGAGTTGCCCAATCAAAGCGTTCCCATTTGTGCTGCTACTTTCTCCTCTTCAGAACAAAAACAATAGCGAAGCTGTTTGAGATCATTACATGTGTTTCCACTGTAGGTATATGTGATAGTTCTAAACTCATCGTCTCAACTCATTTCACTGTGATGTTGTGAATAAAGACACAGTTCTTGTTGGAAACATAGTTATTATTAAAGTGTATTCAGCACAAATAGCAAAACAATAAGTGGTAAATATCTGAGACAAATATGAACAATTTAAAAGTGCAGGAGGAATGAGACAGACGCGATGAGCTACGAGTGCAGATTCAAACAAAGACAGGAACAGTGCAAAACAATCGACTGCACAGTTTATACGTTATATATTTGTTAGATATCCAACAGAACTGAACAGTCCCTTCCAATACACACACACGGACCAATCACAGCGGAGCTTCCTTGCGGCGACCCTTACGTAGTTCGAAATTTTCGAGAGTGCGCGGCAGGCAACGTAAGGGCCTTGCGGTGATCCTTTTGTTGCGCAATTGACGTCACGTCACCACCGTAAGGTCCGCGCCGCGCGACTATACACTAGGCTTCACTTACTTACTTACTTACTTACTAATGCTGAGGATGTTCAGGGTGTGTTTGAAGAGTGTGGGAGGTGGGGGGTATTATTGATTATGTGGATGGGACACTGGGGAGATGAGCAGAGGGAGAGGGTGGGAGGAGGGGTGAGGTTCTGGAAGTCATCAGCCTGACCACAGCTCACAGGTCCCCTCGGGTCACAGGTCCCCCACCTGTGTATGTGTGTGTGGGAGAGGGCAAACACCACTCCCACACCAATAACTCATACAAACAGTCTGGTATGTGCTCTGCGGAGGAGTGAAAGTGACTCACACACACACACACACACACACACACACACATTGGTCCCTTTTTAGTCTCACTCTGCTCTATTTGGTCTCTCTCTGGGCTCTCTCTGGTCTCTCTCTCTGGTCTCTCTCTGGTGCCCGAAGTTGATATGTTTTTCATACTACCTCCCCTTTCAAGCTGCTTCTTTCCTCTCAGTCTGAGTGTTGTACAGGATTGAGTCAAGGCTGTGGTTCAACTGTACGATCAAATAACACTCATAAATGACATTTCTGGCCTCAGAAAAATAACTTTATTTCCTGTTTCTACAGCTGCTCAGGAGGACAAGAAGCCTGGATGAAGCCAAACTTTAGCCCCACCTACATAGCTTTTCAGCGGGAAGTTTGGTCAGGCACTGCTCGGTTGGGGCAGAATTATGTCCGAACACAATCTTACAGGAGCAACAGTAATGTAAGCAGCAACGAAACAATTCTCCAGACACCAGAGAGCTTTTTTCTCTAGACACTGTAGAAATACGCAGTCGGTACAATAATACATAAATAGATCTATCAGACGCAGCTTAAAGGGAACAAGGCACAACACCTATAGCCTGACTAAGATTCGGGCAGAATACACACTGAGCTATATCGCTAATATGCCTAAGATGGTTTAACATCTTAGGCATTGATGTCCGTTACAGAATACTGAATTCATGACGTATCATGTATTTAATATATTATTCTATTACTTTTGAAAAAATAGTAATGTGTTCTGTATACATGACTTTTAATGACTTTCCTCACAAATTACAAATATACCCTCTAGAAATATAATCTTGCTAGTTTACACGCAAGTGTCGGGGAGTGCAAAAAGGGTGAAGGGTTTTTACCGTTTGCTTAATGTGTTTTTAGACTTTTTATGCATGTTGTGTGTTTTTAATGTTTTAATGACTTGCACCACCTGAAGCACCTCGGCTCCCCACGCGACTGGACAGTTAAGACACCTGCGTCTTGAGCATAAAAGTGGAGACACAGGGCCAGGCCGTGTTCAAGGGAGGGTTCTTTTTAAGCCTATTTTAGCCTCTGTTTTGGCTTTTAGCCTGTGTTTTTATTGCTTTTGTATGTATTCTATAATAAATCGTTTCCAGTGGGCTCTTTTAAATCCTGGTCCAACGGATGCGTGGTTTTGGACTGGCTTGTGTGTGGTGCAGGTGCGCCCGGCAGCAGAGGCAGCAGCGGCGGGTGCAGGAGTCAGCAAAATGCAACAAATGCAAAAGGAAGATACCTAGAATAATGTGGAAGAGAAGTAGGGTCAAAATTAGCGTTTTACAAACAGGGTGATGAGCGAATATGAAACAGGTGTGAATGCCACGGCGCCTGTCACTCGCATTCAATGCCCCCTGTAATACACAAGCCGTGCCCCTCTTATGCACAAGCCACACCCTCCGACCACATCCAAGCCCTGAAAAGCAGAATGGGAGAGGGAAGCAGAGCCAAAATCACAAACCCAACCATGCCTACTCTAAATGCTCAGATCTCAAACTCATGACCAGGGATCAGGAAACTTCCAGGAACATTAGATCGTCTACCATTCTGCTGCGGACATGCCTCCTCTCCTCTCTCCTCTCCTCTCTCCTTTCCTCTCCTCTCTCTTCTCCTCTCTCATCTCTTATCTCCGCTCCTCCCTCTTCTTCCCACTGTGTCTGCAGCAGTGTGGGTGAGTTCTCCATGTAACCCAGTGAACATGTACATTTAGCTCTGCTGTTGTTGAGGGCCCTGAGAGCTTGGCAGTGGTTCAGTGGTGAGGGGGAGAGCGCCTGGCCCTCTCCCACAGTCTCCCTCAACAGTAACCTCGTACCCACAGCTGTTTCTGACTAATGTCTCAAAAACGCATCAGGATCTGCTCTTGGCTGGAGCTGCAGTGACAGAAAATAACTCTGTTTGTTTAAAAGATGTTTGATACGGTCGGCCTCCTGAAGCTGTAACAATAGTCCAGCGTTTGGAAAGATTCCGAAAAAACCTGCAGCATGTTCAACTTTTGTACACGATCAGGGGAGAGAGGGGAGAGATATCGTTGAACAAGAAGACACAATCCTGAACCAGAAGCTTTGGACGTAGAATAACTTGATCTCTTCTCTCTCCTCTCCACACTCCTCTCCTCACATGTCTCCTCCCCTCTCCTCTCTTCTCTCCTCTCCTATCTCCTCCCCTCCCTCGAACTGGTTCCTATTTACTAGCTCTCAAATCTCTATCTAGGTCAGAAACAGAAAAGTGAAACAGAGGATCACTCTCACTCAGCCACTAGGTTGACCTTTTGTTGGAGAGAATCAGTTCATAATTTTAGGCCTTATTTGTTTGACCAATGACTGTTTTCATTGTTTTGGTTTTCTTATTTGCTTTTGGTAAATCAATAATTCTATGAAGCATGTTGAGACAATCATTGTGTATTTTTTGTATTTTACTAGGATCCAATATGATCAGCCAAAACGCTCATTTCTGTCTGCAGCCACAAGGGACTCCTGCTTTCTTCTACTTTAGGGGCAGTAGAAGAAAGCAGGAGTCTGTGAGGTCCACCACAAGTGGTTTCAGGGCATCAGGAGCATCAACAAGATCTCAACCAATCTCCCGAGGCCGCAACAAGAGATTGACATTCTGAAGAGATTGACCTTCTGATGAGATGGACCTTCTGCTGGCTTGTGTACTGCAGATGTTTGGCATTTTTCTTGACGTATTTCCATTGGCAGATCTGTCTGTTCTGGGTTCTTATTTGACTTATTCGAGGAGGAGACAGATACTGAAAAGACCTCCTTCACCTCAGTTTCCCGTCTGATGTTTCTGGCATTCTTTGCCTCTGCTCCTCTGTCCTCCTAGATCCTACAGGCCGACCACCTCTGGCTGTTTCAGGTTAATTCTCTCACTCTCCTCTCCTCCCCTCTCTCTCCTCCTCCTCTCCTCTCTCTTCTGACCCTGACCTCTCCCTCTCCTCTCCTCTCTCCTGGCCTCTCCCTCTCCTCTCCTCTCCACTCCTCTCCCCTCCTTCCTCCTCTCCTCTCCACGTTCCTCCTCTCCTCTCCCTCTCCCTCTCCAGCTCTCACACCAGATGAATGTAATGATGATGTATATTGATTGCTTTAGTCTAGCGCGGTGTTCATAATGTGACAAAGAGCAGTCATTTGGACTCCTCTTCACTTAGGACCGAGTGCAGGCATATCGCTGCAGCATCAGCAGCCGCTTCCTGGAATCCATCTCCTCCTGACGCTGGGGACCGCTCTGCAGGGCCCCCATCACCAGCGGCGCATCAAATGACACACACCCAGAGCAAAGTGATGTGAGCAGGAAACGATGTGACAGAGAGGCCATAATGTGAGGGAGTGTATGTGAGGTCAGTGTGCTGCTGCCAGAGTAATGGTAATGGACCAGAGTGGACTCCATCCACGCTAATATCAGGAACTTCTGGCACAAACATGTAGCTCCGCCCCTTCTGTCGAAAAGCTCATGTCTCAGTAACAGTATGATGTTATTGTACCACTATGACATCACTATGACATCACAGTCAGTCACAGAAAATCTCTGCGTTCTCTGATCTCTCTCTAGTATTTCAAGTATCTCTCTGGTTTCTCAATCAATCAAGTTTATTTATAAAGCACAATTCATGTAGTGCAAACCAAAGTGCTTTATACAGACACGAAATCATACACATGTGAAAAAAAACCCCAGTAATAATGAAGAAAGAAACATTCCAGACTGAATGTCAGAAATAAAACTGTATACAAACTCAATATATAAAACTTAACTTAGACTTCAACAATGTTAAAGATGATAACAGTATATCATTAGGAAGTCGGTTCCAGATTTTTGAGGCATAAACCTGAAATGGTGCCTCCCCATGTTTAGTCCTGACTCTGGGCACCATCAGAAGGCCAGTCCCTTTCTGGTTTGGACACCATATTTTTAATTTTGACAATATTGTTTAGGTCCATTGTCTCTCTCTGTTTTTTTTTTTACCTCTCTCTAGTCGCTGTGGTCTCTTTCTGATCTTACCTTAGGAACCACACTGTCCCCCCCACAGAGAATGAGGCTCTTGTGTTAGCTCTGTAGAACCACACACTCTGGGGTTTGCTCTACAGTCAGACCAGAGTAATTAGTAATTATTGTTGTGGTTTGTGGCTCTTAATGTGATAACTTGATCTGGGACCCAAATCTGCTGAAAATGTGGCAATGGGTCTCGGCTTTGTTGATCCATCGCCATGACGTTTGCGGCACCCTGTTGCAATACTCACTTTAACCATGGCAGACAAGAGCAGACGCCGGTCCTGTTTTGGCCTGTCGCGTTTTAGCATAATCCTGACAAGTCAAAGCAGCTGGTGCCTGGCAAACCTGTCACACCTCTGGATCAAACCAATGGGAGAGAATGTCACGGTGCAGACGCTTCGAGGCGGGAGGGACGGAGGAGGAGGCGCGGGGGAGGTTTGGGAGACTGTACCTGATAATGTGTCCTACAATTCCCGATTATTCAGCCCTACTTGGACCGACTCTACTCTATACCAGGTACCATGTCCTAGAAACCTGCCCAAAACAAACCAGCATCTAGGAAGATTGGCCAGAATGCTTGGGAAACCAAGCATTCTTACTTTGGTCTGTCTCTCTTCTTCTCTCTCTCTGGTCTCTCTCTCTGGTCTGTCTCTCTTGACTCTCTCCCTGGTCTTTCTTTGGTCTCTCTGTGGTTTCTCTGTGGTTTCTCTGTGGACCCTCTCTGGTCCCTCTCTGGTCCCTCTCTGGTCTCTCTTTCTGGTGTCTCGCTGGTCACAGTGTGACTGTGAGGCTGTGACTGTGGCCCCTGATGAGCCATTCACAATCAGGCCTTTACACAGGAACCACATTACACTCTGCAGGTGAGGGGATCTGGATGAACCAGGTCTACGGCTACAACTTAAACCATCCATCCATCCATTTTCTTCCATTTAATCCATTTCTGGGTCAAGGGATGGCAGTCATAGCTGCACCCAGTACACATAGCACCAGCCCCTCACTGATCCTCCTGCAGGTGGTGAGTCCACAGGAGCTGAGATCTTTCAGTGGGGGAGTCCTGATGTAGGTCTTACGATGGGCTCGAACCCCCGACCTTCAAGCCCAAAGGCCAATGCTCTACCAACTGAGCCACTGTCGCAGCTACAACTTAAACTTGAACTTTGTATTTTATATTCCGGTGAGATTATACAAGATCTTTTTCCCAATTGTCTTTTTGCTCACTGCCTACACTGCTCCTTGCCTGTGAAAGTGAGAGTTTTCCTGTTGAACCTATTCCGCTTTTATCACCAACAGCAGATCTGAGACGACTGCCACAGAACCATGTTTTGACCATTTTTGTAAGAATATACTAACCTGAGTTCTTGAGTTCTAGTCTCGTCAAACACTTTCTACCTATACTTGAGTACTGTCCAGAAATGTTCCCAGATCCAGGACTGAGGCTGATTGAGATTGAAGAGCTCCCCTATTATAAGTGTGGGTAGGAATTTCCTATCATAATGTACTCCTCGAAGGGATCTCTCCTTGGGCTCTCTTGGTCTGTGTAGGGTCTAGGTCAACATCATGTAGACCTGCCAGGTCTTCCCTCTCCCTTTCCAAACCATCTCCTTCCTTGGTATGAATATTTTCTTGTTTATGTCTGTACTTTGTAACTGTTAAGTGTCTGTATCTGTATAGCAACAATTATTACAAGATTATTTATTATATTTTCATGATAATATTATTAGACCCTGATTTTGCATGTGGCTCTTTTATGCGGACATGTTTATTGTATCTTCACTAAATGTATTCTAAATGACAAATGTATAAGAGACTGTGTGTATCTGCATGTATAGCACACATTGTGGTTGTCTGCTCCTCCTCCACGTGCACACACACCTCTGTCTCACACACAGCGACAGCCATGCTGTTGCTAAATCTTGGTTTTGTTTGAACTTGTGGGCGTTTTGTCTGGGAGGGGATTTTTCCGTCTCTGTCACCGGCTGCTCTGCGTAAAACATTTCTTTTGGCTGTTCTGCTTCGAGAGGTCGTTAAGAGAAGATGTGAAGTCATCCTCTATCTGTTGCTGACACAAGCGGAAACAACACTGATCCAGGATGTTCAACACACTTTAACATATACATTGATCAAAAATACATTTCTTGCATGCATTTAATGTTGTCATAGCACAATACCAAATAACTACTACTGTTTAAAGCATATACAGGATACATGAGAAAGAGTCTTGTAAAATTAACATATTAAGAATGTTTTTCCGGAAATGATGAATTATGGAAAAATGCTATTTTTGGGCCAAAACTTGCTGTTCTGCACTGAGAGAGCGCTCTATCTCTGGTCTGCCTCTGGTCTCTCTTCAGTCTCTCTCCAGTCTCTCTGGTCGCTCTCTCTCTCTGGTCTTCCTGGTCTCCCTCTCTGGTCTTTCTTTGGTCTCTCTCTGGTCCCTCTCTTGTCTCTCTCTGGGCTCTCTCTCTGGTCTCTGTTCTGTGCATTACGACACTGAACTCTCACTAAAGTCCCTCTCATCTCGTCCATGTATCTGAGTACATTTTGCTGCTGCTTATACGTGGCTCTCCCCTCTCTCCCCTTGGGGCTGGGTGTCTCTGTGTGTCCTTTGGGTGCCTCCTGTGCCCCGCCCACTTCAGACCGGCCTTGACTTGTGCAGCGTGGTGACAAGTCTCCACTACACCCCAGAATGAGCGGGTGAGTGGAGTGGGTGTGAGGTTGGGGCTCTGCTTGAGGGACCGCCGGCATATGCTGGAGCCTGCATTTTTCACCCCTGACTTAAAGCATGTGCCGCACAATCGAGACAGTGTTGTAACGGAGAGAGGAGGGAGGAGGGAGGGGGAGGGGGGAGGGAGAGAGATAGTCCACATCTGGACGGCCTTCCAGGTGATTCAGTCCCAGGAGGGGCCGGCGGGACACACTGCAAAAAAAGAGGCATTTGAAATGACTCACTGGGGCTGGCCTCGACCTGAGCTCCCTCTGCTGAGCTTAAGGCACAGAACACATGTTGTGTGCAGATCCTGTAATAAACTGTGTAAAAGGCCATGACAATAAGAATTCATTATGAACTATTCACAACTAAAGCTAGGGTACCTCATCTTCAGACCACAAAAGAATGACAAGTTCCTTCCATTTAGTTTGGTTCTGTCACTAGTTTTCACAAACATGTGTTTGGCCTATGTCACAGACATCTTTATATCAGCATTTTCAGACACAAAAGTAAAAAAAAAGAGAATCAGAGACAACCAGAGAGGGACCAGATATAGACCAGAGAGACCAGAGAGAAAGAGACCAGAGAGACAGACCATGGAGAAATCCGAGAGAGACCACATCCTAGTACCTTGCTCTCAAAAGTGTTTCTTCTATCAATAGTTCACACCCGTCACATTTGTATATCAACTTCTTCAAACAGAAATCTGAAGTGAGGACAACCCTCACTCAGGCCTCAACCTAAAGCCTCAAATAGTGACTCGAAGGTTCTTCTTCTAAACACAAGCCCAATCACATACTGTACAACTGTCTCTGATAATGGCACAACAATGGGATCCCTGAACCCGGCCCCTCCATCTGCACAAATTGGATGTTCGAGTTTTTCCTTAGCGATGCAGGAGGGTCTGTTAGACTGTCAGTGGGTCTAACAAAAAAGACTGTGGTGATGATCCAGGGCACATAACATTCAGAAACTATGGACATGTATCAACACTTATTGACATTGGTCAATTCTCCCCTATGGACTAATACCCACATGTTCTCTATTCTTTGTGTTTGAACTGTTTGATTCTCTAGTCTGCGCTCTGAGATAACTACTGTTGTGATACACTGAGTTGAATTGAATTGAATGGACACATAGATAATCCACTCTCCCTTCTCAGTCCCACACGATTGTGGGAATGTGTTTTTTTTGGGCCTTGGACTTGATGTTGAGAGTATGTACTTTACCATTCCCTGTTCAATAATGTGAAACATTTTGTTTAAGTGGTGAAATTATGGATGTACATGAAAAATAAGTTTCTAAAATCACAGTTATAGGTTCTAGAATTCTATTCTAGTTATAGAGCAGGTGCCAATACAACTACAGCAGGTGTGGGGAAGTAGCAGTTTTTGAAAGGATTGTCCAAATTGTAATGAGATTTCACAAAAGCCATATTTTTCTTAAGTACAAAAGTAGGTTATACTGAACACTATTTTGTCTCTCCCTCTCTCTGGTCTCTTTCTGGTATCTCTCTGGTCAGCTTTTTCAAACTGAAAATTGAAAAAGAGAGTACCACCCGTACTCAGCTGACAACAGGTTACTTAAAGAAGACACATTCTGTTTGGGAAAAAAACAGATTTAACAAAAATATAAACAACACAAACAGGAATCAGACCATTTTGGATACATAGCCACACACATCACCACAACACAGCGCCGACATAGCAGCAGATAACAGTTGCAAGCAATAAAGAAAACAACAAACAATATTAGTTGGAAAACAGTGGGCATGTGTGTATGAGCAGAAACAGCTGTGTGTGAGTGACTGACCACAGATACAGACTGAATCTCTTCATCCTTATTTGAACAGACTTGAATCAAAAACACAAACTGGTGCCAATAAAAGTCGATGTGTGTATGACGTGTGTGAGCTTTGGCTTCGTTCAGAAATCAAATGACTTTAATTACAACAGCAAAACTTGTCCTGACATTTCCTCCTGAATCAGAGAGGCCCTTACACAAAATCCAATCTGCAACATGAAATCCAGAAACTTTTCAAGCAAGCCAGTGTGACAGTTTAGATCCAAACCATAAGAATGTATATGTGACATTACAAAAGTGTGAAATCACCATCATATGAATTCACCATAGTTTTAGCTAGCTGGAGCCAATTTCCTTATACGGGCATTTATTTTTTCTTCTGCGGTTAGCTGCACGCCGTAACGGGGCAGACATGTTGCTAAGATGGTTGCCAAGGGCTTACAGAGAGCACTAAACCATGCAATAATAACAAACACCGAAGAGCTATTTGTCTATTGGGAGCGGGATGACGACTGTCCAGAAATGTTAACAAATGTACAGAAATGTCCTGGATAATCACTGTTCTTAGATCCTCCTTCATCAGCAAGGAACCAGTGGGAAAAAAGAGAGAAACCTCAGGGAGGCCCATACCGTGAGAGGGGTCAACAGCACTACAGCAGTCACAGGCTGTAGATCTAGAACTGAGGGTGTAGATCCAAGACACTTTTGGAATATTTATGCAAAAGTACCCACTGTGCAGCGGAGAAGTGTAAAAATACGACACAAATACAAAAAATGAGAAACAAAATGATGAGACTTAACAGACTGTACATAATTCATATAGATTTTCTAAGGGACAGGGACCAGAGACACACAACCCTCTGACAAACATGAGAAGCTCTTGTTGCATACTGAACTACATTCCTGCCTCACACTGATCCCCTTGCTGCCCGAGCCGGGGGTCCCCTTCACCCGTCTCCATCTGGGAGGGATGGCCCTAATCACAGCAAGATGTGTGTTCTTAATGAACGCAGAGGAGCAGCAGCAGGTTTTCAGCCCAAGCTACAGCTGTTTATGTCAGCTCTGATCCGCACAGACGCTGAAAGGAATTATGCAAATTTAAAAAAAATGTGTACCATTTATGTGACATGTCCATATTGTATTTGCTCAACCCCAGACACAAGGTAAACATGCACCAATCAAACAGCTGTGTCCCTGCCAGAGATATATTTAGGTCATAATATAATAATAATATAAATGAGGGCACATACAAGGTTTTCACTTATCCTTAGCCTGTGTCCTGGATCTACAGCCTCAATCTTGGATCTACAGCCTCTGTCCTGGATCTACAGCCACAGTCCTGGATCTACAGCGTCAGTCTTGGATCTACAGCCTCAGTCCTGGATCTACAGCCTCAGTCCCGGATCTACAGTTTGTGGGAGCAGATCCCTCTCTCAATATGGGCCTCCCAGAGGTTTCCTCCTTTTTACCACCGGTCGCTGTGTAGTTCCTTGCAGATGCAGGACAGGACAGATCATCCCACTCCTGAACCAATGGCTCTTATGTGTTTGTTATTATTGCATTTCTTCAAAATGATATTTGCAAAGTCCATTTAATCAATTTCTGAAATTCTGTTAAACACATGTTTCTCCTTGTACTGCTGCAGGTACTGGCTGCAGGTGGCTGTACTGTGCGTTGATACCAAATGCTGGTCGTTACTGTTCCCTGAGTCCATCCATCCTCTCCATCTGGTGTGTGATAATGTTAAAGAGGTTTGAGTGTTGTTACAGATGTGTGTGTTGTGTTAGACAGTGTTACAGATGTGTGTGTGGTGTTAGACAGTGTGACAGATGTGTGTGTTGTGTTAGGCAGTGATACAGATGTGTGTGTGGTGTTAGACAGTGTTACAGATGTGTGTGTGGTGTTAGACAGTGTTACAGATGTGTGTGTGGTGTTAGACAGTGTTACAGATGTGTGTGTTGTGTTAGGCAGTGTTACAGATGTGTGTGTTGTGTTAGGCAGTGATACAGATGTGTGTGTGGTGTTAGACAGTGTTACAGATGTGTGTGTGGTGTTAGACAGTGTTACAGATGTGTGTGTGGTGTTAGACAGTGTTACAGATGTGTGTGTTGTGTTAGGCAGTGATACAGATGTGTGTGTGGTGTTAGGCAGTGATACAGATGTGTGTGTGGTGTTAGACAGTGTTACAGATGTGTGTGTGGTGTTAGACAGTGTTACAGATGTGTGTGTGGTGTTAGACAGTGTTACAGATGTGTGTGTTGTGTTAGGCAGTGATACAGATGTGTGTGTGGTGTTAGACAGTGTTACAGATGTGTGTGTGGTGTTAGACAGTGTTACAGATGTGTGTGTTGTGTTAGGCAGTGATACAGATGTGTGTGTGGTGTTAGGCAGTGTTACAGATGTGTGTGTTGTGTTAGGCAGTGATACAGATGTGTGTGTGGTGTTGGACAGTGTTACTGTACAGATGTGTGTGTGGTGGAGTGTTACAGATGTGTGTGTGGTGTTAAACAGTGTTACAGATGTGTGTGCTGAGGCTCACAGCTCTGGGCACATTTACACAGGAATGCTGTCGGAGGATCAGGTTTCACTAGGAGCAGGACAGCGGGCGAGCAAGTGCCGCGAACGCATGGGGAGAGGGTAAGGGGGGTGTGGAGGGGGTTACCATCCACAAATCTAAAGCAATCAGGCTGAGAGTGAGAGTGAGAGAGAGAAAGGGAGAGTGAGAGGGGCAAAGTGTGTCTTGGCCAAAGATGGAAAGTAGCATGGTGCTAAATCCGGTGCAGTCATCTTTTTAATGTAACTGCACATTGTCCTCAAAGTAAACTTGAAACTTGAAGATCCTCAATCAAGAATCTGACCCAGAGCATCATGAATTTCTCCTTTGGGGATCAATAAAGAATCAATCAATCAATCTATCTATCTATCAAAAGTAATCTCCTTGAGCTCAGTAACCGTTTGTGTCACACTCACCATTTTGGGCTTAAATCTGTGGTTTTGTGCTCTCTGGGATCCTGGTGTTTATACTGCAATATGGAACCCTAACAACTGTCCATTTCAAACCATCTATAACATGGTGAAAAGCTGCGAAAGGTCCATATTGTGTCTTCTCCCTGCTTTAATGATTTACTGTGGCTTCTGCTCTTCCTCTGCTGCATGTGGTCCATCACCAACACAGACACTTTCATCAGAAAATCCAGCGCCGGCCATGTTGGGACCCGAGGGGCGGGTCTTCACCACGACACGCTGTGTTGGAGAGACGGGCTTTCTTCTTCTTTGCCTTTGCTGTCATTTGGTGACCCGGTTTCTGCACCCTGGGACCCTGCGTCAAAAACACTAGAGTAGTCAACAGAGCCACGGCCCAGAGGCCAAGTCTCTGCCAAACATTGAAACTGGACTTGAACTGGATATCTGAGGACAAAAAAGTCATAATGTACAACGTTAACAATAATTGCACAGATTTGGTCCAGTATTTATACTTTGGCTGAGAATAGAGCCAGCAGCCGGCTGGTTTAGATGCAGAAATGGCAGTGGCAATCCAAGTAATGATAACTAAATACAAGTAACAAGTACAAGTCAGCAACAAATTGAGCAAGTTCTCCCACTTACAAAGATGAGGGAGGCCTGTAATAGATAGATATACCTCAAATATGCAAGACAAAATGAGGGGAATTTTGTTTTTTTAAAGAATTTATTTGCAAATTAATGCAAGGGAAAATGTAGGTACCCCAGCTTTATTTAGCAAGATTAGTTTCAGTGCTTAGGAAGGAGACATGGGGAAGATGTGGTCACTTCCTGAGGCTACTATAATCCAGTTCTGTTTCTTACAGCTGCATATTTTTTCACGTACACAGGTTATGCAAACAGGTTACACACTTGCAAGAAGCAGGGGAAATGCTCTTGGGCTGGGTACAATCATGACCACATTACAGCTTTGCGCTCGATGTGTAGTGTAACCAAATTCTGTATTTCCAGCCTGGTGTGTTAATTTCAGAAACGATACAGACGTACACAATGTCACTGTGCAGAGGAGTTCTCTGGTGAGCGCACGCATGAAAACACAGGCATTTTCATGGAGATGGTGTCTAAATTGATTTTTTGAAAGTACTGAATTTTATTTCTCATAACCTAAAGCCCTGATGTTGTGTCCCACCTCAAGGATCTTTATGAACCCTGCATCCACCGAACCCATACCTCATGTGAAGCATGGGGGTGGAAACATCATGCTTTGGGGCTGTTTTTCTGCAAAGGGACCAGGATGACTAATCTCTGTATAGGAAAGAATGAATGGGCCATGTATCATCGGCAAAGGCATTGAAGATGAAACGTGGCTGGGTTAGGGCTAGGGTTACACACGGGCAATGGAGGAGTGGCTTCGTTAGAAGCATTTCAAGGTCTTCGAGTGGCCTAGCCAGTCTCCAGATCTCAACCCCATAGAAAATCTTAGGAGGGAGTTGAAAGTCTGTGTCCCAGCGACAGCCCCAAAACTTCACTGCTCTAGAGGACATCTGCATGGATGAATAGGCCAAAATACCAGCAAAAGTGTGCGAAAACCTTGTGAAGACATACAGATAACATGGCCTCTGTCATGGCCAACAATGGATATATAACAAAGTATTGAGATAAACTTTTGTTATTGACCAAATACTTATTTTCAACCAATTTATTTCCTCAAAATAAATTGATGCAGTTTTCGGGATTTTTTTTTCTGTTCTCATTTGGTCTCTCATAGTTGAGGTTAGCCTGGTTGTACCACACCATAGTACATATGACATTTTGTACTAAGGTCGAGAGGTGCTCCATTGAGCACCTCGATGTAGGAGAGCACGCTTTGTTTGGTCGGATGGAATTCAACTGATGTAATCGCAAACACAGGGACTAGACCCAGACGTTACATGCAGGGAAATGATGATTGACTGGAGTATACGGAGGGCTAAGGCCAGGCTAAGTTGAGGTATACCTATGATGAAAATTACAGGCCTCCCTCATGTTTTTTAGTGGGAGAACATGCACAAATACTTTTTTGACCCACTGTAAAACGCTTTTTCAGTTTCTCACTATGCTTAACAGACTCATGGGGAAAGAGGTGATGGTCCATTTCAGGGTAATATAACCTGGTTACACATAGACAATGTCATCATAGTTAAATTACTAGTAATAAAGGTGACGTCAGCAACTTTAAATGTATTACTTTTTAGATGATGGCATTTTTCTGATAATGAAAGTCATTCCTCTATTTCTGCATTGCCCAATCCATGATGGGATTCCTCTTAAAAATGAGAAAGGATGGAGTCAGTCTGGCGGATATAAGGGGACATGTTTAGTCGGACCCTGCTTTCTCTCTCTCTCTCTCTTGTCTCTTCCTGGTCTTGCTCTAGTCTCTCTCTCTAGTCTCTTTGAGGTCCATCTCTGGTCTCCCTCTGGTCACTCTCTCTTTGTCTGTCCTCTCTGGTAACTTCCTCGAGGTATGACAAAGACAAAAACCGTTTTTAGAGCTAAGAGCTGTTACATGGATTTGTATTACAATCATGTTTTGTGGTATAAAAATTTGGTAGTCAAGTTTTAAATGTAATGTTGTAATGTACAGTAAAAGTATAATCCAACCCCTAACCCTAATCCTAACCCTTCCCCACACATTTAAACTTGTGTGCATATGTTCTTTCTACAGGGTATTCTTAAAGTGTGGTTGTATCGGAGGTAATCTCAGGCTCTGCGCTGTTGTAATGAGGGAGCCGTGTGTGGAAACGATAGCCTCAGAGAAAGATTTTTGCAGCGCACATTGATCAGCCCGGACTTGCTTACTGGCTTCCCATAATCCTTTGCTCCAGTTTGGCTGCGCCCTTAGATGCCATGTTGGGTCATGGTGCTGCTGGAAGGAATCGCACCTGTGAATTTGAGAGTGCACAGAGAATTGAGAGAAGAGAACATGTACCACACTATAGCTTAGAGCTATTTGGTTCTTCTTTACCAAAAAATTGTAGGATAGCAAGGTTTTAACCTTATTGCTATCTTAAATTAATTACCTGAAATCTGGGACACAAGAGCACACCTCATGCATCATCTGTGTTCAACTTCCTTTGTCATCAGGCCTCAATGTGATAAAGTTTATTTACTAACATAAATTACTTTTTATAAACTGATACACAAAATAATTGATTTTCGAAAGCATGCATTATTTTCAGGAATGTTTTCATAAATTCTTCCACAATTAATGAGTCCCCTAGTTAGACCTTCTACAGGGGCAGCGACGCAGCCAAACCCCGGCTGTTAGCTTAAAGCGCCGTAGGTTCACATACGCACACACACATGCACACACACACACACACACACACACACACACACACGCACACGCACAGACACACACACCCACACACAGACACACACACACACACACGCACACACGCACACACACTGGTTAGGTTTAGGTCCAGGGGGTTTGATTTCTGCCTCATCTCTCTGCAGTTTGTTCGTTTGGTTTCAAGAACACTGTCCCTTTCTCTACGGAGATGGAAAGTGACGAGTTTCTCTGTCATCTCTGTGATCTGCTCCTCCTGCCACACACGCACACACACACACACACACACACGCACACAGACACCAATACACTCACACACCCTCTCCAACTCACCCCCTCCTCGGCCCCCACGGCTGCACCTGGGCCCTTTGTCAATGTCTTCATACACACACACACACACGCACACGCACGCGCACACACAAACACACACACACATACATACATACACTGTATAAATGTTGCTAGATGAGCTGGATGTCAGGTGATGTCACACTCCTAATGTAAGTCTATGGTCCAGTGCCAGAGTTCCAGATAAATGTCAGACAGTAAGGCAGTTTCTCAATAAGGTGACTACATGCTACAGAGATGTTTCTGAAGGGGAGAGTCACAATGCGCATCTACAGTGACTTTAGCGCATGTCCCAACAGCAGCTCACTGGTCCCTTTGAGGTCCCAGGACGTGTCCCGGCCTGGTCCTTTCAGTGCCCTGAGGGGGACTGAGCAGCTCGATCCTCTCTAACCTGAGTCAGGATTAGAGCCCGCTCAGAGCTTTGGCAGAGTACAGAAATTTGGAAATAATGTGTTAAAGAAAAAAAGCTCCAGAACATTAATGAGTTAAAGTCAGAAAATTGAGAAAGATGTAATCGTCTGTGTGAGCACTGGTTTTCACGTCATGTATTTTCCTTTTCTTTTTTTACTTTTGAATGTGCTGGAAACGGCAGCAAACTATAAGTAGTTCTGAAACAGTTGTTGTTTTGTGTTTTAAAATCATCATTTTTCTTTTCTACACTGATCAACACCAGACCAGAGGGGATGCACTAACATTTCTATCTATCTATTTATCTATAGACTGTATACAGATTGAAAATGCTAACCCGCTAGCTCATTACAGCCCAACAGGGAAGTGCTGCTCACGGTGAAGGTTCCAAATTCTCTGGTTCTCTCTGCTTATTGACTCAATCAGCCCTTGATTGAGTCAAGTTTTAAGGTAACCAGAGTTCTGGAAACAGTCTTTGGTGAAGTGCTGCTCGCAGAAAAACAGATTAGTAGCCAAGTTGACATGATGCTAACACAGTTGTGACCTTATCTGAAAAACAGCAGAGCTTGAACACAGACTGTGGTAGACCGCACGCAGGACTCAGGAGAGAGGCAGGGAGGAAACTCGAGCTAGTCTAGTAAGACCCAAGCCCTGGCGATCCAAAATGGCGTACTATTCAAAACAATGGCGTGCACTCAGTAGTGTTAGGCTGCAGTACCGCAAGAATCCCCCGAGCACCCTTCCTGCTCTCCTTTGCATGTGTCGCTCAGACTCTACCGCTGCCTTTTGCATCCTTCCACTGAATAAACACATCAACTCGAAAGCGAGAAAGTACTAGCAGTTGTGTGGGGAAATATTTACTATTGTGAAAAGTTTAAATAACTTACCCGAGACACCAACCTCCTCGCTAACCCTCCTCCATTTCTGTCACGGTAGTTATAGTCCGCGGGGTGATACAGCTCTGAACGAGCACCGACTGCAACAATCAGCTTGTCCTCCATAGATGAGGATCTGTTGTCATCCTGGAGTCTTTCCATGGATTGGTCCAGGTCCTTTTTATTTCTGTCACAGTAGTTATAGTCCATGGGGTTATACAGCTCTGAACAAACACGGACAATGGACTTGTCCTATAGATTCATAGTTGATGATCTGTTGTCTTCCTGGTCGTTAAATGCGTCACTACGTCACTGTTGGAGAAAGCTCCTGATTGGTCGACACTCGTGAATGTCTAAAAATTTTTTAACATTTTTAACTTTAGCGTCGGCCGCATTGGAGGCATGTCAAACGCTTGAAATCTCAAAACGTGCATCGTCCGCGGCGCAAAACGCTTGAAGACGAGCTGCTCGTGAACACAGAATAAGTCCTGGATCAAACATTGTTGGGCTGGTGCTGTGATTTAGTGATTTAGGGCGATACAAAAATACATTGAATAGAATTGGATCTCTATTGTTTCTTTCTATGCTTTGGATGTTGTAAACAGATTCCTCTTTGTGAATGTCTTCAGTGGCTTCTGGACATAGTGACAGTTCCCTGAGTTTCCACGTCTTCCTAGGGTCAGGGGTCATCTCTGGAGGCGGCAGGTCCGACGGTGAGCGGCGAGGGACACGCTGTGTGTTTGAAAGTGGAAAGTGAAAAGTCCAGCGGAGACTAATGCTTGTTTTGGGCTGTGAGGTCACGCGGGTCCAGAGGCAGCCGTCGCTCTAATCACTCGTAACTCAAGGAAGACATGCTCCCTCTATCCACAGACGGACCCCCAGCCCCGAGCCAGAGGCCGAAGCCCGGGGGAGGCCCAGACGTGTCACGGCCCCCAAAACCTCGCCCCCTGGGACACAGCCACCTACGGAACATGGAGGAAAACCTGGAAAAGTTGTAGAGGTCAGAGTTATAGCACCACAAAGCAGACGGACCGAAAATACATTTTGAGATAAAACATTTCTACTCTGTGGTGATAATGAGGCACTCACTGTTATAACTGTGCTGTTAAACAGTAGACGCTCAACATGTGTTGGAAGGGCCCAAAGTCCAACACAAAAGCTCTTTATCTAATTTGATAGAGCTTGAGTTGATTTGTAAGCAGAATCGGCCAAACATTTAGTACATAGATGAGACACCGGTGGCTGAGTAGATAACACTCACGCTTCTCAGCAAGAAGATCCTGGGTTCAAACTCCGTTTGGAGCAGAGTCTTTTTGTGTGGAGTTTGTATGTTCTCCCCGCGTCTGCGTAGGATCATCAACATCTTGAGATGGGTCCCCGGGCGGAGTACTACGGCGTGGCATTAGTGGCATCAGGATATGGGTCAAATGCAGAGGAAAAATTTCCCTACGGAGACAATAAAGTGCACATTTATCATTTATCATGGCTAAGGTCCCCACACATATATACAAACGTATATAAAGCTGGGGTAACTGACTTTCAAAACACATAGAAATGGAACTATGTACTATAGTTAATCTAGTTCACATCATGTATATCTGGCCTCTGTCACATTTTAAGACAGAAAAATGAAAAAGAAAGGACCATCAACATTCACGTTCATCTCTCAGCCCAAAGAGTCAGAGTGGGAAAAGAGACTCACGGGTCCTTTCTTACAAGTATGTTACTCTCATTTTTGAGACTGAAGAAATATATCACTCATGACAGAAAAAAAAGTTAGTTATCCCAGCTTTCACCCTAACTTCCCTTTAAGTGCCTGAGTGGTTAGCACTCTCCAGGTGGTCTGGTTTCCTTAACTTTTAACATTGTAAATCATTTGGGTATAAATCAAGAAATCCTTTCTGGAGCAAGACTTTCCAGAAAAAGAGATTTCAAATCCCAGTGGCACTTTCCTGGATAAATACATAATTAATATGTAATAATATTAATAATAATTATATATACTGTTATACTTGATATAGTAGGAAGTTACTTGTCCTTAATTTTACTTAAATAATCCAACAAATGATCTGCTTTGAAGATGAAGATTACACAAATAAAAAATACACAACATGTAAAGGACCTTTTCGCTTTCAAACAATGTATTATTTGAAATATAATGTAATGTAGTGGGGTGCAAGAAGTCCTAGTACTATTTCTCCCACTATGGACCCCTAAACTGACGGGCCCTGTATCCACCCCCCTCACCCCCCCTGCTTCCGCCTCATGTTTCTGTGAGCTGCTGCCTGTTCCTGTCCTTCCTCACTCGTCGGTTTGACGTGACGACACTGGGAGAAAGAGCCTGAAAGGAGGAGGAGTGTTTTAATGATTCCCTTTGTAGATGTCCTACACCTTCACCTCATCATGTGCTCTTAATCCAGGTGAGGGGGACATGGCCCGGGTCAAATGCATGGGTCAAAACCCTGGGTCAAACGCCTAGGCCGATGTCTCCTGGGACTACGGATCCCGGTGTAACTGTGGTCAACAGTTTATTTATAATGTAAAACAACTGGTACATGTCAGACATGATGCAACTGTGTTGATGATAATAATAATGCATCGGGTTTATATAACGCTTTTTTGGACACTCAAAGATGCTTTACATGTCATCATTCATTCACTCCATACACAGTGGTGATAAACGACTACTGTAGCCACAGCTGCCCTGGGGCACACTGACAGAAGTGAGGCCACCAGTATGTGCCATTGGCCCCTCCGACCATGTAGCACCAACCATTCATACAAACACCAGACTCATTCTAGGCAATGGGGGTGAAATGTCTTGCCTAAGGACACAACGGCAGTTTGGCACTTTACAGCTGCAGCCGCCCCACTGTGGCACCTGGTGTTCCCAGAGATTGGGTGTCTTGCCAAGGACACAACGACAGCAGGCAGTGGGAGTTGATGGTGAAAGTCTTGAATTGGGCTCGAACCCACAACCTCCTGGCTCAAAGGCCAATGCTCTCCCAACTGAGCTACTGTCGCCTCATATGCAACTTCCACGACAGGATAGGTCCTGGAGTGTGCTATTGCTGATTCACTAACAACAGATCAGATAATCAAACAGCTTGAACACAGGAATGGCAATAACAACAAACATATAGAATTGGTCCATTGGAAGCAGGATGACCCCTGTCCAGAAATGTTTATAAATATGCAGAAATGCCCCCGATCATCGTGTCCTTAGACCCACCTGCATCTACAAGGAGCCACTCAGAAACCCGAGACTGAGGTTGTAGATCCAGGTCTGAGGCTATAGACCTAGGACTGAGGCTGCAGACTCAGGATTTATCCAGCTCCCAGACAGGGAGGGGAGTGCAGCAACATGTTATCTTTTGGTTGTAAGAAAGAGCCTTTTGAGTCACTGTTTGACTCTTTGAGCTGAGAGCTGATTGGCTGAGTGAGGACTGAAAAAGCTGATTCAAAGATGTGACAGAGGTCAAAAATACATGATGTGGAAGATAGTGAAAAAACTCTATGAAGAAATTCCTCTAGTTCATTTATGAGTTTTGAAAAATAATTGCTATTTGAAAAAATGGAAGTGCTGTTATAGTAACGATGAGATAAGACTATATGGAAAGGTTTATTAGTCACTCGACCTATTTGTTTCACACGTTTTGGTGGATATAAAGTGTGTAAAGATTATTGAGTCCATACTGTGGTCATATTTGAGTGTTAGTTTGACTGACCCTGACTGAAGGCTGTCCTCTTTCATCATAATGAGATGATCTGAAACAGGTCACAGATGGTTGAAGATGGAGCTGTACCTCTGGGCCTGAGGCGGGGAACACTAACGACCCGATCGTCACTGCAGACTCATACTCTCAGTCTCAGGGGACCCGGGTCACATCTCTGACCACAGGGAACAACAGCCTTCAGGGCGATTCTCCATAAAGGCTGTTGAAGTCTGGTTGTGTCTTATTACCCACTATATAAATGTATACATGTATATTGTCCATCAGAGAGTTTTGTTAAAGTAAAATGTTGTGAATAATCAGTCTTTCTTTAAATATCTGTTCTGATAATTTACTTGGTTGTCTTAACTGTTATTATAATTCATATCATTCCATTCATCTGTTATGATAATTCACCAGTCACTTTACCTGCTGTTATTATAACTATTGATTATCTGGTCACATTCTCTGCTGCTAAAGTACAATATCAAACGTCTGTATGTGAAACCTCCTGACTGCGACTGACAACAGTCTAATGGAGCCCTGAGTCTTAATCAGTTGAACAAATCATGATGATCCTTAGGAGACACCGGCAGTGATGCGTTTAAGAGCACAAGCGGAAAAAATGTTGGTTGTTGGTTTTGACTTTTAATAAACGCAAAGGCAAAAGACTAGAGAGAGAGGACAAAGAGACCAGAGAGACAGGAGAAAAAGACCTGAGCGAGACTAAGGGGAAAGAGAGCAGAGAGAGAACAGAGACCAGATAGAGAACTTTGGGAGAGAGCAGAGAAGATTGATTAGAGAGAGAGCAGAGAGAAACCATAGAGAAGCATGAGAAGCACACTGGAAAAAAGTTAGGCACCCCAGCTTTAAAACGTTACAACATGTCACCTTCTTTTAATACACATTTTTAGATATTGTTGTTTTTTTTTTATTTCAACATATACATTTCTATATATTGAACATGTCTTTTCTACTATCTGTGTTTTGGTTGCTGCTGTCCCGTGTAGGGAGTAGTGCTGATGTCCCCAGAGACTTCAGAAGACAGGACCGGCTCTTATCTGATCCGGTCCCAGCATCAGTCTGTAAAAACCAGAGTTCAGAGATCAGACTTTGGTCAGACCCAGCCTCTGGACATGCAACACTGGACCAGGACTGAGACCAGGACTGAGATCACGGCTGGACCAGGACTGGACCTAGACTGGGTCCAGGAATGGACCAAAACTGGAGCAGAACTGAGAGCAGGACTGGAGCAGGACTGAGAACAGGATTGGACCAGGACTCCAACACATGTTTGCGGCTGATGTAAAGCTGGGCCAATCAACATGGAACCTACAATTTCTGTATAAGATGTTGTCTTATCAGAAACACATAATTTTATAATAATAATACATTCGGTACAAATACAAGTGAAGGTCTGGATATCAGCTGTGGGCAACAGGAGAAGCAGCCGAAAATAAAACTCTTATTATGTGCTGTCTATTTCTCACAGTGAGTTATTATTGCTCAATTATTACTTTGATTACACAGTGTCCTCAGCTCTGGGATCTTAGATTGGGTTATATTATGCTCAGTGAAGCTATTGGATTTTTTTTTACAAACTGTTTTTATTGAAAGTTTATTTGTAAATCACAGTTCATACACAAAGCAAGCTGACCAAATAAAACAAGTTGGTTCATATGGCACTACATATGGCCACAGGAAGCTAGTGCAGAGACCTGAGACCAGGACTAATGTGAGAGGACTTCAGGACAGAGATCTGAGACCAGATGTATAAAGCTGTTCTTGTATAAAAAGCATTTGTTTACTGCTCCACGTTGGTGATAAGTCCATTCTTGTCCTGCACTAAATTAATATTAGTGCTGTCGTCAAAGCTGGGGCTGATGTGTGCCTCATGTTGAATGAATGAGTGAGTCTCCACCGTGCGACAGTCAAACCTCATTCATTACTTCTGTCACTGGGGTCACGTCTTTGCTCTGGTCAAGTCTGGCTCACATTAAAGTCCCGGTTCAGGTGTCACTGGCCCCAAAATCACTAAACCAGATGCCCACACGTCCCCCTGTCCACAGCCCATGTCACTCTTGAGATTGTAGCTTCAGTAAGAGGAAGCAAACACGTCGTGAACGCTGATTAACCAGGGGCTACATTTTGTTTTTAGAATAAAGAAAATCATCATTCAGTCATTTTGATTTTAGATAGATAAGCCCCAATATCTTAACAAAATCTTACATTGAATCTGAAACAATATTGCCTGCACCTGGTCTACAGTCTCAGAGTTGGATCTTTAGCCTCAGTCCTGGATCTGCAGCCTCAGTTCTGTATCTTTGCCGATGCAGGAGCGTCTAAGGACAGTGATGATCTGGGACATTCATGGACATTTACATGTAAAGTCCTCTGAGATGACTGCTGTTGTCTTTTATGTTAGCCAAACATACATGTCACATTTAGTGTAAAGTAGTGTAGAGTAGAGTAGAGTAGAGTAGGGTAGAGTAGGGTAGGGCTGGTGGATATGGCAATAGAGTAATGTAGGTATTATAAAGTCTTTGGTTTACAGTTGTTTTTCTGCTAATAAATCCAGTGGTCTAGTCCTGTGTAAGTCCCGTGTAAGTCCCAGCGTGTCCTGTGTCCCCCGCCCTCTGAGAGATTCCAGGGCTTCTCTCTGGCCCTGAGTGCTCCTGGGTCACCCGTTTGTCATCATGACCTCTGACCTCTGTGGGCCAGTGCTCTGGGAGGAATGTCGGAGATGTTTACCTTTCTCCCAGACTGATGGTGTCCAGGTGGCTCCCCCTCCATGCTCTCCCTCTGCTCCTTTGACTCCTCTGAAAGAGGCGTCTCCAATGCCACACCTCCACACTTGAAAGAACTGCGCGTAAATGTCTGCTTATAATAATAATAATAATAATAATAATAATAAAACTAATAATAATAATTAGTATTCTACAGGTTTTACTGTCTAATTACATTTATGACATCACTTTGAGAATGAAGAGTTGACTTTATTGTATGATGGATTTATCTAAACCTATATAATTCCTGTCCTATTCTACAGCCTCAGTGGTGGATCAGTGTTCTACAGCGGTCATCCCGCTCCCTATGGACTTATGCCTTATGAGAACTTCTGAGAATGTAAAACAAATTTTCAAGGGTTTTACAAAGACCCAATCCTGTCCCAAATTTTTTCAGAAAAACATGCCGGTATAATCCCCACGGAGGCCCCAGTCCTCCTCCTTCACCCATATGGAGGTTGATGGCATTGGGGCCTTCCCCTCCATCAAAGCACCCCACTTATCAGGTTCAACAAGGGGCCATTAAAAGTGTCAGCAGGGGCCAGCGACCAGGGGCCCGGGACCGGGGCTCTGGAGGTAAATCACTGTCCAAGAGCTCTGTAGTGTTTTGAGAGGGATTTACAAAGAGGTAAGAATGGTTCTATATCATCCCCATATGAAATAAAGGTAATTTAAATGAATTGACACTAAAAGTCAATGTGACAGAATTTCATCAAATTGTTTTGACGTTGTTCAGTTTTACCACTTAGTAAAAGTGGGTAAAGGCTAAATCCTTAAAAATTCCATCTTTCAATAAACGTTATGTTTTGGGGAAATTTTCAGATTTCTGTTGATTTCAATGCGGGACGTCAAAACGACTACTCTGGGAGTCCTACTGCTCATAGTCTTCAGTATTATCCAGATGTTGGGTTTTTATTATTCCTTCTGTATAGGATTAATAGAGCCACAGACGCCCTGGACAGATATATACACACAGGCATCCGAGTGAGTATTGCACATGTAGACAGTAGACGTGCTGTGTTCTTCTGTCTTTGTGAGTATGGCACATGTAGACATGCTGTGTTCTTTTGTTTTTGTGAATATTGCACATGTAGACCTGCTGCTTTGTGCTTCTGTCTGTGTGAGTATTGCACGTTTAGACACGTAGACATGCTGTGTTCTTCTGTCTGCGTCAATATTGCACATGTAGACCTGCTGCTGCGCACTTCTGTCTGTGTGAGTATTGCACATGTAAACCTCCTGCCGGGCACTTCTGTCTGTGTGAGTATTGCACATGTAAACCTCCTGCCGGGCACTTCTGTCTGTGTGAGTATTGCACATTTAGACATGTAGACATGCTGTGTTCTTCTGTCTGTGTGAGTACTGCACCGTGAGTGTGCAGCTGCAAAGTGCCAATTTGTGGTTGTGTCCTTAGGTAAGACACTTCACCCACATTAGAATGAGTCTGGTGGGTATGTAAATGGTTGGTGTACGTGGGAGGGGCCGATGGCACATAATCGTTGCCTCGCTTCTGCCAGTGTGCCCCAGGGCAGCTGTGGCTACAGTAGTAGTTTATCACCACTGTGTTTGGAGTGAATGAATAACATTGTGGTGTTTTCAGCTCAATTTTCACAAACTTTATTGTGATTATTTACAAAACGAAACTGATTTTTCATTAATTCCTCAATGTTTCTAATTGTACCACATAGAAAATATACACTTTTCTTAACATTTCTGGATAGTGGTCCTTCTGCTCCCTATGAGACAAAGCATTTCCTGTGTTCAAACTGATTCTCTGATCTGGATGAATCTACAACTTTGTCCCTCGTGGGGGTTATGTGGTCTAATGGGGCTTTCAGACCGCCAACACTGAAACGCTGAAGCCCCGCTCACCAGACACGCATTCTCTAGTTTTCAGACGCAGAGGACTTCACACCAGAACGTCCTGACGCGAGCCGGAAGTTCCGGAAGTAGCCGGCCGGCTCTAATGCTAACAGAGCTATGCTAGCGGCTTCTTGTGTACAGATCTTCTCCAATATGCAGCTTTGCAGCGTGTCTTTGCTCACAGACATTCCACAGGCTTTATATAACAGTAGTATGTGTTCACGGAGGTGCGCCATACGTGTTTTCATATTATTAAACGGAATTTCCGCATCAGCGAACACACTCGAAGCAGTTGCATAAGGTCACGGGAGCATGACAACGCATATTTTCACATGCACAGAGTCCCCCATTGTCAACCCTGGTTTGAGTTCTGGTGAAGCCTGGTGTGGGTCCTGTTTTGGCTGTTTACGAGTATTTTCAGTCTGCTCGCTCAGTCCGCTAATGTCCCCGTGACCACTTTGCTGCTCTCTGATTGGTTGTCGCACGAACGTCCCAAGGAAAGGATGAGCAGAATCAATCTCCTGTGGGTGTTGATTTTTCGCTCCTGCTCCTCCCTTTTCACTTTCCCGCCAAGTCCGTGCGTCATTATTGAACAGTCCGTTCATGCGTGCCGAGAGGTCCCTGCGTTGTGACGGTCGAACGCGCGTCACCATAAACTTTGCATTGAAACCCAACGCAACGCATGATCCGGTCTGAAAGCACCATAATAGATATCAAACTTGATGGTTGTAGGTCTGAGCGCTGCTGCAGCTGTCACAAGCTGTACATACATTGTCAAATACAACTGCAGAGGAAAGGCAGGAGCAGGACTGCGGGCTACGGGAAGACCAGAGAAAGTGACCAGAGAGAGAGGCCAGGGAGAGACCAGAGAGAGACGGGAGAAAAAAAGACTAGTTTCCTACTTTTTTACAAAAGGCAGTATTTGTTGCCTGTAGTCCGACTGGAAAGTACCTGCCACAGACACACAAAGTCTCCACCTGTGGCCTCATTCCCGACTACAAACAAACATATAACATGCCAGAGTCTCACTTAAAAATGTCAGAGGAGATGAAACATTGACTCTTGTGCTGCTCTGTGGTAGAACTGGGCCAAAGACATGGATCCACTAAAAACACAGCATCAACATCGGCTCCCAGAGATCACAGAGCAGAATGAAGCCCAGAGAAAACAGGAGAACACAGAGCAGAACGACTCCCAGTGAACAAAGAACAGAACAAAGCCCAGAGGACACAGAGCAGAATGAAGTCTTGAGAACAGAGAGCAGAATGAAGCCCACAGAGAACACAGAGCAGAAAGACTCCCAGAGAACACAGAACAGAACGAAGCCCAGAGAGAACACAGAGCAGAATTAAGCCCAGGGAGAACACAGAGCAGAATTAAGCCCAGGGAGAACACAGAGCAGAATGAGGCCCAGAGAGAACACAGAGCAGAATTAAGCCCAGAGAGAACACAGAGCAGAATGAGGCCCAGAGAGAACACAGAGCAGAATTAAGCCCAGAGAGAACACAGAGCAGAATGAGGCCCAGAGAACACGTAGCAGAAATTGAAGCTGGAGGGCTCAAACACACACTGGGTATTTTATTTATTTACAGGTTTCTCTGTCCTCCAACTGTTTGCAGAGGGGAGCCGTGCACCAAGGACCCCCAAGGAAGGATGTTGAACCTTGAAGCCAGTATGCAAGGCAAGGTTCTTTGTGTAGCACAGTTCATACACAAGGCAACTCAAAGGGCTAGTTTAGGAAGGTTCATCTTGTCTTCTTAGTGGAAGAAGACAAGATGGACCTGAGGAAGGCGGAAGTATACTGTCGAAAGAAGTCAAGCTATTAACGTAGCAATCTACATATGAAACCAAAGTAGAACGTTTTGGAACTTAACTCAACATGGAGGAGACACAGCATCAGAACTACTGTGAAACATGGGGTGGAAACATCATTCTCTGGGGCTGTTTTTCTGCAGAGGGACAAGACAATTGGTCCGTGTAAAGAACAGAATGAATGGGGCCATGTATGTTGAGATTTGGAATAACAAAATCCTTCCACCAGGGAGCGCCTTGAAGATGAAACTTGGGTCTTTCAGCACAACACTGATTGCAAACCCACAGGTCCTGGAGCCTCAGTCTTCAGATTTCAGAACTCCTGTTCTAGAAGAGATCTGCAGAAGAAATGGGCCAAAAGTACTTGCTACAGTATGTGAAATCCTTATGAAGGCTTACAATACATGTGACACTCAAAGGGAATATAACAATTGAGATGGACTTGTTGTTGACTAAATACTTATTTTCTATCATTTGCAAATACAGTATTTAGAAAATCAGACATTGATTTTCTGGATGTTTTGCTTTATAGTTGGGGTTTAAGTATGATGAACATTACCGACATCTCACATCTGTCAGTGGGAGTTCTTGCACAGTTGGGGGCTGAAGAAATACTGATTTGTCCCTGTGTATGTAAAATACTTGTGGTTATTAAAGTGATAGAAAAAGGGGAGGGGGAAATGAGGGGGTAAAGTGATTATTTCCACTGCTTTTGAAACAAGATGAAAAATAAATTACTTTTGACGTATCGCAGCAAACGGAAATGACAACTTTCCCAAATTCATTATGAAAAGCATTTCACTGAGCTCAAAGTTGTCGTAATGTCCTGAAGAAAATAGAAAAACCAGCCTTCTCTATTCTTCTATATTCTACTCTACTCAACACTACTTTGCTCTACTCTTCCCTACACTACACTACACTACTCTACTCTATGTTTTCACCAGCCTTGTTTAACCAGTACCAGGTCCTTCTTTAGTCCATCTTGGTCCTGGTTCTATCCAGGCTGAGCTGGTACTGAAGTGTTCTTACTGACAGTGATTGATCAGAGAGCTACTGGAAGCCATGTTGTAATGTGTGTGTTTTTCTGCCCAGGGATGACAGGTGGAAAGTAGCAGTAGCTCTCTCTTTAATGCATTTGTTTTTTGACTAGAAGTTTCTTTTAACAAACAGAATAGAAACATTGTATATTTATCGGCAATGGATCTCACCAGCATCTCCCCTCTCCTCCCCTGCCTCACCTTACATCAACCCCTCCCCAACCCCCTCACATGCCCTCCATGTTTTGCGATGGTGTGTGTGTATGTAATCCACTGCTGACTGGAAACCTGTGAGACAGTGAGGTGTATTGATCAGAGCTGTGTCTGGGAGGGGTGAGGGAGGTTGAGGGAGGGTGAGTGCACAGGTTCACCCTCGCCGTGAGCAGGGGCCCGGGGTGGCGGGGCCAGACGTCCTGTCCGTAACAGAGAGGAGATAATGGACCCTAGAGCACTTCAGAGCCACCGCCATCTATCACCATCAGCAGTGGCTCTAATGCGAGCTCAGACAGAGAGAGCGAGAAAGAGCGAGAGACAGACAGAAAGAGAGGGGGAGAGAGCATCCAATCACAGAGAGGAGAAAGGCCTTTACAGCAAAGTAAAGAAGGATTTCATTCTTATTTTAACAGATTCCCTTCAATTTCTCAAATTCAGAAATCGATCATCCAGTAACCACTCAGAAACTCAGGACTGAGGCTGTAGATCCAGGACTGAGGCTGTAGATCGAGGACTGAGGCTGTACATCCAGGACTGAGGCTGTAGATTCGGGACTGAGGCTGTAGATTCGGGACTGAGGCTGTAGATTCAGGACTGAGGCTGTAGATCCAGGACTGAGGCTGTAGATCGAGGACTGAGGCTGTACATCCAGGACTGAGGCTGTAGATTCGGGACTGAGGCTGTAGATTCGGGACTGAGGCTGTAGATTCAGGACTGAGGCTGTAGATTCGGGACTGAGGCTGTAGATTCAGGACTGAGGCTGTAGATTCAGGACTGAAGAATCTCCCAAGCGGGGGGGGGGGTGCAGCCCACTAGGTCTTGCTCAGTGTAATCTGTCCACAGAAGTGCTGCAGTGGTTCAAATCATATCTTACAGATCGGAGGCAGTGCGTGAGAACAAATAATGCAATGTCCTCATTTAAACCCTGTACAACAGGAGTCCCACAAGGTTCCATCCTGAGGCCCTTGTTGTTCAGCATTTATATCAATCAACTTCCTGAGGTGTGTCCAGATCTGGAGGTCATCATTTATGCAGATGACGCTGCATTCTACACACATGGCAGGGATATGCAGCAAGTGGCCTCAAAGTTGTCTCTTGCGATGGAAAAAATTGAGAGTTGGCTCAAATCATCTTGCCTAACTTTAAACACAAATAAAACATTTGGCATGTTCTTTCACAAAACAAACAATACCAAAAAGATGCCTAACATCTATGTCAATGGAGTGGCTCTCAAAATTGTTATAGAGACAAAATACTTGGGGGTCTACTTGGACAATACCTTGTCATTTAAAAAGCATATAAAAAAATTTAAGTAAATCGATAAAATATAATGCATCATCTTTAAGACATATGAGGAAAAGTCTGACAGTTGATGCGGCGTTCACCTATTTCAATGCCATGATTATTCCTCACATCACATACTGTTTATCCAGCTGGTCTCAGGCCAATGAGACTGTGCTCAAACCCCTCAGGTCAGTGTACAATCAGGCTTTAAAGGCACTGGACAAAAAACCGCTTCGCTACCATCACTGTCATATTTGGAGTAAGTATAAATTACTGAGTTTTGATAATTTAATTACATTCAATAATCTAAGAAGCATATTCAAAATCACAAACAATTTAGCTCCACCTCCTCTGAAAATCTTTGTCAAACTTTGCTCTGAACAAATGTCTCGATCGACTCGGTCCACTGTAAACAAAAACTGTGTGATCCCAAAAAGATCGTCGGCTTTTGCACTTTTGTCGGCCTTTGCACTTTTGTCGGCCTTCTCATGTCGTGCCATTAAACAGTGGAACCAGCTTCCGGACAGTCTGAAATTGTCCGTAGATCTGAAACATTTCACTATTAATTTGAAAAAGCACATTTTAAACAGTCAATCGTGTCTACATTTATGAACTTTAATAGCATTAGAAATGTTATTCATTTTATCCTATGTCATTTTAGGAAAACATTTAATGTATATATGATTGTATTTTTGTTTGAAGTAAGTTTTGCTTTTATATTTGTGATGTGTGTATCTGTGTGTTCACCTGCCTAGGGACTACAGATGGAAAGTAACTGCAGCTAAATCTGGTGCAAACCATCTCTTCTTTTGTAAAGACTAATGGTTTTTGTACATTTTCCCGGTTTTATAAACAATAAACTAAACTATTAAAGGACCAGGTTTTACAGGAGAAACTACAAACATTGTAACATTATTCAAAAGTTAATTTATTTCTATGATTCAAGACCAGACTGGTCCAGGGGCCAACAGCACAGATTGTAAAACTATTTTGTCTGAAGTCAGGCTGTTCTGAGCTTTAAAAAGACCAAATGTTTACTGTCTCACCAGCTACATTAGCGCCAGAGAGTTTTGTGACATGATCAAAACAAATGTATGAAATATAATATAAATATAAATAAAGTACCTGACTAGATTCCAAAGGTTCTGAGGTTTACCATGAGGTACCGCATGCCTGTACTGGTGAAGCTGAAGTTGGCTGGATGACATATGAACTTGACACGTGTTTATGAGCTCAATGGTACTTTGTGTTGGTGGGCCACACTCTCTCAACATGGGACTCCAGGTTTCTCATATTTTCCCACTGGTTTTCTGAGGGATGAAGGAGAGTGATGATCAGGGAAATTTCTTTTCTACTTTAATAACATTTCTGGACACTATCATCCCTCTCCCTATGGACCAATGGCTCCTATGTGTTTGTTATTATTGCATTTTAGTTGTTTTCGAACTGTTTTATTCTCTGATCTGTTGTCGGTGAGACAACTGCTGTAGTGATTAAGGGCGATACACAGATGAATTGAAGGAGTGTGAAACGCTTTAAAGTGAGAGCTTTATGTAATGACAGGACTAGATCAAAGCAATCAGAACGTGTGGCTCGGTGCTCCTTTAGATATCAACTGAAAAGTTCAGTCACACAGGAGGAGCTCGGAGTAGAGCCGCTGCCAACACAGGGTTTTGCACACGCAGCAGCACACATCATCTGTCATATGCAGTAGTCCCCAACATTCTCGACAGCAGGTTCTCAGCTACTGGAAAGCTCTTGGAACGTTTCCTGTCTGCTTCTCCTGCCGCTCTAAAGAGGCCATTAAACAGTGTCGTAATGCAAACACAGAGGGGTGAGGGAGGGTGAGGAGGGGAGAGGGAGGGCCAGGTGTCTGACATGGAGCCTGTGTGTAGTGGCGTTATGAGTGTGTGAGAAGAAGGGAGGGAGAACAGGCGGGAGGGGGGAGATTATGATAAAAGCCTGCTCCAGCCGCTCAGCTAATGCCTAATGTCTGATCAATAGGCTCCAGAGAAAAGGAGGAGGAGGAGGAGAAGAGCTGATGAAACTGTCCCCTCCGAGCTCTGCAGGAGTGGTCACAAGTCCATTTACTTCCCCTCAGTCAGCTCTATTGTTTTCGTCCTATATTCAACATTTTATACCACAGATTTTTCATTTGCACTGTTGAAGACTTATCTGAATACTGTTTTTTATGTTTTAACACAATGTAATTGTAACCGGTGGGTTGTTTGTCCCTAATGAGCCGCCGTAGAGGGAATTCCCCCCCAAGCCGGTACGTAGACTTCCGCATTCCATTACATTAGCGCTCATATATAAACACACAGCAGACACCCGTACTGACGCTACATCCCTGTGCCACTTGCGCCAATCGTGGTCCCTGGGGCGGGTATTCCTCTCACTGCTGAAGGCCTGGTAGGTGTGTTTGTGCTCCTCATTTTTTTAGTGAATTCTCAGTTCTCCTTTTTGTGTTTTAGACGCTGGCTCAGACTGCTGCGTGTGTAAAGGAGGCGGCCTGCTATGACGTAGCCGCTCTCTTGTAGTCATACTAGGTAATGCCAGTTTACAAGTAGAGGAGGAATATTTATTACATGTGTTAACTCTTTTTTGTTCTTATAGGCGCTGAGTGCCTTGCAGTTTTTATTTGGGTCTAATTGGCATTTAATTTTGTTTTTGTTGTTTCTTTATTTAATTTACTTATTTACTGTGTTTGTTTGGTGCTTAGTTCATTTTAATATATTGAACCCTGTGATTGGGTACTTGTGCTCATTGTGTCTTTTTCTGCTCAGGGTCTGGTCCGGGCGTGGCTTCTCATGGTGGGGGATTTGGTGATAGAGTTACCCACTGCTGCACCATCACTCCTTTTGAATGCCGTGGTATTTTGCACCTCCCTTCACCACTTGTACATTTTCAGTTTGCCTCTTTTCTTGATTTGGTGTGTGTATGAATGTGTGGCACGGAGCGTAGTGAGTGCTCTATTCCAGCCCCTTAGTCCTCCATCGTGTAGGGCCGCTACTGGCCAGCCCTGAGTGTTGCTTTCTTTCTGGTTAGCATTGGAGCACATATTTTATAATTGGTATTTTTAATGATTACATTTAATACAATGAAATAAAAACATATATTTTCCTATTTCTTAGGTCTCATTTCGCCAAATAAATTGCTCAAAATTGTATAATTTGTGTCTGGTCAATTACTTGTTGCATCCCACCATTATTCCAGGGCCCTGCGGTCACAATTGGCGTTGTCTGGCAGTGTGGCTGGGATGCAATAGTGATTGTACTGACTTGGGCGATTATTCTGTATGTTTTGTATTTTTGTTTTGTTTTTTGTGCTTGTCCAATTAGACCCAAATAGAACTGCATTGGTCATCGAGGAAGCCAGCTGGACCTCCACAACGGCAACGGCTCCTACCGTTCTCCTGTACTTTCCTCACCCCACAACAATCATGGCCACTGAACAAGAGCTCAGAGACTTGGTCCAGCAGCTCCAGTCTGAAAAATGAACGGCTGCTAGCCGCTTCCAATATGAACTCTGGAGCAGCTGTCCCGAGTTGCTCCAATGACTGTCCAGCCCCCCTATCTAATGTCCATTCCAGCAATGGGGAGTCTATGGAACGCCTGCTGTATATTCCCAGAGAACGCAAGTGCCCGCTCTTCAGGGGGACTTCTGGGATACCCATAGAGGACTGGATAGAAGAAATGAGGGCCACACTGAGGACTAGACGACTGACCACTGTAGATCAAGCATATTTTGTATTTGACCATTTGGAGGGTGAGGCTAAAGATGAGATCAGGTACAGAACAAGAACAGAGAGGGAAGATCCAGAAAGAATTATGTCTATTCTGCGGGAGTTGTATGGCTGTGTACGTTCCTATGTGTCCTTTCAAGAATGTTTTTTTTCCAGAAAGCAACAGGAGGGAGAGTCACTGCATGAGTTTTCGCATGCCTTATGTTGTCTTATGGAGAAAGTCGAGCGTTGTGCTCCCAGGAAAATGGCAGACTCCCACATCCTCTTACGCGACCAGTTTGTTGAGCACGTCCTAGATCCTAACCTGCGCAGGGAACTAAAAAGGTTAGTAAGGGAGAAGCCTGAGTGCACGCTGTTAGAGGTTAGAGCTGAGGCCATAAGGTGGGAACGAGAGGGTAGACCAGATGAGCCACGGGGTAGGAGCTTTTCAGTCCCATCCTTCAGCGCTGTTCATTATTCCAGGGCCCGCCCACCTAGCCTAACGGCAAACTCTGAGTTCACAGAGCTGCGACAGCTTCTAGAAAAGCAACAGGAACAGTTAAATCAACTGACCCAGGGGTTGTTGGCATTGCAGACAGCCCCCCGACCTCCAGTCAGGCGACCTAACACCCTACTGTGCCTCCGCTGTCAAAAACCCGGCCATTTTGCTCGGGAGTGTGATAATGAGGCGGTTCATTCCACAGGCTCGGCCTCAGCATGTGGCCACTACCTCTGCTCTTCAGGAGGCGGGAAACTTCAACCCTCTGGTGTAAGGAGCCAAACATCAGAAGGGGAAGGTAACGGCTCACAGATACAAAGGCCAGGCCCACATCGCCCAATTGACCGCCTTATAGCAGCATGTCCGGAGGTAACTGTTAGCTTAGGGGGAGTAACTGCTAAGCTGCTCCTAGACACTGGCTCAATGGTTACCACCTTGCCAGAGAGTTTCTTTAGGCAGAACTTTAAAGGCACCCCTAAATCCTGTAACTGGCTGGAGCTGACTGCAGCTAATGGCTTTGACATCCCTTATGTGGGTTTTATTGAGATGGACGTGACTGTATTTGGCCAGGTTGTACCGAACCGGGGTATTCTGGTTGTTAAGGACCCCCCAGGGACAGGTGAGGTAAGAGGAGTGTTGGGAATGAACATAATAAAAAAATGTTATCAAGTGTTGTTCAGTGAGCATGGCCCTAACCTCTTTGACCTTCCTGAAGTACAGCAGGCATCTGTAGCATTGCAGCAGGCCTTGTATCATTGCCACTACACTGAGACCACAGATTTGCCACCTACGAGCAGTGTGGCTCGAGTGCGAGGTAGGCGTCCTGTCATTATTCCTGGGGGCTCAATGAAATTGATTGCTGCCACATGCTCTGCTCACTTTAGTCAGTCTACAGGTACAGTCTTGATCGAACCGGTGGATAGTGGTCAACCCCTCCCTGAAGGCTTGTTGGTCTCACCTGCAATGGTCACGGTCGAGAAAGGTACAGTTTACATTCCGGTTGTCAATGTAGGGCAAAGAGGGACTGCACTATACCCTCATCACCCTATAGCAACACTAAGCCGAGCAGATGTTATTAGCATGCCAGATGGAATCTCATTCACACAGCCACATAGTGCAGGGGCCACAGTCTATTCCCAGGCCGTCTTATCTGACTCTGTTAGGGGCCAGATTGCATCACTAGACCTCGCGTCACTAACTGATACCGACCGGCAACGTGTATTCTCCCTCTTGCTTGAACATGAAAAGGTCTTTGCGTCATCTGATTTGGACCTAGGCTGCACCTCCTTAATTACCCATGACATTCCACTAAACGACGATGCCCCAATCAGGCAGAGATACAGGCGCATACCCCCATCTGATTATGACGAAGTTAGGGCACACATTCGTCAATTGTTGGACAGCCAAGTCATTCGGGAGAGTTGTAGCCCCTATGCTTCACCGATCGTGCTTGTCCGGAAAAAAGAGGGCAGCTTAAGACTATGTGTGGACTATAGACTCTTGAACAACAAAACTAGGAAAGATGCTTTCCCACTTCCTAGAATTGAAGAGTCCTTAGATGCTCTCTCGGGTGCAAAGTGGTTTTCCACCATAGATTTAGCTAGCGGCTATCATCAAGTGGCAGTAACTGAGGCAGACAAAGCTAAGACCGCCTTCTGCACCCCATTTGGACTGTTTGAGTTCCAGAGGATGCCATTTGGTCTCTGCAATGCTCCTAGTACCTTTCAACGGCTAATGGAGAGGCTGCTAGGGGACCAGAACTGCCAGTCTCTGCTGCTATATTTAGATGACGTCATTGTGTTTTCATCCACTGTGGAGGAGCATCTTGACCGCTTGAGGCTGGTTCTCAGTCGCCTCCAAAAAGAGTCACTCAAGGTGAAACTGGGCAAATGTAGTTTCTTCCAGAACAAAGTGGGGTACTTGGGACATGTCGTGTCGGCAGCTGGGGTATCTACGGACCCAAAGAAAATTTCTGCTGTGGAGAAATGGCCTACCCCAAGCACAGTAGCCGAACTCCGCTCGTTTCTGGGGTTTGCAAGTTATTATAGGCGTTTTGTAGAAAGCTTTGCCAGGCTCGCGGCCCCCCTGCACCGGGTTGTAGCACAACTGGCTGGCAAGAAAAACCGCAGAGGTCGAGGTGTGTCCCTGAATGATGCGTGGACCCCACAGTGTGACTCCAGCTTTGGAGAGCTTAAAGCAAGGTTGGTGTCCTCTCCGGTGCTAGCATATGCAAATTTTAACCTTCCTTTTATCTTAGAAGTGGATGCCAGCCATGAAGGCCTAGGAGCTGTTCTGTCCCAGGAACAAGATGGCAAGACCCGTCCCATTGCATATGCCAGCCGCAGCCTACTCCCAGCCGAAAAGAACTACAGCTCTATGAAACTGGAGTTTCTTGGCATGAAGTGGGCGATGTCAGAGAAATTCCGTGAGTACCTGCTGAGTAACAAATGTGTAGTGTGGACTGACAATAACCCCCTCAGTCATCTGGGAACGGCCAAGCTGGGGGCTACGGAGCAGCGCTGGGTGGCAGAGCTGGCCGTCTTTGACTATGTGGTGAAGTATCGCCCTGGCCGCACCAACCAGAACGCAGACGCCCTCTCCAGGCAACCTCTAACACACCCCCAGTTTCATCTCGTCCAGGTACACTAATCCCAGGGGAAATCGACAAGGCAGTACGGCCAGAAAGGGTGGCTGCTCAATCCGCCATCTCTGCATTGCCGGAACGAACTCCCGGTGACTTGGTAATCATACAGCAAGCAGATCCTCTTATCTCTCTTGTGCTTCCCTATGTTAAGCAGCAACGAATGCCAAGCCTGACCGAGCGACAAGACAAGGGTCCTGCGTTGCAAGAGTTACTACGCCAGTGGGACCGGCTGCGCACCAGAGACGGACTATTGTACCGGGCTTATCAACGATCAGATGGAGGGGAGGAGGTCCTACAGCTGGTGTTGCCAGAGAGCCTTCGCGCAGAAGTCTTTGAGCAGTTGCATACACATCACGGTCACCAGGGTATTGAGCGCACAACTGAACTGGTACGGCAGAGATGCTACTGGCCTGGTATGCGGTCAACAATCCGTGACTGGTGCCTGCAGTGTGAACGATGCTGTCTGGCCAAGAGCACAGTGCCACGGGTACGCGCTCCAATGGGTCATCTATTGGCCTCTGGCCCAAATGAAGTCCTGGCAATTGATTTTTCGTTTTTAGAACCAGCTCAGGATGGCAGAGAACAAGTGCTAGTGATGACAGACATTTTCTCAAAGTTTACCCAGGTTGTTCCTACCCGGGACCAGCGTGCCGCCACCGTTGCTGGTGTTCTAGTCAATCACTGGTTTTACAAGTTTGGAGTCCCAGCGAGGTTGCATTCAGACCAAGGCCGCAGTTTTGAGAACGCCATCATATATCAACTTTGTGATTTGTATGGCATTAAAAAGTCCAGGACTACGCCCTACCACCCGCAGGGGAACGGGCAGTGCGAACGTTTTAACCGGACTTTGCATGATCTTCTTCGAACCCTTTCGGCTGATCAGAAGCGCCACTGGCCACAATATCTTTCCCAACTCTTGTTTAATTACAATACTACTCCGCATCAGTCAACAGGCTATTCCCCTCACCACCTTATGTTTGGCAGAGAGCCCCTGCTCCCCGTGGACTTCATGTTGGGTAAATTCAATGACCCAATCCCCGGGGAATCCAGCCAGTGGATCAGGGAGCACCAACGACGGATGCAGGTGGTTACAGAGAGTGCTAGGGAGCACATGCGGGCGGCTGCTGAACGACGGAAAGGGAGAGCTGACAGGCAAGCGCAGGAGGAAATCTTGCCGGTTGGACAGCATGTTTACCTACAGGACCACTCCCACCGAGGAAGATCAAAAATCCAGGACGCATGGGCCCCAGAAGTATTCCTGGTAGTGAAGCCCCCTGAGCCCGGTGGGGTGGTATATGCTGTGGCCCCGCAAGAGAGACAAACTGAGGTACGCCACGTCCATAGAACCATGCTTAAACCTGTGCTTGCTAGGTGGCAATCTCCCAAAACGAGAAGAGGAACATCCCCTGCGACCACCAACAGCGAACCTGAGGAGGAGGGCCTCTGGCTAGCCAGCGACGCTCCAGGCAGACCGCTCGCAAAGGAACCTTGCATCGGAACTCCGGTGGAAGCAGAGGTGGATCCACCAGTTCAAGAGAACCAGAGTTGCCCAGTGAACTCTGACCCCCCGTCACTTAGGAGGTCCAGTCGAAGGACCGCTGGCCTGCATTCAAATCCATATAATCTGCCAGCTAGATGTAGGGGCAGAGGCAGGGCAAGGGCTATAACCTCCTAGATACAGTGCTGTCCAACCACCTTCACACATTACCGATAAGATTGTGGTATTGTCGGGCCGCCAATTCAAGAGCCCCGGGGTGAATGTAACCGGTGGGTTGTTTGTCCCTAATGAGCCGCCGTAGAGGGAATTCCCCCCCAAGCCGGTACGTAGACTTCCGCATTCCATTACATTAGCGCTCATATATAAACACACAGCAGACACCCGTACTGACGCTACATCCCTGTGCCACTTGCGCCAATCGTGGTCCCTGGGGCGGGTATTCCTCTCACTGCTGAAGGCCTGGTAGGTGTGTTTGTGCTCCTCATTTTTTTAGTGAATTCTCAGTTCTCCTTTTTGTGTTTTAGACGCTGGCTCAGACTGCTGCGTGTGTAAAGGAGGCGGCCTGCTATGACGTAGCCGCTCTCTTGTAGTCATACTAGGTAATGCCAGTTTACAAGTAGAGGAGGAATATTTATTACATGTGTTAACTCTTTTTTGTTCTTATAGGCGCTGAGTGCCTTGCAGTTTTTATTTGGGTCTAATTGGCATTTAATTTTGTTTTTGTTGTTTCTTTATTTAATTTACTTATTTACTGTGTTTGTTTGGTGCTTAGTTCATTTTAATATATTGAACCCTGTGATTGGGTACTTGTGCTCATTGTGTCTTTTTCTGCTCAGGGTCTGGTCCGGGCGTGGCTTCTCATGGTGGGGGATTTGGTGATAGAGTTACCCACTGCTGCACCATCACTCCTTTTGAATGCCGTGGTATTTTGCACCTCCCTTCACCACTTGTACATTTTCAGTTTGCCTCTTTTCTTGATTTGGTGTGTGTATGAATGTGTGGCACGGAGCGTAGTGAGTGCTCTATTCCAGCCCCTTAGTCCTCCATCGTGTAGGGCCGCTACTGGCCAGCCCTGAGTGTTGCTTTCTTTCTGGTTAGCATTGGAGCACATATTTTATAATTGGTATTTTTAATGATTACATTTAATACAATGAAATAAAAACATATATTTTCCTATTTCTTAGGTCTCATTTCGCCAAATAAATTGCTCAAAATTGTATAATTTGTGTCTGGTCAATTACTTGTTGCATCCCACCATTATTCCAGGGCCCTGCGGTCACATAATCACTGAGGCTCAGGGACAGACTGGTCTCTGCAAGTCTTTCCATGGCCTCGGACCTAAGTACATCTGTGACACGTTAGCACCATACGAACCAAGTCTGAGGGGCACAGGGACTGGTCTCCTGCTGGGACTCAAAACAGTTTGCTTCTATCACTAGTCACATCCTTGTATCAGCTTTTTCATTGAGAAAAAAGGGGAAAAGAGAGGACCATCCTCACTTAGCCAATCGCCTCTCAGCCCAAAGAGTCAAATACTGACAGTGCTCTTTCTACAAAATGTTGTAATCTGATTTGTTCACAACCTTTTACTTATGCAATATTAGTAAGTTTCATAGATAGAGTTGTATAGAGATGGACAATGCTAACCCGCCAGCCCAATGAAGCCAAATAGGGAAGTGCTCATGGTGAAGTTTGGCTCCAATTGACTTACATGTAAAAGTAAATTCCTGGAGCTCTGTAACCATCATGTCACTCTCACCATTGTGGGATTAAATCTGTGGTTCCTCTGTGTTGTAATATTTTCTTTGTAAATACAGAGGCATATGAGCATTGACCAATCAGATGCCTTAATTTGAGGAAATCTCTGGACTTAACAAAATTGTAGAATTTGCCAACACAGATGAGAGAATCAAACAGTTCAAACACAAGACATGCCATGATAAAAACACAATAGAGCCATTGGTCCATTATGGACAGATGACCAATGTCCATAAAGGTTGATACATGTCCATAATTGTTGTTGAATGTTGAGTCCTGAATAATCACCACTGTCCAACAGACAAGGGTCCAACAGACCCTCCTGATCTTTAGTAACATTTTCTTTTCAGTATTTAGAGTGTTTCTGGCTCCTGATATCAGAGATTTTGGATCCAAAGCAGTTGAACCGCCGTTGAGCAGTGACTTGGAGTGATGAGAGTTGAGAGGAACACTGTTTGACATTGGGGTGACAGTCTGAGCCGTTTCAGCTGTGGTTTGTACACAGCTCTGACAGCAGCTGTACAACACCATTATACAAGCGTCCTTTTTGGACTTCCACTCACCATTCATCTTATATTCTTTCATGGAGATCTGAGTTCCACCTCAATCTTTCTACTGCATGCAGTATTTTGAACATTGGCTGATGTTTGGAAATGTACAGTACAGTTTTTAACACTTGACCTATTAGGTTGTAATTGTTGGGCCTTTGTATGTGATAATCAAATAGTGACTGATCTTTCTAGTATGTATGCAAAAATTGCATGTTTTCAAAAAGCATGGAGTGGTCTAATTTTTTCATATTACTTTTTCCGTACTTTTGTAGTCAAGTCAAGCCAAATCCCGTAATAATATTATAATTATTGTTTTTATTATGATTATCATTATTTATATGACCATTATTATTATTATTATTATTATTATTATTATTATTAGTGCATTATAGGTTAATGTTAAAGACATTTTTGTTGGGAGATGTTTCCTCTGCATTTGATACATCCTTCCAATGCCTCTGGAGCCAGTGGTTGCTGTTGTACAAAGGACCCTTCTGATTGTCGGGCCAGACCTGGAGGATTTGTCTATGGCCCTGTTAACGGGAGGCCAAACCGATACCCAACTCACCAACGTTATACTGTTGCAGCGTCTCCATATAAACGGGGCCTATGGTGCATGTTTTACCCACAGACACAAGGAGAACGTAAAGAGCTCAATAAAATTCAATTCAAAAATTAAATCAATACTACCACTGGTTAGACTCATCCACCCTCTTGGTGGATGACCGGCTAGCTCCTGATTGGTCTAACCCTCAGCCAGAAATCTCTCAGGGTTATTTACCACAAAACGTCTGCAAAAGAAAACATCTTGAAGACGAAGACAAAGACAGCACGTTGTGGTCTGATTTTGTCTCTTTCTGTCAAACAAACCACTGTTTTTTCTCTGGATCCAAAGCTCCTGCAATTCAACAGGTTAATCTTTGTATTTGATGTAATACTTACCATGTTGTTAACAGGCAGAGCACCAGGCTAATACCATGATAATGTTATGCTAAGAGCTATTTTACACACACAAAATGCAGCCCCGGAGATTTAGAAAGTACTCAAACATGTATTCAGAGTGGGATTCTCTATGTGATTTGTGTTTTTGGTAACAAGTCTTCCCCTTCAGGCCGATACAGCAGCCGTACCCCTCTCCTCAGCAGAAAAGCGTTTGGACACGGGTGCTCGGACAGAGAGGGACCCCAGGCCACAGTCACCTCCACAGGACTGAGAAGAAGGAGGTCTCCCTCATCACAAAGCCCTGGAGCAGGCTGCATAATGGAGAGAGGTGGGGGTGGTGCGCAGGACAGTCCCAAGCGTATCAATTTAAGCTGCAGATAATGCCCAAAGTCACAGGTCCAGATGTGGAGAGAGAGGAGGAGAGAGAGAAAAGAGGAGAGAGTAGAATATAGCGAAGTAGAGTAGAGCAGAGCAGATGCAGAGCAGAAGAATAGTATTGAGAGTGAGGAGTTGACGTCATAGCACAGAGCCCCTCCCCGTCTCCGCCATGTTGGTAGGATCCCACCCAGCGGCAAACAGTTGTTGTTAACTCGGTAGCAAAGGAGGTCATCGCTATTTCTGTTTTACCATGCCTGGAGCTCATTGCTGTGTGAAAAACTGCTCCAGTACCTCACACAATAAGAAAGGAAAACGTAGGAACAACGGTTTACAATTTTTTAGGCCACCAAAATGTATACAACATCAGGGAGCGCAGGTGTCTGACCTGACGAAGAGATGCCGGATGGCTTGGTTGGCTGCAATAAGAAGAAAGGACCTTACTTTCGATCTCACCCCCCAGTCGATGAGAGTGTGTTCTCTGCATTTTCACTCGGGTACGTCCTAAAATGTCTTCATGTTGTTTTTTTAAAGTTAAGAAGTGTAGGTTACCTAGCTGTTAATGTTGCAAACACTGAAGTGCATCTTAAGTTAGCTGCCTAGCTAACTATCTAACTATCTAATGACACACGTCATTATGGTCAAGAAATGTGTGCTAAATGCAACGTAATTACAGCACACAAAAACGCATGTTATGAAAACTTACCTTTGCAAGTACAACGGTGTTTTCACCGCCTGGAGGCTTGTAGATGGCCATGTCCTGCACCCAACCACAGCAGAAAGCCTCGTAACTCTCCAGTGACTTGTGACTTCTAAACTCCTGCATTGTGTAATAACTAACACTGAAAACAAGGTAATTGACTATATCCATGTACGTGCACGGAGGCAAAAAGTCTAGGTCTTTTTGCCACTCCGCTGCAGGAAGCTCGTATGGGTCTACCTGTTGTATGTCTGAGAGCTTCTCCAAATAACGTTGTTTTGCCGTGAGTAGAAGCTTTTCCCTGTACGGTCCATTTCCTTTCGCCTTCACTTTCTCCATTAACTGTCTTGCTAGTGTTGTAATCGTAGATGTATCTACTGCCGAACTAATAAACGTGCTCAATTTAAAGACCTCTGGAGCGTTAGCGTTAGTGGCGTTGTCCCTGGCAACCGATGGAGGATCCTATCAACATGGCCGACCGGATTAGACCCCGCCCAAATTATCACGTGACCCCTCATTCTCAATAGCAGAACAGCATAGAGTAGAGTAGAGTAGAGTAGAACAGTATAGAGTAGAGTAGAGCAGACCAAAGTATAGTCAAGAAAAGTATAGCAGAGCAGAGTAGAGACAAGAAAAGTATTGTAGAACAGCGTAGAGAAGAGTAGAGTAGAGTAAAGTAGAGCAGAGTTGGGTAGAGTAGAGCAGAGCAAAGTAGAATAGAGTAGAGCAGAGCAGTGATAAGTAGTGTAGTGTAGTGCAGTGTAGAGCGGAGCAGAGCAGAGCAGAGGGAGAGCAGAGTAGGGTTGGTGGAAACAGGACACAAGTAGCAGGTTTGATGCTTTCCTGAAGAGTTGCATAAAGTCATTTTCACTCAGATGATAAAACAGATTGAAGTGAGTGCTTGACCCCAGTGACCCCTGATGTGTGTGGCCTCAGCAGTGACATCACTTCCTCCTCTCAGTCTTTCTGCTCTAGGGGCCTCACAACTCATGTGTTTGGAGCGGGTCAGTTTAACATGACAATATTCACATGGTCATTGTTCATGATAAATACAGATTTTAAAAAACTGTAACGTCTTTTATTAAAGGAGACATCATTTGTTGTTTTTATTTTACCTTTATAATATAAAATAGCCAATGGCTCCCAACAGCACTCTGGCCAATCACTCCCAATTACTCCCTGTACCCCCCCAGCCCTACTCTACTCAACCCCAATGGGAGTGTTTGCCTTGGCCGTGTTAACCAGTACCAGGTCCTTCTTTAAGTCTCTCTTGGTCCTGGTTCTATCCAGGTCGAGCTGGTACTAAAGTGTTCTAACTGACAGTGATTGGCCAGAGTGCTGCTGGAAGCCATGGTTACCATGGAATTTCCATGAATACTGGAAGTTATTGTGAGTAGGTTGCCAGGATGTGTTGCCAGATATTTAAGTGTAATGGAAACACAACTAGATAGAATAGAGTAGAGCAGAATATAGAAGATGCAAACAGGGCTTTTATCATGTCCTGACGGTTCATAACAGGACCCCAGCAGCAAAGAAGGACTCCAGGAGAGCAGAGAAGGAGGTGGCAGTCGGAGCGTGGTACAGAAGGGAGGACTGGACTGAGTGAGTGAAGCCAGACATGGGACGTCCCATCGAAGAGGCCTCATAAACAGCAGTGAAGCAGAGACAGGGACAGGACCAGGGTCACCAATGCAGAGGAGATCAACGATAAGAACCAGATACAAATGCAAAGGTTTCTGTGTTTAATATCTGACTTGCGTACATGAATAACACATGTCGTTTGTCCAAAAAGAAAGACTCTTGTAGAAAAAACAAAGTCAGAGCACAACATCGGTCGTAGAAACATGTGATCTTTGTGTGACTCTTTGGGCTGTGAGCAACTAATCTCCTTTTTTCACTTTTCTGTCGAGGAACACTAATCTGAAAATGTGTCAGAGGCTAAAGATACATGAATACATTGAGAGCTTTTGTCCAAGTAAAGATGCCCAGACTTCCCTCGCCACACACACTTCCCCCTGCTCATCCGAGGGAATCCTAAGGCGTTCCCAGGGCAGCTGAAAAAACACAGTCCCACTGTGTCCTGGGTCTTCCCCTGGTCTCCTCCCGGTGGGACATGCCCAGAACACAGGAGGCGTCCAGGAGGCATCCCAAACAGATGCCCGAGCAATATCAACTGGCTACTCTCCATGTGGAGGAACAGCAGCTGTACTCCGACCTCATCCTGTGTGATCAAGCTCTTTACCCTATCTCTAAGGAAGCAACCTTTGAGATCCCCCTCCTCCCTCTTCTCTCTCCTTGCTCTTCTCCTCACCTTCCTCTCCCTCCACTCATCTCTCTCCCCCCTCCTCCTTCTCCCTTTGCTCCTTCTTCTCCCTCTCCACACTCTCCCCCCTCCATCTCCCCCTTCCCTCCCCCTACTTCTCCTCCTCCTCACTCCCCTCTCTCCTTCATCTCCTCTCTCTCCTCCTTCTCCTCCCTCTCCTTCCTCTCCTCTCTCCTCCCTCTCCTTCCTCTCCTCTCGCCCCCCCCTCCCTACCTCTTTCTCCCTTCCCCCCCTCCTCCACACAGTGGGATCTCACAGGCCCTAATCCTCTGCAGTGCTCGGGCTTGGGGCTGTGCTTGACTGCCTCAGGTGGGTCGTACAGCAGGGGCCTCGCCATACAGCTCTGATCCAAGTGTACGATTCCTCACAGAGACATGCAGCTTTGATCTCCAACAGTAATGTGTTTAATGTCCGACTTCTGGGACATTACAGGGTTTTATCGGGCACTGGCTCGGGCTCGGGCTTGGGCTTGGGCTCGGCGAATGGGGAGAGGCACTCGCTGGTTGGTGAGAATGACTTAGCAGCGATTGTGGGCGGAGAGAAGTAGATGAGTTGCTCCTAAAGCGTTGGAGTCTGATTGCCTTTGAGCAACGCACTGAGGCTGGTTTAGTACATGAGGGGAAACAGGATTATACTCTCAGACACAACAGTGAGAGCTTCAGTAACACTGTCTGCTGGAGGGAGATAATCTATGACTTATGATTCATATTTATATATATATATATATATTCTTTTTACAAATAAACTACTTAAAAATGTAAGAATTGCTCTAAAAAGTACTTTGAGTGTGTGGGGGCGAGGAGACAACAGCTATAATGTGGGGGGGAAATTACTTTGTGTAAAAAACTGTGTTTGTTTCAACAGGACGAATCTTGTTCAAGTAGGCTGTTGTGAACAAATCAGGCACAACACGCTGTCTCCATCTCATTAAAAAAACTTTTGCACACTTAACAGGAAGTATGTGAGTCACTATCTGACTCTTTGGGCTCACTTTTCTGTCTGAATAAGCTGATGTAAAGATGTAACAGAGGCCAGAAATACATAATATGAAAACTTTTTTGTGGTTTGAAAATTAGGTGCCCCAGCTTCGTCTTGGACACGTACAGGGCCTGCTTATGAATACAAACATAAAGATTAAATGTGGACATCTTTACTGAGAGTTCAGACAGAAGTAACAGATGACTATAAAGTGACAGAATAATGAAACGTGATTTTGTTGTTTTAGAAATATTAAACAATACCCAATATTTTGCTCCATTCACCTCCATCAACTCTGACACTCTTCCCTGTTCCTGCTGAAGAACAGCAGACCAACAGTTGGATGCTGCCACCCCCAATAATGATTCTATAAATGGTGCACGGAGGGAGAAGAGCAGTGATTGTTTCGAGCCAAACATGGATTTGGACCAAATAGTTCAATGTCAGTCTCCTCTCTCCACAGCATGATGCTCCCATCTCTCACACTGAGGCAGAGTTAGTGTTGGTCTCCTCTGCTCCTTCTTCCACATATTGAGTGTGCCCCTTTGCTTCTTGTAGCTTTATTTCAACCCTGACTTTCAATTCACCACTTTTAAATATAGGATTCCCCATATGAGCTTTGGATGTGTGCAGCAACTCCAAAGTAACCATGGGCATCTGTGATCAGTGTCTTCCTTGGAGCTGTGAGGTTGGGCAGACAGCCGAGTGTCGGCAGATTTGCAGTTGTGCTCTTACAGATTACTGGATAGAACAGTGCTCGGCGAGATGTTTAAAGCTTTGAGAATGTTAGTATAACTTAACCTTGTGTGGCAAGCTGGACTATATTTGTGTCCACTAGAGTGGGCATCACAGTATAAATAGTCTCTTGTTGGGTCTTTGTTTACCTCTGCACTTCTGTCCCCAGTGTGTTGCGTCGCGCCAGCCTTCTCCTTCTCCAGGTAGTAGAGTTCTACTGTTCATTCTAATATTTGTAAGTGGCAGCCACAAATGTTAATTGTTGTTGTAGGGCCGCGGTGTGGCATTGTGCCCTGCGGGTCCTGCTTTCATATGGCCATGCTGTCCTGTCGCTTTGGCGTCTGGCCGCCCTCATTGCTGGGGTCCGAGTGTGGTGTAGCCGGCTGTAACTCATGTGCTTGGGGGATTCTCGCGGTACTGCAGACTGAACCAGACTAAATTCACGTGGGCTACCCAGAAATGTTCTCCATAGGACTCAATGCATATTAAAACAGCTCAACCTCAGCTGACAGAGAACCTACAGCTTTCATGAAGGTCGGCTTTTGTGGGGATTTTAGTGTCCCTTGTCATCCTGAACTTTTTTTTTTCTTAAATCCTTCGGTTTTGTTTAAATCCACACTTTAGTGCCACAAACTCTGCTCGTCTAGCTCTCGCTCTAACTACCGCTCTGATGAACTGCTCTGATTGGTCAGAGCGCAGCCGAGCCCCTCTGTGCACGTGCGTGAGACCCGGTGTGAGACCCACACACGCGTGTTTGGCGCAACGCATTATGGGAGATCATCCACTGCGCAGAACCAAGAGGACCAGACGATGCCCAAATACAGGCGAGTTTCCCATAGATCTTTGCAAGTTTCCCATAGATCTTTGCGAGTTCCAGGCGACTTCCGCTAATCTTTCAGCCCCCATGCCGTCACAAAGCGCCACTGAGCACAACCGTTCATTTGAATAGGGCGCCATCTTGGATCGCCGGGGCTTGGTCTGGGCCTTTAAACCGTCACCCGTCAAGGGTGCATGCTCAGCATTTTCCGTGGAGAAGTAGGTTTTAGCTGCACACGCTGACAGAATTGTGGTTGATCATTAGCTAACTTGACTCTACTGTAATCCATAGGCTGGGGACTGGCCACATTGCATCACTGTTTCTCCCGCTGTTTCACCCGCTGTTTCTCTCACTGTTCTCTCACTGTTCTTCCGTGTTTCTTTGTGTGTTTACCTGTGCTCCTGAGTCCATCGTGACAGGAAGATACACATCCAGAACTAAGAACTGAACTCTATGTTATAATGTAATAAATCAAAGGAACTTGTAACTTAATGTCTGCCTATGCCTCTTATGATTTAACGAACCTGGGCGCCTTACAGCGCTTCTTTTTTTTTTGTTACTCTGCCCTGGCGTTGCTTGTCTTTTTCTTTAATCTCTTGTCTTTAATCATCATAAAAACGATATTTTTTATTATTGGTACTTATAAGTTACTAATCTATGTGTGTTTTTCTTTTTTAAATGTCAAAGTTATTTTTTTATGAGTGTAAATTCATTGCAGCTTCGAGAGCGTCTTTTGGCTTCCATTACGCACAATTGTCCAGGCCCAACATAAGACAGGACACCATTGTCCCACCCCTTGTTCGAAAGCGTTCCTCATTGGCTACAAGGACATGTCAATCGTAAATCCCGGAAGTAAAAGCAAACAAGTTGGGACCATGGATGTATTATATTAACTGGATAGGGTATTACTAGCTTGTAGCTGAATAACTCACGTGCTCAGGGGATTCTTGCGGTACTGCAGACTGAACCAGACTAAATTCACGTGGGCTACCCAGAAATTTTCCCCATAGAACTCAATGCATATTAAAACAGCTCAACCTCAGCTGACAGAGAACCTACAGCTTTAATAAAGATCGGATTTTGTGGGGATTTTAGTGTCCCTTGTCATCCTGAACTTTTTTTCTTCTTAAATCCTTCGGTTTTGTTTAAATTCACACTTTAGTGCCACAAACTCTGCTCGTCTGGCTCTCGCTCTAACTCCCGCTCTGATGAACTGCTCTGATTGGTCAGAGCGCGGCCAAGCCCCTCTGTGCACGTGCGTGAGACCTGGTGTGAGACCCACACACGCGTGTTTGGCGCAACGCATTATGGGAGATCATCCACTGCGCAGAACCGGGAGGACCAGACGATGCCCAAATACAGGCGAGTTTCCCATAGATCTTTGCGAGTTTCGCAAATAGCTTCCGCTAATCTTTCAGCCCCCATGCTGTCACAAAGCGCCACTGAGCACAACCATTCATTTGAATAGGGCGCCATCTTGGATCGCCGGGGCTTGGTTGGGACCCCACAAAAGATCAGTGTTCAATGCGCAAACAGCAGCGCAAGCTGTATTTACGGGACCTCTTGCAGACCCAAAAATTGGTCTAGCTTTTCGGGAGTAGTCTCATTTGAAAGATAAGGAGCTAAGGAACACGTGGATACCAGATGTTTGGGTGAAAAACAAAGCTAAAAGTCCGTTAAAAGTGAAAGAGTAACATCTGTGCTCTTTTTTTTCGTTTTTTTTGCTAAAGATAAATCCACATTTTTGGATTATTTCTGCAGAATGGATTTTACTTTGGGAAATACAAGTGGATATAATTTTCCTTTGGACTGTTCCAGAGAGAATGATGTATTGCAAGCTGGGAGGAGAGCTGATTTATTTGTACAGCACAAGCCCAAAGGTAAAAAACTATTTCGGAATTGATTTATTTTGTGCCCACGTTATGTGTTATATCTTTTGAATGCAAAGTCTGATGTGGTTTACAAATGTATATAAATGTAGATAAGAAAATAAGCTTTAAAATGATATACAGCTTTTGGGGTTTGGTGTTCAAAATACATCTGCTATTGCCAGCAGAACATTTAAAAACATAAAAACAGCCGCCGGCGCGCCGGTGTTAGTTAAGAGGTTAATTGTTTTATTATTGTATACTTAATGAGCGCGTAGCCGTCTCGACTTGCCACACTTGCTTCAAAATTCTTCACAACTTCCTCCCTGATCTCTGACATCTCTGCTCCTTGGCCTTCATGATGCTGTTTAGTGATAACTACAGCTCTGAGGCCACATAGCTCTCATTACTGAGAGGAGATTACACACAGATAGACGTATGTTCCATCTGTATTTTTGAGAGGCTCTGTAAAGCTGAGGTGTATGAGTTTGGTGGAGAAAGCAGGGCTAACCACTCTGCTGCTGCTTGTTCTGTCTGGTCGCATTGTTGGTTTTATCGACATTTGTGGAGACTCTCTGATAAAGGGACGTCCTGTACTTTTCACAATTCAAGCTGCCAATTCCTGCAGTCGTCGGTGGTGATCCAGTCCTTTTGGCAAAGAAAGAGTGTATCCTTGATCCCTAACATAGCCCTCAGCGCTCAGAATAACATCCAGAAATAACAGAGAGGTGAAGCGCGGGGTGAATCAAACAGACTGTCAGAGTGGTTAGCTCTTCAACCTCTGCACAGAGAGAGGAGGGGCCAGCGCGCACGGAGCACTGTTGGCACGACTCAAAACAAGGAACAACTCTGACCATAAAACAGTTTGTGAAATGTTCAGGTTTTAAGTCTGAGAAGACCAGCTGCAAGGATGTGGGTCTGGATAAAGTGGAGGAAAAATATGAATTAATGAAATAATATATGATTTGACAGTTCAGTGATGTGTAACAAAACTGTGGATTGAATCATTTTTGGTTGAAGGTATTTGTTTAGAGATGTTTATATTAGAACGTGTGTTATCACCACTGTTTTTGGAATGACTGAATAAAGCTGTGAAGAGAAAAACCCAGAGAAGAACCATCACAAGAACCGTTCATCTCATACTGCTTCCTCCCAGTCCACACCACAGGTCTCTTGTCATCCTAGAAACGTGGTCAGGAGCCATGTTTTGCACACGGCACACTTACGGGAGGTCCCCCCTCTGGTGACAAGCCCCCCCCTACACCTCCTTCCCCCTCCCTCTCACGCCTTCCACTGCAGCTGTCCCACGCAGGCCTGCCCCAACTCGTGCTGCAATTTGGGGATTAGCAGATGCTTCTAATGCGTAAAAATCATCCAGGCTTTCCCCGAGACAGTGGCACAGACAGAGGGAGCGTACGGCCGCAGAAGTGAACCTGTAATCTGCTAATGGTCCTTAAATATATGTCTATAAAAGAGAGGATTACGTCATAAGAGAAGGTGTGACGATTGTGCTGTTTCTGCTGGAAGTCAAGAAAAAAACCCCACACAAATCCAAGAGTAAAAAACAGCCTCCGTCCTGTATCTACAGCCTCAATCCTGAATCTACAGGCTGTCTGTACGTGGGAGTGGAACCCTCTATAAATATGGGCCTCCTTGAGGCTTTTCACTTTTTCCCACTGGGTTTCTGAGTGATTCCTTGCTGATGCAGGAGGCTCTAAGGAAATTGATGATCCGGGACATTTTTGCATCTTTAACAAAACTTATGCACAGTGGTCATCCTGCTCCCCATGGAGCTTTTTTTTCTTCCTGTGTTTGAACTGATTTTTAATCTGTTGTTGGTGAATCCACAACTTCCAGTCCTTTGAGACAACTGCTGTTGTGATTTCGGGCAATTTACAAATACATGGAATGGAAGTTATTCCACATGCAAAGCAGCACTCTCATGTGTCCTTAATCTCCAGAGGTGTACTGTCTGTGTGTGTGTCCTGGTCCCCAGCTTTCTCTCTCTCTCGCTCTCTCTCTCTCTGTATAGTGTGTATGTGTGTGTGTGTGTGTGTGTGTGTGTGTGTGTGTGTGTGTGTGTGTGTGTGTGTGTGTGTGTGTGTGTGTGTGTGTGTGTGTGTGTGTGTGTGTGTGTGTGTGTGTGTGTGTGTGTGTGTGTATGGCGCTGCACATTCCTGTCCACACAAGGCACGACTTGTTGGGCTGTGTTCGCACTCTCGTGTAAAGGTGAAGCTCTCACCGTCGCTCTGTGGAAGACCTCTGTGTGAGGGGCCTGAGGGACGACCCGACCAGCCGGACCCTCTGAATAAGGGGCCTGAGGGACGACCCGACCATCCTCTGCTCTCTCACAAGTGAGACCAGAACAGGTCTGAGATCCGTGGTCCTAGTTCCAGCAACCAGAAAACCTGACAACCAATCACAGATCACAGAAGGAATTGATAATACCGAATTTAAAGCAGTTTCTTCTTCTTTGTCCTTCCATTGAATTGTTCAGGACTCTCTGAGCTGCAAGATCCTGCCTGTATTGTACTTGTGTTTGTGGCCCTAACCCTAAACCTGACCTATGCAAACACAAGGAGAACATGCAAACTCCTCAGCCACTCAGCCATTTCCCCCCACGGCACTGACATACCTCCAAACCCCAGTGACCTGAGCTTCAGCAGGGAGGAGGTCATTATGAGGGAATCCCAGGCTTTCTCTACTAAACATTGATTTAGAAGCATCGGCCTGGGACACGGAGGCGGAGGGCTTGGAGAGGGTGGGGGAGGGAGGATTGTGTGATCCTTTTTGATCAGATCTCTGTGAAAGATGAGTGTCATGCCCCGGACCAGCCAGCTGTGAGGGGACTATGACACCAGACCCAGGGCATCTAGGGAAAACACACCTCTGAGCCACATGCAGAGAGACCAGAGAGAGAGACCAAAGAGAGAGATCAGAGAGAGAGACCAAAGACCGAGATCAGAGCGAGAGACCAGAGAGAGAGAGAGAGACCAGAGAGAGAGACCAGAGAGAGACTTGAGAAAGAGAGGCCTAAAAAGAGACCAGAGAGAGGCCAGAGAGAGAGAGACGTTTATGTGTTTAAAGGTTCTCTATTGATCCATGCAGATTGAAAATGCTATAGTTTGCTCTATACCAAGTTGTTTTATTTAAATGCCAGGTCTTTTATAGTGCAATTCTAAAAAAGCTTCAACCCTTCCTGAGCAAATGACTTCAAATTAACTGCGGCTCACAAATTATGTTGAAGATTGTGGCGGTGGAGCAGAGAGATACAGGAGACATACCAGAGAGAGACTTGAGAAAGAGAGGCCTAAGAAAGAGACCAGAGAGAGACCAGAGAGAGATCAGGGAAAGAGACTTGAGAAAGAGAGGCCTAAGAAAGAGACTAGAGAGAGACCAGAGAGAGGGCGAGAGACCAGAGAAAGAGACTTGAGAAAGAGAGGCCAAAGAAAGAGACCAGGTAGAGACCAGAAAGAGAGAGAGAGATCAGAGAAAGAGACCTGAGAGAGAGAGAGACCAGAGAGAGACTTGAGAAAGAGAGGCTTAAGAAGGAGAGAGAGAGACCAGAGAAAGAGAGGCCTAAGAAAGAGACCAGAGAGAGACAAGAAAGAGAGAGAGACCAGAGAAAGAGATCAGAGAAAGAGACCTGAGAGAGACTTGAGAAAGATAGGCATAAAAAGAGACCAGAGAGAGGCCAGAGAGAGACCAGACAGAGAGAGAGAGACCAGGAAAAGAGACTTGAGAAAGAGAGGCCAAAGAAAGAGACCAGATAGAGACCAGAAAGAGAGAGAGAGATCAGAGAAAGAGACCTGAGAGAGAGAGACCAGAGAGAGACTTGAGAAAGAGAGGCTTAAGAAGGAGAGAGAGAGACCAGAGAAAGAGAGGCCTAAGAAAGAGACCAGAGAGAGACAAGAGCGAGAGTGAGACCAGAGAAAGAGACCTGAGAGAGACCTGAGAGAGAGAGAAAGCGAGAGAGAGAGAGAGAGATTTTTCCATTGGCCAAACCTGTTAATCTGTTAATATTTTACTTGTATTTTACATGTTTTTGCAAGGGGCGACAGTAGCTCAGTTGGTAGAGCATTGGCCTTAAGGCCAGAAGGTCGTGGGTTCAAGCCCACCACGGGACCTTCTCCACCGACTCCCACTGACGACTGCTGTCGTTGTGTCCTTGGGCAAGACACTTAACCCCACTTTGCCCAAAAGCCCCCACTGAAAGATCAAGGCTATGCTCACACTCAGAGAGCAGCCGTCCTCCTGTGGACTCACCACCTGCAGAGGGTCAGTGAGGGGCTGGTGCTATGAGACTTGGGTGGCATCTCTGATTGCCACCCCCCTGACCCAGAAATGGATTAAAGGGTAGAAAATGGATGGATGGATGTTTTTGCAGTGTATCTTTAGAGGACCCTCATTTTAACATTGCTACAATACTCACAGACCTGGAGTCAATTTTAGCTCCATCCACGCACACAAACTCATCCCCTCTCCTCTTCTGTTGAATGCGGAGTGAGAATTTCTCCGAAGGTCATTCTGGGATATCACCCTATTACGGAATGTTTTCTCAAGATCATGTTTCAGGACTTTTACTAATAAAACATATACATTTGTCATTTCTATATCATTTAAAAAATGTTTTTAATTAATTTGTTTCTTCTCAAACAAAACAGATTCTGCTGGACGTTATCGCCTCGCTCCAAACTGCTGAAAATATTTGTCATTTTAGTTTCATTTACGTAATGATTTTATTGCTTTGTCGAAGGGAGAGTCCTGTTTTATTTTCACACACACAGTTCTATTGGAATGAGGAAATAGAAAATACATGTTTGACATTAAAGTGGAGACAAAACAGATGGAAACATGAATGAAAACAAACCAGGACTCAATTCAAAAGAAGGATGCAACACAAAGGCCTGAAAAACACTGAAAAAGATTTGAATTTTGAACTGAAAAGAAGTTTATAAAGATTGACCTGTGAATCTTGATTTGTGAGGGCTGTAAAGCAATGAAGAGACAAAATATGGAATTTAATCGTATCTAATTTGAAATAAAAAAAACATGGGTTTTTTTTATCCTAATTGGGCTGGGTGGATAGCACTTTTGCTTCTCAGCAAGAAGGTCCTGGGTTCGAAATCCGGTCGGAACAGGACCTTTCTGAGTGGAGTTTGCATGTTCTCCCCATGTCTGCGTAAGTTTCCCCGAGGTGCTCCGGTTTCCCTTACCACTAAAAATATGTACAATAGATCTGGCATGTGCCTCCTGTACTGGCGACCTCACTCCCATCTCTGTGTGGAGTGAGAGACAAAAAATAACAATTGTAAACCGGTTGGGACTATGGTCTGATAAGGGCCATAAATAAAGATTACTTACTTACTTACTTAATTCTGTTGGAAAATAAATTTGCATTTCCCTTAAACAGAGATCCCGAGGCACTTGGCTAACACATACGCAGACCCAGGACTGATGCTTTAGACCAGGGGTGTCAAACTCATTTTGGTCCGGGGGCCACATACAACCTAATCTGATCTCAAGTGGGCCGGACCAGGAGATGCTCTACAAAAATATCCAAAAACGGTACAAAGTCCAACTTTTTGTGCACATAAACACATTTATTTAAAACTTCCTTTAAAACACTATCCTTTAATACTCAGTTTTCTGTTACAAACTTAAATGTAACAGTGAGTTTTCCATAGTGCAAATAATGTAATGTATTTACAATATTACATTCAAAATGGTATTTCACAATATGTATATTAATATTTGTATGTTAGCTTTGTTTTAAGGCTCATTACAGAGAAAACCTGCTCACAAAGGTAAAGTAGGTAGATAGAAAAAAGCACTTAAACACAGCACCTCAGCTTAACCATCTTCAGTGTGGTAAGGTCCATGGTTATGTTATTATCACATTAACCATCTTCAGTGTGGTAAGGTCCATGGTTATGTTATTATCACATTAACCGTCTTCAGTGTGGTCAGGTCCATGGTTATGTTATTATCACATTAACCATCTTCAGTGTGGTACGGTCCATGGTTATGTTATTATCACATTAACCATCTTCAGTGTGGTAAGGTCCATGGTTATGTTATTATCACATTAACCACCTTCAGTGTGGTAAGGTCCATGGTTATGTTATTTCACATTAACCATCTTCAGTGTGGTACGGTCCATGGTTATGTTATTATCACATTAACCATCTTCAGTGTGGTAAGGTCCATGGTTATGTTATTATCACATTAACCATCTTCAGTGTGGTAAGGTCCATGGTTATGTTATTATCACATTAACCATCTTCAGTGTGTAAGGTCCATGGTTATGTTATTATCACATTAACCATCTTCAGTGTGGTAAGGTCCATGGTTATGTTATTATCACATTAACCATCTTCAGTGTGGTAAGGTCCATGGTTATGTTATTATCACATTAACCATCTTCAGTGTGTAAGGTCCATGGTTATGTTATTATCACATTAACCATCTTCAGTGTGGTACGGTCCATGGTTATGTTATTATCACATTAACCATCTTCAGTGTGGTAAGGTCCATGGTTATGTTATTATCACATTAACCACCTTCAGTGTGGTCAGGTCCATGGTTATGTTATTATCACATTAACCATCTTCAGTGTGGTACGGTCCATGGTTATGTTATTATCACATTAACCATCTTCAGTGTGGTAAGGTCCATGGTTATGTTATTATCACATTAACCATCTTCAGTGTGGTAAGGTCCATGGTTATGTTATTATCACATTAACCATCTTCAGTGTGTAAGGTCCATGGTTATGTTATTATCACATTAACCATCTTCAGTGTGGTAAGGGCCATGGTTATGTTATTATCACATTAACCATCTTCAGTGTGGTCAGGTCCATGGTTATGTTATTATCACATTAACCATCTTCAGTGTGGTCAGGTCCATGGTTATGTTATTATCACATTAACCATCTTCAGTGTGGTCAGGTCCATGGTTATGTTATTATCACAGAGAAAGCATCAAACTGACCATGATTCAGTTGAAATGAATAAAACAACTTCCATAACGTGATCCATTCTTAACGACTGCAGCAGTGTCTCTGTGTAAAATACAGTCAAATGTCCAAAAATCATCACCTCCATTTGCAGCTTTGTCACTACACCTGTTTTTACCATCGGTACCAGGCGCAGGACCAGTCCACACTGTCCAACACACCAGCAACAACAGCAGAACCAGCAGCAGCACCAGCAGCAGCGCTCAAAACTCCTCTGATAGTTTCAGTAACACCACAAATGAATATGTGACATCAGTAACATCAGTCTCTTATCAATGGCAACATGTTGGTAAAAGCGAGTGGTTTCTCAGACCATGTCTGCAGCCTGTGAGAGTTTTAACAAACTCTCTCACTGTGCGGCTGCGATGCTAATGCTAATGTTGTTAGCACAGGTAGCTTCCCTTTACAGCAGCAGCACTAACCTCTCGCTCTGGGCACAAACAGACTACTGTGTCTTCAGGGCCAGACAGGTTTATCTTCTGTTTTCTCAATTCTTCGCTCAAAGTGCCGTATTTTTCGCCGACTCTTGTAGTTTAAGATGTTATTCCTTCAGCACCGCTCTGGTGGAGCCACTACAGACGCACTGGACTCACCCCTGAAGGGCTCGACACACGAGAGGCGACATCGCATCGCCTCCATTCATTTTCAATGGGACGTGCGCGACATAGCGTCAATCGCTAGCGAGCCTCCTGCTCAGCGACGGGCAAAAAACGTGCGTGTGAAATCCTCCCGCTCGTGCATGTATCGTGCACGCGCAGGTCAGCGACGCGATCCCAGAAAGTTGAAATCGGCTCAACTTTTCGACGCTGTCGTCAAGCCGCATCGCGCCCCGTCTGTCATGTTATCTGAGCGACAGCGTTGAGTTTCGCTGATCGCTCTCATTTGTCGCCTCCCGTGTGTCAAGCCCTTGAGCGCGGCGCTGCGGCGTCGCGGCGCCTCGCGGCGCGGAACCTCGCGTCGCCTTGCGTCGCGGAGCGGCTTTTTAAAATGTAACTTTATTATATTTTTACATAAATGAGCCACGGGCCGTGTCAAATCTCTTGGCGGGCCGGTTCCGGCCCGCGGGCCGTATGAATGACACCCCTGCTTTAGACCCAGGACTGAGGCTATAGATCCTGGACTGATGTTGTAGACCTAGGACTGAGGCTATAGATCCAGGACTGAGGCTATAGATCCAGGACTGATGCTGTAGACCTAGGACCGAGGCTATAGATCCAGGACTGAGGCTGTAGATCCAGGACTGATGCTGTAGACCCAGAACTGAGGCTGTAGATTCAGGACTGAGACTGTAGACCCAGAACTGAGACTGTAGATCCAGGTCTGAAGGCTGCAGATCCAGAGTGGAGTAACTATTTGACTCTTTGGGATGAGAGCTGATAGGCTGAGGGGGGGCCTCTCTTTTTGTAAGTGAGGTACCCCAGTTTTAAACACTGCGTGTGCACAAACACAGAAAGTACACATATGCTTGAAGTTTTTATTCTCATTTAAGTGCATTTTTCACTGATGACACGGCAATGGAACCAGCGCTCAGAGTGTGGGGGTCCCCTCAGCCCGGCTTGTTAAACACCGGAGCAGGACAGGAGAGAAGCAGGAGGAGGAGGAGGAGGAGAAATGGGGCAGAGACACATCCTGAGGTGGGAGGATCTCTCATTCCTCTCCCCGATCAGCACACGCATCCAGCACTGCACACACACGGCCACGGAGCTAGACACTACTACTATTACTACTACCACTACATCTACTACTGCTACTGCTACTGCCACAAAGCTTTGACCTGATGGCTGTTTTGCAATAGAAGAAGACCGGCTCTCAATTTGAAGGAACTTGCGAGGAATGGCAAACTCTAAAGTCTCACTGGAAGCGTCCCACTGATGACAATGGCTGAGGTGAGTTTATTTAAGTTCATGAAGGGATTATGAGCGTAGAAAACCCTCGTGTGTCAATAGCTTTGGTTTAGAGTTTTAGATTTCTATAAGAAACTTGAAGCTTTGTCTGCACCAACAAAAGTTGTGATCAGTTGGAGATGACACTCACTTTTATAGCTTTGATGAGAATGCTGTTTTCTAGAGCAGCTTTAACTTCAGCCTAAATAATAGGAGAAATTTGAAATTTAAACTGGTTTTAATAATAAATCTGTGAGGGTTTTGAACACAAGAGGCAGCTGTAAAAGTGAAATATGGATAGAATTCTGCAGAATAACTACTACAGTAGGTAACTAGTTTTGTCTTATTCTTAAGATTTTTTTTATTATTATAGTATATTGTGTATGTCTTTATCAAACCAGTGCAGCAAGAAGTGAATCCTATTTCAATGTTTTTAAAGTGAGAAGACAAGCACACTTTTAAATCCACCATTTTTGTTTTAACTTCTCTAAACAAATGAAAAAGACAGACTTCAAACTAAAACTGTTTTAAGTCTGTGACTTTCACTTTTAATACAGTAAATGACTTTTTTTTTTGAGAGAAGTTTGTCAGAACAAAAAAAGAGAGAAAAAAGTCACACTTTTTAGTGTTTTAACGTCTGAACAAATGATCTGTTTTTGTGTTTTTTTTCTCTAAAAGACTTTACATGATTCTTATATTGTTATAGCTCTTTACAATCAATCATAATCAATTTTTATTGTGAGGATCTGGAGCGTTGGCTTTGGGAACGCTCACATTTATCAAGTCACTGTTGCTTTGTCTAAAACTGTTGTGTTTGATTGTGCACTTTTGCAAAATCCCATAAAAATGTTGTTTAAATTACAAATGATATAGTACAGTAGTACAGTTTATTCTGGCCGCTCCCCTGGCCGCTTCCCTGGTGTGTACGAATAGCACATAGCTCAAACATCTTTATTAGTACTATTATCATTTCGCAAGTCTCTGTGTGTGTGTGTGTGTGTATATATATATGCAAATGTAGCAGAATATTTTGATTATACATGTATGTATATATATATATATATATAATCAAAATATTCTGCTACATTTGCAGATATACTACACATTTCCTCTCACAATTTTTCCCGTTTTTCCTTTGAATCTCTATTCGATAAGTTTGATTTGAGTGTTTTTTGTTTGTTTTTTTTTCATAAAAAATAAGGCATTGTGTGTTCAGTTACAACCAGCGATATTGACTCTTGAAAAAATAAGGCTGGGAGCACAGAGGAAGTATGTAGTGAGGAAAAACACTGATGGAAATATAACTTAACACAATTCAATTCAATTTATTTGTGTCTTGCCCTAAATCACAACAGCAGTTATCTTTGAGGACTTTACAAAGTTGTGGATTCACCAAAAACAAATCGGAGAATCAAACAGTTCAAACACAGGAAATGCACTAGTAGAACACATGTAGGAACCACTGGTCCATAAGAAGCGGGATGACCACTGTCCAGAAACATTGATGAATGTGTAGAAGTCTCCCGGATCACCACTGTCCAGACCCTCCTGCATCAGAGAGGAACATTCAGAAACATTTTATTATATAATTATTAGCTCATGCTACAGTTTTTAATTGTTCTGTTGAAAGTCTGCTCCAAACGAATGATAACCATTAGATCTTTCATGATGAGAAGCTGTTGGTTTAATGTAAACTGTTTTACTGCTTTGTCCCAGATTCAGAAACATGTATTTGAATCAATCTATAGATGTATGATTATGTTGTTCTGAAGTTCTGAAGCATAGTACTGAAAAACCTGCACTACTATTGTCACTGTTTCTTGATTGCCACTTTTGAATTGCCACTTTTTTTTATTGTTCATAATATATCCTGCATTTATCATGTTTGCACATTTCTTTCTTCTGCACAATCTTGAAGGTTTCTATCCATGCCAGATGTGACAACAAAATTTCTCCTGTGTGAGATCAATAAAGTCTATCTTATACTTACATTTTTTAAATCAAACTATTCACAGAAAAATAATAACACAAGAAATAGATGTGTTTCTTCTGCTGGATTTCTTCCTCTACTTTAATTAGAAGACGATTCACAGTCATATTACTACAAGCTACAGGCTACTGCTGTAGTTAGAGCTTATAGTTCAAACAAATCAAAACAAATCATAATAACAATAATTATATTATTATCAATAATAATGATACATCCATCCATCCATCCATTTTCTACCCTTTAATCCATTTCTGGGTCAGGGGGGTGGCAGTCAGAGATGCCACCCAAGTCTCATAGCACCAGCCCCTCACTGCCCCTCTGCAGGTGGTGAGTCCACAGGAGGATAATGATACATATTTATTTAAATAGTAAAAAACAATTATTACAAAGTGATCAACAAGCCAATAAAACAATAATTGTATAATACAATATATATATATATATATATTTACAAAATAAGAAGATTCTGTTATCTAAAACATTTCTCTGAAATGACTGAGGCCTGACAGTTTTCTAGAACTTTCAAAAACTAAAACCTGATGGTTGAAACTGAGGAAAAAAAACATTTAAAACAATAATGATGGTGGTGCCTTTTCCTCCGCCGTCTGAGCGTGAGTGAATGCGTTTCACTGAGCGTGGATAGACTGACCACCAGAGGGCGCTGTTCTAGATCCGCGACCAGGAGAAAGTGCTGTGTTTCCACTGTTATCTGAGAGTGATGAGGAGAGATATTAGTCTGATTTCGAACAGTAACTGCATCAGAACAAAATGTAATTTAATTTTTTTGTTGTGAAAACTATTTATACAAAATTAAAAAGGCATCGAACGGTTTTATTTTTTCAATCGATGGCTGGAGTCACACACACGACACACACAACATTTACTCTTTTTTTTTTCCAACATTCATTTTTATCAATTCAATTCAAGGTATACATGTCTCGCCCAAATCACAACGGCAGTTGTCTCAGATAACTTTACAAAGTGTAAACTGTGTAGACCACTGTCCAGAAATATTCCATTATGGGCTGCAGAAATGTCCTGGATCATCTCTGTCCTTAGAACCTCCTGCATTAGAGAGAAACAACCCAGAAACCCAAGACTGAGGACCAGTCTGCAGGACTGGATCCTCAGTCCTGTAGATCCAGGAGTGAGGCTGTAGATCCGCTGAGCTGGGGGAGACAGTCTACAGGTAAAGAGAATGAATTTGGGGGTCCTAAGTGTTTGCAAGTTTCTATTTTTTTTATATGTTCAATTATTGCTAACTATGATTTTGTTTAAAAGCACACGTTCTAACACAAACACTACATAAACTAGTATATTTTTATTTGAAATTATTTGGGAACAGGATGCTTTCAGTTGTGTTTGTTCACTGAACCTGAGAATTCTTGACCGATCTTAACATGTATTTTGCGTTTGTTTATTTAAATGGATCCTATTAGCTAAGATTTTGCCATCAGCTTCTCTTCTGGGTTCATCAATTAAAGAAAAAAGAAAAAGTGACAAGCAAAATATCACATCTTTTTGTTCTGTCGAGCCGGAATTCTGCAGAGGACAAAAGTCTTCATTTATAAATGTGTGTTTTTGTCTTTAGAGAAAAAACTAAAATCCTCGAATGAGTAGAAAGAACATTTTAGCGAGAGATTATTAAAACATTTTTGATCATTCTCAACAGATTATTTATGAAGAGTGGATGAGACAACAATCTCTCGCTGCATTTCCAAATGTAAATATAACATCTGGGTGAAAAGCACAAATCCGATTATTGTGAGAGTTTTGTGTTTCGATCTCTCTATATAAGAAAAGACCAGGATTTAAACACAGAGTTTCTTCACATTATTAAAATGCCAGACAAATTATTTACATGTATAGAGACACAGTTTCCAGAGAAATACTGTACTGTCATGTTACAGTATACATCCCATTGTTTGGTTTGGCTTCACCGGCTTCACCAGAGACCTGTTCTCCGGCAGAAACTTGGCCTTGAGCCCTTCCCTTCTCCTCATGAACTCCCTCTGTGAGTTTTTTTTACTTTCCCAATATATCCATTATTTTTCTAATATCACCCAAAAACGTCTGTAATGGAAACGGATGCGCTCTCACAGAATCTGCTTTATCTGTATTTCCTATTAAGTCATAGTTTAAACGCAGTCAAATGCTCTTCCGATCCTTTCAATATACATTTATTTTCGTATTTTGGCAAAACACTGCATTTTGATCATCCCCATTCATACAGCAGCACACACAACCAAGCACTGTATTCTCCCTCATCTCTCCTTTCTCACATTGGATATAACCTATTACCACTGTAAACAATTAATATAAGTCTAAATAAATACAATGAAATACATGTTTATGATTGATAATTGCAGTTTAGTATAGGGACATTATGGACTGGGTAATTTTTTGCAAATGCTGTTGTAGTGGTCATTTTCTCTTGTAGTTCCCACTTTTTTAATTGTCACTGTGTTTTCTGCAGGATTCATTTTCATTCAATTTAGCTTAAATCCCAAACTATATTTTCTTTTAGCTCCAAGCTGAAGCTGACAGTTATTCTGATAAATGGTTAGAACAGGAATATTATTATGTTGCTCAATTTGACCCATGACTACGCTGAAGCTGAAGCCACCGGAGCAGACCATTTTAAAGATGTTGTGTTGTTTATTATTTATTTCAAATATGCAAAATACACACACACACACACACACACACACACACACACACACCACACACACACACACACATACACACACAGACATATAGGCACACACATACATACACAGACACACAGACAGACATATAGGCACACACATACATACATACATACACAACCATTGAAACACTGCGATAATGATAAATAATTTCTATCACAACTCAAATCACACTAGGACTTTAAGATCACAAATAATCCCAGTGCATTAAAAATACTGTAACTACAAGCTCAGCGCTCCCTCCATATTTTCCTCTGTGTTTTATGTACCGCTCCCGGTTCTCATCAGACAAACCGCTCCGGATCTCCTGCCACTTAACACTTGTCGTCAATTATCAATTTACTGCCACATCACACAGCACGCAGGAGCCGGGGGGGCATGGGCTAAGGGCTGGGGGCCCGGGGGGGAGGGGGGCACAGCGGGGGCCAGTCGTACCAGGAACACTGTCCTCCCACGGAATTCCACACACGGATCCTGACGAATGCCCATGGAGCAGAGGAGAGGAGGGAGTGAGGGGGGCAAGAAGTGAACAGAGATGAGATTATGCTGGAGATTTTAAAATAACAGTATTTAGATCTGGAGAGACCCAGACAAATGGATTATCTGAACAGTATTGATTGGTTGCCATAGCAATCTGTCACTACATAAATCAGAACATGAGACTCGGCAGACATTAAATGTAAGAATATAGTTACGATATGGCGCTTAGACCCTGGCAGAGCCCTGAGAATACCTGGCCAATCCTCTTCTGCCAAAAATTGAATAATTAAGGCTAGTATTATTAGTCATATTTTTTATCATTGGTTCATAATCTCTATTCAGAAATATATTCTGCAAATTTACAGCATTTTCAAACAGGCCGAAGCTGTTCCAGTCTGAGGGAGAGAGGCATTTAAATCTGAATTTCTTTTTTGATTCTAGAAACTACAACAAAATAATATTTGGGTGAAGCAAATGCAAACACTCAGCTGCATCAAGCTTTCATTTGTGCTGCAACCCTCCTCCTCCCCATCACTGCCTCATCCCAGCTCTTTTACCCTCCTCGTAGCTTCCACCACCAGGGTCTAGACTTCGGGGGGTTTCATCTTAAATCTAGAGACATGGGTTTTATGACAGTACTTTTTGTGGGGTTAGATACATTTTCTCGGTCACCAGTGCTTTTAAACGTGCTTGGTTCTAGCTCTCTCCATAGCTGCCCCCGACTCCAATAGCCAAAGACAACTGTAACTACAACATCTGTACTTTTGAGATGTCGTCGTTTCGGTACCAGAACAAGAAGCTCAATCTCCAGCCCTACATTTCACTGGTGTTGCAGATACTTTGGTGCTGGATTTCTAACAGACTCTCAATTGAAAGCTTGTATTAAAAGCTTCTGCAGACGCCTCACCTTTGACCCCACCTCAAATACAGAAGACCACAATCCAGTCTGTGTGTGTAATTGCTGAAAATCCAAGTTATATGCCTCTGCTAGTCAGTCCATTCTCTGCACATGCTTTCAGTCCCAAAAGGGCAAAGATCTCACATATTTTGAGTTTGTGTGAGTTTATGGTTGCAACAAATGCAGAGGAAGTGAAAAGTTTAAAAGGATTAAAAGAACACAGACCGACCTGAGGAGTTATAGAACTCAGAACTACAGAAATGTTTATTTTTAAGAGTTGGATCTTAAAGGGCTGACCGATGCACTAGTCAAAGAAACAGTTCACTATAGGAAAGATATACTGTATGTAGGTGGTTGCCATGTTTCCTTCTGTTGCCTCAGGGCAGCTGTGGCTTTCATAAGTTGTGTGGTATTACTGTGTTGGGATGGATAGTGAGTTAGGAACGCCCCGTAATTAAAAAAATATGTGTTTTGTTAAATGTCTTTTGTTAAATGCCTTTTTTTGGGCCAGGTCTGAATCTCTGTCGGAACATGGTCTTTCTGAGTGGAGTTTGCATGGTCTCCTAGTGTCTGCTCCAGTTTCCTCCAGGTGCTCCGGGTTTCCCCCACCACTAAATACATGTACAATGGTTCCTCCTCTCTGAGCCCAGGGCTCTGAAAGCTTACATAAGTCATTAATAATAATAACTCTGAAACCCACGGATCCGTCTTGTAACAAGACTGACGACTGGAAAAGCCACTCAGTCACTATTTGCAGCTTTGGGTTGAGAGCTGGATTATAGTGTTTACAGTATAACATATAGTAGAACATATACACAGTTGTTATTCGGCGTGTTGTTTGCGGCCCTTTGTCCCATGGCGAGTGTGCGGTTTGTTTCTGCTCTTTGTGATCAATAATCACATTAATATTGGATGATGTTGAAGCTGGGACTCCCCAGGCCTTGAACGTACGAGCGAAAAGAGACAAAAACACTAGATTCTAACAATAGTAACAATAACAGTGTGTGCTGAGAGATCACTGGTCCATTGTCAGAACCATGACACATTAGGCTAGATAGTTGCTTAAAACAGGAAGTAGTATGGAGTAAATGAATAATGACATTTGAGCGTCCAAAAAAGCGCTATAAAAAACCAATGCATTATTATCTTTAGATCAGCTTTTTCAGACGGAAAACTGAAAAAGAGAGGACCACCCTCACTCAGCCATTCAGCTCTCAGCCCAAAGAGTCAAATACTGACTCTTATGAATATGAAAGCCCTTGGACGTTGGAGTCGAGGTATAGTTCTTAACACCGGAATAGAAAATTGTCAGATGAAATAAAATAACTCTTCTGGCCCCCCCAAATGTTTCTTGTATTTTTGTGCTTTTTTTAAATATATCTTATATATATATTTGTCTGATGAAGACTTTGCACATGTACTCCAATATGATTTGACTGCAAATGACAAAATAAATTTAATCTGAAGCTTGATCTATAAGCCCTGTTTCCACCAGCCCTGCTCTGCGTTACTCTACTGTAATTTACGCTGTTCTGCTCTGCTCTGCGGTAATATTTCAGTGAACAAGCTTCATTTCTGTGGGCATTAGAGTCGCTGATTTAAGTTTAGTTTATTTTGTCATCAGAAAAAAAACCAGCATTGCTTTTATAGAATTGTATAGATACTCGTTGTGCGTCAGGTTGTGCGTCAGGTTGTGTGTGAGGTTGGGTTTTCAGGTTGTGTTGTGGTGGCGGTGTGTGAGGAGTGTGTGTCGGACTCTGGCTGAAAACAGATCATTTAGTTCAATTATCGCTGCTGTCTGTGGATGAGCAGTCAGGCTTTAATGTGACAATAGGAGACGGAGAGAGGGGAGGGAGAGAGAGGTTTCCCCTACCACTAAAAATATGTACAATAGGTCTGGCATGCGCCTCCTGTTCGGCGACCCCGCTCCCATCTCTGTGTGGAGTGAGAGGACAAGTGCCCAAAAAAATAACAATTGTAAACCGCTTTGTGACTCTGGTCTGTGAAAGGCGGTATATAAATAAAGCTTACTTACTTAGGGGAGAGAGGAGAGAGGAGAGGGGGGAGAGGGGAGAGGAGCGAGAGGAGGCAGAGCAGCGAGAAAGAGGAGAGAGGGAGGGGAGAGAGGAGGTCACAGAGGAGAAAGGAGTGAGGGGAGGTCACGAAGGAGAGAGGAGAGAGAGAGATCCAGCCCAAAGAGGCCTGTAGTAACATGGCTTTCTATTCAATATTGACTTTTACCCTTTAAATATGATTCATAGGGATGTGTGTGAGTTGTGTTTAAGTCTCTTTAAACACTGTGTTACTGGCCACCTCTGTGTTTAGGGGAGTCCTGCTGGGACGGGGTACAGAACAGAGCCGTACATGACAGGCGTGTGTTTGGCGAGCAGCAGGGGGTGAGGGGGGGGTCCCACACGGGGATAGGATTAGGCTAATTGAGCCGTGTTGGCTCTGTGTGCTGCGTAATGATGGGATTATGTGGGAGAAGGAGAGCGGTAGAGGGAAGGAGAGAGAGATGGAGACAGAGAGAGAGCTAAGGGGCCGCTCACCTCGGGCCTGTCCTGAGGAGGGGGCTATGGTCACGGGACAAAAGGACAAGACGGTGTCCAGCTGCGAACCAATCAGACCAATTAGAGCTCTCTGTGTTGGATTACCCCCAGTCACCCCCACAAAGAGCAGAGTAACCCCTAGAGTCATCCCAAGTCACAGAGACCATCTTTATGAATCATATTTAAAGAGATAAAGTCAACATTGAATAGAAAGCCATGTTAGTTACTATATGCCTCTTTGGGCTCCCAGCTTTCTTTCTCTCCCTCTCTCTCTCTCTCTCTCTCTTCTGTGACCTCCCCTTTGCATCCTTTAATTGAACTGTTTCGCTGCAACAACTGAAGGATTGTATGTTCACTCTTTTTAACACTAGAACTTCCAGAGCAGTCAATTTGACGGCTTAAGATTTTGGAAGTGTATTGACTCAGCTTGTGTACATTTGTGTTAGCTAAAATACAAATTTCAATCCTTTTTTGCAAGGCTCTGGTTCTGAACTGGTGCAGGGTCTACTTGGTTTTCCACCAGAGAAAAGACCCAGTGTTTCTGCTGTATTTCAAGTTATATTCACATATTTTAGCAGTTGCTCCCATTCTAGCCCTTATAGCTTGAATGGGAGCAGTTGAGAGCGTTATTGCACTATACTTATCAATTTTAATGTTTCTCTTCTTGTTTTGTTCAGCACTTTGAGTTACCTTGTTTGTGAACTGAGCTATACAAATAAACTTTCCTTTTGTGCTCAGGCGATCTGCTGCACGTTGGTGAACTGTAACTGTGACAGCTTCATACCGGGGAAGCTGAAGAGGAGGCAGTGCGACAGCTGCAAACATGGATGGGTTGCTCACGGTGAGGGATTCTATTTCTCCCTGATCTAGAACAGAACAAATGCTCCTCAGACATGCACTCAAGTATTCATCTAGGTTCTTCCACTCAATCCATTACCGGGTCGCGGGGGCAGCAATATAAGCAGAGATGCTCAGACTTCCCCCTCCACACACAAATGCTCCAGCTCATCCGGATGAATCCTGAGGCATTCCCAGGCCAGCTGAGAAAAATCGTGTGGAGTCCTTGTCCCCGGAATCACATCCTTTTGGTCATTACCCAAAGCTCATGACCAGATGTGAGCTCCCCTTCCCTCCCTCTCTCTCGGGCGGCACGGTGGCTGAGTGGATAGCACTCTCGCCTCTCAGCAAGAAGGTCCTGGGTTCGAATCCTGGTCGGACCAGGGCCTTTCTGAGTGGAGTTTGCATGTTCTCCCCATGTCTGCGTAGGTTTCCTCCGGGTGCACCGGTTTCCCCTACCACTAAAAATATGTACAATAGGTCTGGCATGCGCCTCCTGTTCGGCGACCCTGCTCCCATCTCTGTGTGGAGTGAGAGACAAGTGCCCAAAAAAAATTAACAATGGTAAACCGCTTTGTGACTCTGGTCTGTGAAAGGCGGTATATAAATAAAGATTACTTACTTACTTACTTACTCTGGTAGAGCTCTGACTGTAGACGCTGCTCTCTCATCCTCACAACATACAGCAACCAATGCAAAAGCACTCGGCCAAAACAATTGAGCTGTAGCTTGATTACCTCTAAATGAGAGACTTTGTGGCACCACCTGCAGGGGTGGTGCCACAGACCTTAGAAGCTAAACATGGAAGAGCCTGGTTAGTACTGTGATGGGAGAATGCGTCACTTCTTGCTTTATTACTGGACTCCTTTGTGAAGCACAGGCCAATGATCTGAAAGGGAAGACATGTTGGAGACCTAGGGCTTGACTGGGTCAGGAGCATTTAGACAGGAACCTGATATATTTGCGTGGATGGATTTAAAGCAACTCCAGGTCTTTTTGTTATGATGCAAAATGTTTTAACATGGCTTAAAAAGTTCAAAAAGAGATGTACATGTATGTCTCCTTTAAATGACTTGGATCAGGGTAAAAAAGTGTTCCTAATAATTGTTAAACCACACATACACAATCTTTCAAAAGGATTTCAAACTTGTTTTGTACATATTGCAAAACCCCTCCCCTCTGGCGCCTCATGCATTTTTAACACTCTACATCTTCTTTTTTTGTCCCCGCTGCACGGCCCAGTCTCCAGTCCCAGTGTGGAGCCTGGGGGACCTGTCCACTCTCTCTGCTGTAACCCTGCCTGTGTGTGTGTGTGCGTTTGTGTGTCTCTGCCGTAGCCCTGAGCAAGCTGAAGGTGCACCACATGTACCAGGGCAGCCAAGTGGAGATCGTACACTCCAACGTGGTGTTTGATATCTGCAGCCTCATGCTCTACGGCACACAGGCCATCCCCATACGCCTCAAGATCCTGCTGGACCGGCTCTTCTCCGTCCTCAAGCAAGAAGAGGTCATCCAGATTCTCAGCGCCCTGGACTGGACTCTGCAGGACTACATACGGGGATACGTGTTGCAGGTGAGACCAGGGACGAAACCAGGGGTGAGATCATGAGTGAGACCAGGGGTGAGAACAGGGGAGGGAAGTAGGGCTGTGTCTGTGATGAGAAAAAAAAGAGACAAGAGATTAGTGGGATTTAAAACTGGGATACCTCGCTTTTTTCTTTCATCAATAATACATGCTGTTTGTACAAAAGAAAGAGCCAAATTAGACCATAACATGTTTTCTTCATCTTGTGGTGCTGGAAGAAAGGGCTTTGGGCTGAGAGCTGATTGGCTGAGTAAGAGTGGTCCTCTCTTTTTCACTTTTGACAAAGGTCAAACGTACTTGATGTGAACATTTGTGATGGAACCAAACTGAAACCAGAGAGAGGCCAAAGAGAAAGAAGCCAGAGAGAGACTAGACCAGGAAGAGAAAGCAGAGGGAGAGAGCAAGGGAGAAAGCAGAGAATGACCAGACAGAGAAAGAGAGAGACCAGGGACTAGGACTAGAAACTAGGAGAGACCAGAGAGAGACCACAGAGAAAGAGACCAGAGAGAGACCAAAGAGAAAGAGACCAGAGAGAGACCAAAGAGAAAGAGACCAGAGAGAGACCTCAGAGAGAGAGAGCGAGACCGCAGATAGAATTACTCAGGTGTAGTTATGTCTGTAGAGTGTTTATTTAATGAAAGACTTCATTACCTAAAATAATCTTTGGTGACTCATTTGATAGATCACAGTTTGAGTATACACACACTCAGATAAGGCCAGAGTCAGCAGAGACACGGCTGAAGAGTGATGATCTGGGGGCAGAGACTGAAGGAATTTTTGACGTAAAGGGAGTTGAGGGGTGAGATGGAGCCACTCTGCTTTTCGGAGCCAACCCCAGTGCGATCCGGGGACATCTCCAAGCAGCTCCGACTACATTTGTAAATATTATGTTTTTGCTTAAGATTTCCTCTAATGATGGAGCCAGAAGCCACAGCAGGCCGTGAGCGCGGGGTCCGGGCGCCTCGCCCCGCCTTCCCCGCCTTCCCTGCCTCTCCCCCACCTCCCGGTCACTGCATGATCAAGTATTCCGGTCGAGGCGCATTTAATTCATGTTAGCTGCTCTAATGGCCGGCGCGGAGTCAGAATCCTCGACAGGCGCTCAGTGGATGCTCTGTGATCAAATATTAAACGTGGTTATGACGTTCAAAGACGACCGGCTCATATGTGATTAGAGCCGGCTGAAGGGGAGGGGGGGAGTGAGCCGGCTGAAGGAGGGAGTGGGAGAGGGAGAGACAACCAGCTTGAAGCGTTTGTTGTAGAGTACATATATATATTTATGATTATTGATGCGGCAGACATAGTGTTGTCTAACTTGTCTAAATATGTCCCACATTTTTATGAACAGAGATTGTGCTCTCGGCCCAAACACAAACAGGTTCTGAGGTTTCAAACTACAGCAGTCAGCGACAGATGCACTTTTATCAGGCAGACTTTTCACAAATCTGGTTGTCTTTTTAAATTGAAAGGACTTCTGACGGTTCGGTAGAGAAAACCCAAACATTATGGTATGAAGTGAACAAAAACCTATATATGTATATACAGGAAACATTTTTGAAACCTTTGGTTAGGTACATATTGAGGGATTCACTATCACGGATGGACAGGCTGTAAATCCAGACCTGAGGCTGTAGATCCAGGACTCAGGCTTTAGATCCAGGACTCAGGCTGTGTGGTGCAGGCCTTAAGAGGCTCAAAAAAGATCCTGTAGCTGTTGGACACATAGACAGGATAAGCATAGGTATGTATTTTTATTTAGCAGCAAAATTCATACTAAATTCTTCCCAAAACAATAAAACAAATCATTTACAGACGAGCAAACCAGAACTGCTTTCATCTTGGAACATCGAGATTTTCAGGAGAGCTGTTTGATGAGCACACCTCTGAAGCTGCTCCTCGGGTTATGGATTCTGTGTCTCTAACGTGTCACGGATGTCGTTTGGTGCAAAGCCATGGATACATTATTAATTAAAGCAGACGTATGTTTTCTCTTCTTGGATATTTTATATTAATCAGAGCTACTTGATGGTTTTACATCTTTTTCATTGGAAACCGTGTTTGCTGACAGGCACCAGAACGGTTTTATTTATGAAAGTTGATGACATCTTTAAAACCAAATATAAAGCATTATTATAAAACAGGATGAAGCATTTGGCTTTCAGACATGGTTACTAATCAGATGTGCCTCATAACTCTTTTAAATCTGGGGTACCTATTTTGCTTTCCATTAATAACACAAGCTGTTTATCCCCAACAGAATGTCCTATTTCTGTGATTGGAAAGTTATATACCTGAGCTTTAGGGAAATAAATAAATACTGGAATGGTATGTATGTTTACAGTGTTTGAAAAGTAAATTATAAAATCCCGCCAACTATACTTTACTCTACTTTTCCCTCCTTGAAAGCGTTTCCCCAGGCCCTGTTTCACAAGCACCAGGTCCTTCTTTAGTCCATCTTGGTCCTGGTCCTCTCCAGGCCAAGCCGATTCTAAAGTGTTCTTACTGACAGTGATTGGCCAGAATACTGCTGGACGCCATGGTCACCAAGGAATTTCCACTAAGACTGGTCTGTTGAGGGTAGGTTGCTAGGGTATGGTACCAGATACTACAGAGTAATAGAAACACAATCAAGTAGAGTAGATTAGAGTACAGGAGAGTAGGAATAGTGGAAACAGACCTAAAGTCCTCCACATGTTGCGGTAATTTAACATATTGTTTTAAGAGCAGGAGAGCAGTATTTGCTAGTTCTTGTGGCTTGTGTTTCTATATAACATGTGATGGGATGCTAAATGAGCTCACCGGGGCGCGTGTCAGCTCTACGGCTCCGACAGAAGCTAACTCCAGTGATTCAAATGAAGAGGAACGACCCCAGAGATGAAACACCACGCTGCCTGCTGCAATTAGCTCCAGCCGTGATTCCTTTATTTAGCTGTGCTGTCACTCCACCTCATGGGTTATGTCATATAAAGCTACTCTGAATATGTATGAGGAAGGATACAAGCACAATACTAATGATCTGATCGCTCCCTCCTGCTCGGCCTAACCTTGCCCTGTCCCCTGGTGCAGCTCTGGCAAGGATTTCTCTGCGCAAAGTTTGTTTAAGAGAAAGTAAATGATGGTTTTGTGTAAAAATATTGGGATAAAGATATTATACTGATGTTGTACTTTGGGTTGCAATGTTGGAGCTGCTGTGATAAAGAGCACAGAAAAATAGATACATATTTTAACAACCTATGGTCTCTCTCTCCGGTCTCTTTTTGGTCTCTCTCTATCTTGTCTCATGGCCACTATCTGGGCTCTCTCTGGCCTCTATCTGGTCTCTCTCTGGTCTCTCTCTCTGCTCTATCTTTGGTCTCTCTCTGGTCTCTCTGGTCTTTATTTTGTCTCTCTCTTTACTCTCTATGATCTCTCGCTAGTCTTTCTATCAAGTCTCCCGCTCTCTGGTCACTCTCCAGTCTCTCTCTGGCCTCTCTCTACTCTCTCTTTGGTCTTTCTCTTTGTAGTCTCTCTGATCCTTCAGTGATCTCTTTCTTGGTTCTCTCTCTGATCTCTCTCTGACCTTTCTGTGGTCTCATGAGGTCTCTTTCTGATCTCTCACTGGTCTCTCTATCTGATGTCCCTCTCTGGTCGCTCGCTGGTCCCCAGCATGTACTCAATCCCTGGAGATCCAGGCCTGAAGCTGTAGATCCAGGACAGGCTGTTCCAACATCCCCCAAATATATACATGTGCTTTTATTTTCTTGTTCCAGGATGTTGCTGGGAAGGTTCTGGACCGTTGGGCAATCATGACGTTCGAAGAGGAGATTGCGACACTGCAGCAGTTCCTTCGTTTTGGAGAAACTAAGTCCATCGTAGAGCTCATGGCTCTTCAGGACAAGGAGGGCCAGGCCGTCCTCGTTCCCAGCACACGTACCAACTCCGACATCCGCACATTCATCGAACGCAACACGCCACGCACCACCGCTAACCTCACCACAGCCAATGTGGACAAGCTCAGTGGGACCAGTATGCACCACTTTGAGAACTTCATAAACAGCATGGCCTTCATGCTACCCTTCCAGCTCCTTGGCTCTGTGCCCACTCCCTTCTTAGGCTCTCAGAACGGCATGCTCCAGGCCCATCAGCCACGCAGCACCTTGGACATCCAGAGGCGAGAGGGAGCAGGTCGGGACAGTCTTTCACAGGACAACCAACTAACTCTCTCACATACAAACAACCATGGCCTGTTGGGGGCCGACAATACGCCATTTGGTTCGGATTTGGATTCAGAAAAGCAGTCAGACGGTCTCCAAGGGACCGGTGTCACAAAAACTGAGCCAGAGGATTTTTCCGCCAGCGACAATTACTCAGACGGGCCCTCGACACCGTGCACTCCTTCATTGAGCTCAGAGGTGGCGCAGATGTCGCCTGAGGGAAAGCTGCGGTCTCTGGATCGGAACGGCCCGAGCGGAGGGGGTTGTGTCATGACGAGCACAGGAGGAGGCGGCTGCATGAGCTCCATGAAGAAAGGGCGCGTGTTCTGCAACGCATGCGAAAAGACATTCTACGATAAAGGCACTTTGAAGATACACTACAACGCGGTTCATCTCAAAATCAAACACAAGTGCACCATCGATGGCTGCAACATGGTGTTCAGCTCGCTCCGAAGCCGCAATCGCCACAGCGCCAACCCCAACCCGCGCCTCCACATGCCCATGAACCGCAACAACAGGGATAAAGACCTGCGCGGGAGCTCGTCGGCAGATGAGAGCTCACAAGAGAAGCGAGATTATGGAAGCCCAATATTAGACAATCACAAGTCCATTCCCAGCTACATGGTGAGCCAAGTGGACAATACATCCAAACTGAGCTCCTCCTTCCCCAGCATTGGTCAAAGCGGGATTCTATTTCCCAATCTGAAAACGGTTCAACCGGTTCTACCATTCTACCGCAGTTTAGTGACTCCGGCTGAGCTTGCAAACACACCAGGAACTCTGCCATCTCTGCCGCTTCTGTCCTCATCTGTGCCGATGAAGACAACCGAGGTGCAGGAAAACTGTTTTTTAGATCCAGTACCAAAGAAGAAGTCACGAAAATCCAGCATGCCGATTAAGATTGAGAAAGAGGCAATGGAAGAGAGCGACAGCCTCATGGACAGAGGCAGCAACTCTGAAGATGAGACAATACATGGGAAAGACCACTTTGACAGTCATCATCTGGCAAGGACAGCTGACTGTGGTGATATGGACAAGCAGAGTGTAGGCGACACACAACTGGAACCCGGAGTGGTCACATGTGCGCCTTTTGAAAAGTCAGAAACGAAAGAAGTGACAGAAGACGCACAAAATGAAATAGCGCCAAACAAGCTATCTGAGCACCGGTGGAACGAGGGCGAACTGACCAATGGGAGCTCGCCCCATAATATGAGCGGGGAAAAGGAAGAACTGGAAGGCTTTGGTGATTCTAACGAGGATCCGGACACGCCACACCACTGTGAGATCTGCAGCAAGATGTTCAGGAGCCCGTACAGTGTGAAGATGCACTACCAGAGCGAGCACCTGAAGGAGATGCACCTCTGCTCCGTGGAGGGCTGCAACGCATCCTTCCCTTCGCGCCGCAGCAGAGACAGGTGATATTTACATCGAGTGGCTTTACTTTTCTCTTCTATAATTCTGTTTTACACTATCGCTACACAACAAGTTTAAATGTTTGTTTGAGGTTTCAAATTGGCATGAGAGTAATACATACAAAAATGCCAGTCTATTTTAACTTTGTATTTCAAACAGACAATGGCTCAAAAGACCAATACTAACCATACCCCTCCTTCCCCCCCATTGACCATATATTAAGTCAAGCATTTAATCGGTAGTCTCTTATCAGGTCCATTATCATGTTTAATGGCCAAAATAATGCATAACATTCCTTCTTTAAGCCAACTAACTCATAAAAAATACCATATAAAACCACCTACACTCACTTGTGGTTTTGGCGGACGAGTGGTTTGTTGAATTGGTGCTTGTACACTGGTTTGCCGCAGCAGTTAATATGAGGTTCTTTGCTTCTGCTTATAAATGTAGGAGCAACAGGGCTACGGGTGAAATGGTTTATTCATGAAGTTTCTGTGTTAAGTCTTGTTCCTGCAACTGAAGTTTGGATCCGAGCCAAAGATGCTCTAAAGACCAATGGTCTATGAACACAGACTGATCATGTGGAGGAGGGAGGATTAGTAGAAGTAGAAGTTACTGGATACATTATTTCTGCTTGAAATTCAGTGATTCATTCATTCAGTAAAGTGGGGTTAGGTTTCACAGCGACAGCAAACGCCAGTGGGAGTAGATGGAGTAGGCCCCAAGGAGGGATTGAACCCACAAGCATTTCAAAATCAGAATTTGATTTTTTTTTTTGTATTGCCATATTTTTTATTGTGGTAGAATCATGAAGTCATTAATGAGGAAGTTAGTTTGGCGCAAGATGACGACACGTTGTATAAAAGTTAAAAATAGATATAAAGACACAATCTTAATAAAATAAGTAATAATACACTTCTACTACTGTAGATATACTATATTTTACTCAAAGTGCTCTACCAACTGATTGATTTACTGATTGATTTATTGATTTAGAACGGGAATTTATTATTGTATGTATTATTGAATGTATTATTCTGTATTATGTATTTTTATATATATATATATATATATATATATTTTATATATATATATATATATATATATATATATATATATATATATATATATATATATATATATATATATATATATATGTATATGTATATGTATATATATATATATATATGTATGTATATATACATTGCCTAGAATGTGGGTGGTGTGTGCGTGTGTGTGTGTGTGTGTGTGTGTGAAAGATTGAATGATTGATGGTGTTCAGAGGGACCGATGGCACATACTGGTTGCCTCACTTCTGTTAGTGTGCCCCAGGGCAGCTATGGCTACAGTAGAAGTTAATCACCACAGTGTATGGCGTGAAAGAATAATTATAATGTGAAGCATTCTTGAGTGTCCTGAAAAGCGCTATATAAAACCAATGCATTATTATTATTATTAGTCTTAAAGCTGCACTAACTGACTTTATTTTTGTATTCATTACGAAAATGCTATCCATGTCCGTGTAGGGCATTGGGATATACGTCCTTTTGACGAAAAAGTAGCGCAGATTTGTGCTGGCGTGACATTATATTTTAGATCGAGTTTTGATGAAACAAGGAAGAGAATGTGTTTCGGGTCGCAGATTGTGACCAATCACCGCGGACCACTGGCCCCCACTTTTGTGAGAAATCTACAGGTCTCCGTTAGCACAGACAGCTGAGTTAGCACAACAAGACGAGGAGCTAACCTGAAGCTTCGTCTCTTCGTCACCGGTTACTGCTTACACAGCGAGACAGCCATCCAAAAGAAAGTCTCGTTCCTCCGCGCTTCCCGGTTCTATCGTTCTATGGTCACGCCATCCACGTGCAAATCCATGTCCATGTATTATCCATATTGGGAGACGCTAGCTTCGTCCCAACAGTGGGTGTGTGTGGGGGGCGATAGCTTCGTGGGTGCGGGGTGGGGAGCAGAAAGAGAGAGGCCAGCGAGTCTGCTGCTTCAAAATCCCAAAGTCAGTTAGTGCAGCTTTAAGGGTCACTCTGAACTCACTTGGGCAAATGGGTTTAATCTTGGTTGGGATGATAACCTGCTTCAACCCTGCCCTTTGAGGACTGAGTTGAATACCCCTGACAGAGATGCTTCCACTAAATCCAGATATTTGAATAAGCACTTTCATCAATCTCCAGTGTTACAGACAATTGAAGAGACAAATCGATGTGGAGTCGCTGAAAATAGGGTCAGAGAGGTCAGATATGGATTTGTATGTCTGTTCTTGTGGCGTGTTTTCAGAGTCTCACAGGCAAAATATGTGAATAAACACCCAGTATTTATTCAACAGTAATCGATGAGTAACAGATAATGTCCACAAATATCGGTTTCTCACCAATAAACACATTAAAACTGTTTAGATAATCCACCTCCTTCAAAAACTACAAGTTTTGCAGGGAGGTATGCAAGACACAAATATATCCTGGATGTTAAAGGAATTTTCAAACCACAGTGTGCCCCAGGGCAGCTGTGGCTTCAGTAGTAGTTTATAACCACCCTGTATGGAGTGAATTGATGATGACATTCTGAGTGTCCAAAATAGCTCTATATAAATCCGATGCATTATTATTATCATTATATAACTAATTCCTCGCATTCAAAACAATTCAGTGTATTTATGTATCACTCTAAATCACTATAGCAGTTGTCGCAGAGGACTTTACAAAGTTGTGGATTCGCTAACAACAGAATATAGAATCAAACCGTTAAAACGCAGGAAATGCATTAAGGAGTCATTGGTCTATTGGGAGTGGGTTGACCACTGTTCATAAATGTTCATAAATGGACATAAATGTCAATGATCATCACTGTCTTTAGAACCTCCTGCATCAGAGAGGAACCACACAGAAACCCAGTGGGGAGAAGTGAGAAACCTCAAGGAGGCCCGTATATAGAGAGAGAGATCTGCTCACACGGACAAACAGGCTATAGATCCAGGACTGAGGGCGTACTGTAGATCCAGGAGAAGTCTTGAGACCAAAACAATTTGCTTCTATCACTAGTTTTCCCATTTGTATTTATTTGTTGCGTCTGTCACATTTCAGCTTTTTCAAAGTGAAATAGAGAGAGAGAGACCAGAGAAAGAGACGAGAGATCCAGCCAATCAACTCTAAGCTCAAAGAGTAAAACACTCATAGTAAATCAAGTAGGCAATAGATAACATGTTTTCTGAGCACGACAGCTGGTTTGTTCACAATATTTTACTCTTTCTGTTGGGGACATGTGTTATTAATTAAGCTAGAATAAAGATACCTCAGCTTTAATCAAATTTCTATCAAGTCTATGTCCCTTTTTTCATCTTTGTTTCAGATTTTTTGTTGTTAACACTTCATAGAGCAAAACTAACTTCCCTTTTCCATTCTTCTGCTCCATCCACAGACACAGCTCAAATCTCAACCTGCACCACAAGCTCCTGACCAAAGACAGCTTCTCCCCAGTGTCTATGTGCCGCAACCCTGCCCTGGAATTCCACTCGGTCCCCCCAGTATCTCTGTGCCGCGACTCTGCCCTGGACTTCCACTCCGACCCGCTGGACTCCAGAGACCCAAATTCCCAGACCTCTGTCATCTTCAGGGGCCATAACCGCATGGGTCTTGTCTACCCCATGAGCAAAGTCCCCAGCCTCTCCACAAGTGATGGGAACTCCCCCATCCGCGATCATCTAGATGATGAGGCAGTTAACGGTGAAGATGGCGCGGTGCTGGACTTGAGCACGTCGTCCTTTGGTCCAACTCGCGGCGGTGACGGCAGCGCTCGCTCGTCCTGGGACTCCGACGGCGCCGCGAGCGAAGAAGGAATGGAAGACCTCGACGCTGTCCCGGTTGAGGACAGCGAAGAAAGCTGTGATGGGATTGTGAGAAGCCAGGATCCAGATGGGACGGTGAACGGGGTTGGATGTGTTGGAGGAGGAGGTGTGAGTGGGCATGCGGGCGGAGCAGGGTCTCCCATCACCTGCCACATGTGTCAGAAGGTCTACAGCAACAAGGGGACGTTCAGGGCGCACTACAAGACGGTCCATCTGCGGCTGTTGCACAAGTGCAAAGTCCCCGGCTGCGAAACGTCCTTCTCGTCCGTGCGCAGTCGGAACAGGCACAGCCAAAATCCCAATCTGCACAGGAACCTGTCCGCGAGCTCAGGGGCCATGGACCAGGAGTAGACTGAAGACTGGGAAGCTCTCTGCAAGCTCAGGGGCCATGGACCAGCATTAGAGACTGAAGACTGAGATTTAACTGTGGATTACTGTGTTTAATGTGTTAATGTTTTGTAATCTGGGCACCAAGATGAAAGCTCATCAACTAGCACTTTTCATATTCTCAAACAGTAAAAGATTAAAGCATAAATATGAACATTTTATACTGTTTTTTGTATTGCCACAGTTGGACTCAAAGTTAAAATGCTCTTAAATTACACAGAACTAAATATGTGCTGATTTTACACTGGTCAAATCACAGAAAATGACTTTGACAATCAACTAGTGTTTTCAGTGATGTCTTATGGCACATTCTTGTATTAATGTCACAATTAGTCTGAATGAACCTTACAGGTAGAATGATGTATTCAAGTCAAATTAAAATAGCTTTTAAATTAAAGGGCTTGTACTCAAAATGGTCAAACTCACGGTTTTGGTCTTAACTCTCGAGTTGGGATTGGCTGGCGAATAGCACAAACAAGAACAGAACAGCGCCTCTCCTGATTGGCTTCTTGCTTCCTAGGTTGTAAGAATTTGGCTTCAGATTCCCACCCATAGATGAGCATTGAACTTCCAAAATAAATGAATCCCTTATCAAATTTGCTTTGCGCTTGAACAAAGTTCATAAACTATTGTATGCTCTGGACTATAAGGAGTACCTGTATACAGGTATATGCCGCATTGAGTACACGCTGTCCACATAAAGGCTATACCGAAATATAAGCTGCAGGTTTCCATGTTGTAATGGACCAGATAGATGATTCATTCAAAACCTACAAAGACACATGGAGAACATGCAAACTCCACTCGGAAATGCATGGCTCAAACTTGGGTACAGGCTTTTTAAGGTTTACAACTATTCCTTTAGATAAAAAACACAGATACAGTATTTATGACTAATAATACTGTGTTCCTTATGAAAGCACAAAAAGAAGGTGATATTGTCCAGTTCCTGTCCACTGTCTCTGTGTCTAAACTGTTGTGACTGTGTTTGTACGTCCTCCCTGTGATTGGATGTATTTTGGACTTTCTTTGAACAAAATCTATGATTTTTGGCTGAAAATATACATGTTGTGATTGATAATTTATTGTATAGTGTTTGTACGGTTTTGGTTGTTGCCAATGTTGACCAAAGACTTCTCCATTCCACAAGTTTGTACAGAAATATCCCTTATAAAAAGTAAGGGCTCTGCAGTATTAGATACAATAACCTCTGTGGAGTTTGCAATCAACGTATTCAAGTCAGAGAAAGACCAGTGAGAAAGAGTGATGAGAGAAAGAAGAGAGAGATATCTGAGAGAGACAAGAGAGAGATCAGAAAGAGACCAGAGAGTGACCAGACAGAGAACAAAGAGGGAGACCAGAGAGAGACCAGTAAGAGATCAGTAAGAGATATGAGAGGGACCAGAGAGACATGTAAATACTTGTTTGACTGATAGAAGAGGATGGTAAAAAGTGTACAAAATGTCTCCTTTGAAAAACCAGCTCTTGTGATGTGGTAGTTCCCTGACTGACTGGAGATGTTCAGTCCAAGAGAGTCCAACCCTTTGTCTGTTCCACCTCCATGTTTCTGCATATTTGTAAATAAACATGTCCAGAAATGCACCATTACTATTCAAATGTGTTTTGTTTTCTTCCTTCTCACAATCAAAACATGAATTTGAATTAGTGGTGACCAGCTGTTACAGGGGGCTGTGGTTCCTGCTTGCTCTAAGAGATGCAGTGGCTTACAATTCAATCTGGAGAGACTCAAAACAGAGAGGGGTTTAGTTAGAATTGTGTATTCGTTGGAATTATTCTGGCACTACTTAAATTAGCATTATGATGTTTGCAAGATTGCATACTGTACAACTAAAATTTGTCAAGATTTGGCGCTTAGACCCTAGCAGAGCACTGCATGAGAAAGCAGATGGGGTAATGATAATATGGACTTTGAGATCAAATCCCCCAGGGTGGTGGGAGCTCATAGAAGGGTGAAAGCTGGTCTGGCCAACGAGATGGAGGTTGGGGAGGAGGAGGGTTGCAGAATGGATGAAAGCTTCTGCTTGAATTAAAGCTTCCTGTACGATAAAGGCCTAATGCAGGCTTTCACACCGGATCATGCGTTGTGTTGATTTTCAATGCAAAGTCAATGGTGAAGCGTGCTCGAGCGTGGAACTGCATGTGCGTCTCGGGATGCACGCACGGACTGCGTGGCAGAGATGTACAGATTGCGCGGCAAAGGCGGAAAATTTTTGAAAGCAGGAGATAAATATTGCTGAACGTTTCCTCGGGACGCTCGTGCAGCGACCCATCAGAGAGCCGCAAAGTGGTCACGGGGACATTAGCGGTCTGAGCGAGCAGACTGAACATGCCAAAACAGGAGCCAAAACAGGAGCTCCACCAGGACTAAACTAGGGTTGAATATGGGGGACATAGTGCTTGTGACCAATGCGTTTTCATGCTCCTGCGACTTTATGCAACTGCTTCGAGCTCTTCCCATGCGGAAGTACCGTTTAATAAAGAAATAAACGTATGGTGCTCCTCCGTGAACACATACTGCTGTTATACAAAGTCTGTGGAAGGTCTCTGAACACAGAGAAGCTGCAGAGTTGCATTATTAGTGTGGCAGGTGTAGGTGTGGTCATGGGTGTGGCCTGGTCACATGACCAAGGCTTTAAAAGACAGGCAACTAGGGCTCACTTCCTCTTCCTGAGCCAGCCTGTTCACAATCAGACTCTGGTGAGCTGAAAGTGTTTAGAGTGATTTTATATTTGTATTGATTGTATATTTTAAAAATACTTTGTTAATGTCTTTTAAGGGTTACAACAGTCCTGTCTTGTTGAGGTATGCTTTTATAAATCTTGTTTGTATTTTATAATTCATTTTATTAATTGCACTGGGTTTTATTCATAGGCCCAGTGCTGGTTGCCGTTTACTTTATATTTAGATTTTGCTTATTTTAGTTTGTGTAGAGTTACTTTGTTGATAGCTGGGGTGACGAGGCTCACTTTAAGTGGTGGCTTTGTTTGTAGTTTTGGTGTAGGTGGCACATGTATGTTTATGGTGATTTCTGTTGTGGGGATGGAATTCTACGACGCCATCTGAAGGATGTGGTAAAACAGGACCCAAGAATGTCATTGATAGAGGTTCGGGAAGAAGCCATTAGATGGTCGGAAAATATTGATGGAGATGCTCACACACAGTTATCCTATGACTGTAATGAGGCTAGTAGTTATGTGAGACCTGCTGCCCCTATAGCGCAAAAACCATCCACAGAGCTCCAGACTATTGCTGAGCTCTTGAAACAGCAACAGACTCAAATCGCTACATTAACTGAGCAGCTTCAATCATTGCAAACCAGTTTAAAACCGAATCCTTCAAAATGGTCAACAGTTAAAAAATGTCTCAGGTGTGACAAAGTGGGCCACATTGCCCGTTACTGCAGACAGCCACTGCCAAGTGATTCACATCAGGAAAGGCCGGTAGTGCAATCAATTCGCTCAGAGTCGTCGGAAAACTCTCACCTTCTGTTGTTTTGAGCCAGACATCAGAAGGAGTTGACCTTGGCTCTACACCAGTGCCTCCTAAACTTCTACAGCAACTGGTGGGCACCTGCTCAGTTGTGGACCTGGCGATAAATGGTGTGAAAGTACCAGCGCTATTAGACACAGGTTCAAATGTGACTACTATCACACACAGTTTCTTTGCTGCTCATTTTGACCCAAGTAAGCATGCTATTAATAACTGTAGGTGGCTTAATTTGACAGCTGCAAATGGACTCGCTATTCCTTACCATGGCTATGTAGAGGTGGACGTGACTGTCCTGGGAATGACTCTACCAGCATGTGGAATACTAATTGTTAAGGATCCACACGGACTTACTGCTTTCTCAAGACAAAAGCGGCATGTCCCAGGACTTCTTGGCATGAACATTATTCAGAGACTCTATGACAACCTCTACAGGGAGCATGGCGTTGCAATGTTCACCATCCCTGAGGTCGCACAAGCAGTTCCTGGCTGGAGAGAAGCTCTTCAACAGTGCCACCTGCTGGAAACTGGAGATGGGACTGCTGGTCAACTGCGGGTACAATCTACTGGACCACTCTTGATCCCTGCAGGCACAACTGTTATGGTCCCAGCTACCGGCCCAAAAGGTAAAGACTACACCACACAGACACTACTGTTAGAGCAAGATCACAGCACTAACCACCTCCCCGCTGGCCTTTTGATCTCAACATCATTAGTGTCTTGTAAAAATGGACTGGCACATGTTCCAGTGTCTAATGTAAGCAGAGAGCCTGTTTATATTCAACCCAGAGTGACTCTAGGTCTGCTTCAGTATGTGTCCGTTGTCGATTATAATGCATCCTCTGTTGTGTTCACGGAGGCTAGTGATGGGCACGGGCAAGTCACAGTGACATGCTCTCAGGTGTCAGCCAATAATGAGCATCCAATGGATTTTGACGCTGTAGATTTGTCTGCATTAACTCATACAGACCAAAATGCTGTAAGGCAACTGCTCACGCAATACTCAACAGTTTTTTCCAAGAACGATTCAGATTTAGGCTGTACATCACTCATTGAGCATCACATTCCTCTCCTTGATGATGTACCGACGAAACAGCGTTATCGCCGCATTCCTCCATCTCAGTTTGAACTGGTTAAGGCCCATATCAGACAACTACTCGACTCAGAGGTAATTAGAGAGAGCTGTAGTCCATATGCTGCCCCCTTAGTTTTGGTTTTAAAAAAAGATGGCTCACTCAGAATGTGTGTCGACTACAGACAACTGAATGCCAAAACGCGAAAAGATGCCTATCCCTTACCACGGATAGAGGAATCATTGGATGCTCTTTCTGGGGCCAAATGGTTTTCTACTTTGGATCTGGCGAGTGGATATAACCAGGTGCCAGTTGCAGAAAGTGATAAACCTAAAACTGCTTTTTGCACACCTTTTGGTCTTTTTGAATTTAATAGAATGGCCTTTGGGTTGTGCAACGCCCCAAGCACATTTCAAAGGCTGATGGAACGATTATTTGGCGATCAAAGCTTCCAGTCTTTGTTGTTATACTTGGATGATGTAATAATTTTCTCTACATCTGTTGAACAGCATCTGCACAGACTGGAGATGGTCCTGAGCCGCCTGCAAAAGGAAAACCTTAAGATCAAACTAAGTAAATGCTGTTTTTTTCAACATCAAGTGAAATATCTTGGACATGTAGTTTCAACAAAGGGGGTATCAACGGATCCTGCTAAAATATCAGCTGTGGCAACATGGAAGCGTCCAGAAACAGTCCAAGAACTGAAATCATTCCTTGGGTTCTGCAGTTACTACCGACGATTTGTCCCTGGCTTCGCACAAATTGCAGGACCACTAAATAACTTGGCAGCGGAACTGTCTCCGAAGAACAGGAACAGTAAGAAAATTACTGTAAAACATCTCTGGACTGAGGTATGTGAAGCAGCATTTCAAACTCTCAAAACCAAACTTACAACAGCTCCAGTGTTGGCATATGCAAACTTCAACAAGCCCTTTATCTTGGATGTGGACGCTAGCCATCATGGCCTAGGGGCAGTATTGTCACAGGAATGTGATGGTAAAATTCGTCCCATTGCTTTTGCTAGTAGAGGTTTGAGAAAAACTGAGAGAAATATGCAAAATTACAGTTCAATGAAATTGGAATTTTTAGCACTAAAGTGGGCTGTCACAGAAAAGTTCAGAGAGTATCTTCTAGGTCACAAATGTGTTGTACATACAGATAATAATCCACTCAGCCACTTACAGACTGCTAAATTGGGGGCAGTAGAACAGAGATGGGCCTCTGAGCTTGCATGTTTTGATTTAGACATCAAATATAAACCAGGGCGCTGTCATGGAAATGCAGATGGTTTGTCAAGACAAAATGTCACATCTGAACAAATAGCATCTGTGGCATCCACTACAATCCTGCCTTTGAGCCTTAGAGGTCCCCTGAAAAGTGACACAGACACCCCTTACACCTGTGTATCTCAAGCAATGACTGTAACACCCTGGCCTCCAGACACGGACATTTCTGTTTTGCAGGCGGAGGATCCCTCACTTACGGAATTCCGTGTCTTTTGGGACAGGGGTAACCAGCCAGACCGACATGAAAGGATGAGTATGTCCCCGATGGTCCTGAAATTGGTGAGGCAATGGGACAGAATTGTCGAAAAACATGGCATTCTGTACAGGCAAGTCTCGCCACCAGAGGGAGGGCCACCAACACATCAGCTGTTGCTTCCACAATGCCTGCAGCTCAAAGCTCTTCAATTTTCCCACGACCAACATGGTCACCAGGGGGTAGATCGCACCCTAGACCTCATCAGAAAACGTTGCTACTGGCCAGGTATGGACCAAACTGTTCAAGCCTATTGCCGAGATTGTGAACGCTGTACAGTGTCAAAAAAGGGAAACTTACATCCGCGGAGCTTTATGGGACATTTACTAGCTAAAAGACCTAATGACATTTTGGCCATAGACTTCACTGTCTTGGATGTATCATCAAATGGTACAGAAAATGTCCTCATAATGACAGATGTATTCTCAAAATACACGCAGGCCATCCCAACAAAAGATCAAACTGCTGATACAGTGGCCCAAGCTCTTGTCAATAACTGGTTCCATATTTTTGGTGTTCCAGGCCAGTTACACTCAGATCAAGGACGTTGCTTTGAAGCTAAAGTAATTCAGCAATTATGCAACATGTATGACATCACAAAAACCAGAACGACACCATACAGGCCTCAAGGCAATGGGCAGTGTGAACGTTTTAATAGGACATTGCATGATTTGCTCCGCACCTTACCACATGACAAGAAAAAACAGTGGCCAAAACACTTATCCCATGTAGTCTTTGCTTACAATACAACAAGACATCATTCCACTGGACAATCTCCATATTTTTTAATGTTTGGACAGGAGCCAAAGCTGCCGATTGACTGCCTGTTGGGAACGATGGAAACCACAGAAGAGTGGACCTATAACCATCGAGATGCCATTGAACACATCTTCCAAGATGCAAGAAATAAATTACAACATGCCGCTACAAGACGAGCCATACGTCACAATGTCAAGGTAAAGCCGGACGTCTTGCAGATTGGCCAGTTGGTTTACTGTCGTGACCATAGTCACAAAGGTCGTCACAAAATACAAGACTACTGGTCCCCAGTGCTGTACAAGGTGCTTCAAAGTCCAGCAGAGGGTGGATCTGTTTACACTGTGACGACAGCAGATGGTAAAGGAAAATCTAAACAAATTCACAGATCAGAAATTCGCCCTGCTCAAGTCACCCAAAACACTACTGAATTAATACCAGATTTGGGGTTCCCTGAACAAATGCTAACTGAACAGGATGATGATTCTGAAATTTCTTTTGTGTTAGTGGAGCAACACCCTGCTGAAAGGATTCAAATGCCTGTACAGCCGGAACCTCCTGCACTGGAACATCATCCTGTTGAAAGGACTCAAATACTTGGGAAGCCTGGACCTCCTGCTATGGTGTCAAAAGCTGCCACTCCTCTAGCAATAGGATTACGCCGCTCTCAAAGGACTACAGCCGGCCAACATCCCAACCCATATAACCTGCCAGGACCGCTCATACAAAAGGGGTTGTCACAAGTGTGTGCAGGTGCCCCTAAAGTGACTTTTCATAGGCCCTGGCTTTGAAGACTTCGACGGGACGTCGATTCAAATCCTAGGGGTATATGTGGCAGGTGTAGGTGTGGTCATGGGTGTGGCCTGGTCACATGACCAAGGCTTTAAAAGACAGGCAACTAGGGCTCACTTCCTCTTCCTGAGCCAGCCTGTTCACAATCAGACTCTGGTGAGCTGAAAGTGTTTAGAGTGATTTTATATTTGTATTGATTGTATATTTTAAAAATACTTTGTTAATGTCTTTTAAGGGTTACAACAGTCCTGTCTTGTTGAGGTATGCTTTTATAAATCTTGTTTGTATTTTATAATTCATTTTATTAATTGCACTGGGTTTTATTCATAGGCCCAGTGCTGGTTGCCGTTTACTTTATATTTAGATTTTGCTTATTTTAGTTTGTGTAGAGTTACTTTGTTGATAGCTGGGGTGACGAGGCTCACTTTAAGTGGTGGCTTTGTTTGTAGTTTTGGTGTAGGTGGCACATGTATGTTTATGGTGATTTCTGTTGTGGGGATGGATTTCTGTTTACTTTTGTGTTTGCTTTTCATATAGACTGCCCCTCACCCCAGCTTCAAGTTTCACTGTTTTAGTTCAATAGTCCCATTTGCTGTTTTTAATACTTATGTAATGTAAATAAAAGCTGCCATAGGGCTGTTGGACCCACTCTGGAACTGTGGCTGGGCGCTCCCTTAGGGTGAGGAGCTCGGAGTAGAGCCGCTGCTTCTCCACGTCGAGAGGAACCAGTTGAGGTGGCTCGGGCATCTGTTCCGGATGCCTCCTGGACGCCTCCCTGGGGAGGTGTTCCGGGCACGTCCCACCGGGAGGAGGCCCCGGGGAAAACCTAGGACACGCTGGAGGGACTGTGTCTCCCAGCTGGCCTGGGAACGCCTTGGGGTCCCCCCGGACGAGCTGGAGGAAGTGTGTGTGGATAGGGAAGTCTGGGCGTCTCTGCTTAGACTGCTGCCCCCGCGACCCGGTAACGGATAAAGCGGAAGAAAATGGATGGATGGATGGATATTTTACACATTGGTAGAGGGCATCACAGTGAACAAGTGTGCAGTAAAAGTAGTCAGGGAACTTTTTTAGACTTCTTTTAAAATAATTTTTAAAAAGTGCCTTTGGGGCCAAAATCCTACACTTTGACCCCAATTTTCTATGAATTTCTACAGTAAAAGTGAATTATATTTTACACAGTGGTAGGGGGCCTCTTAGTGAACAAGTGTACAGTGAAAGTAGTCAGGGAACTTTTTTAGATTTAAAAAAAATGAATTTAAAAAAGTGCTTTTGGGACCAAAATGGCACACTTTGACCCCAATTTTCTATGAATTTCTACAGTAAAAGTGAATTATATTTTACACAGTGGTAGAGGGCATCACAGTGAACAAGTGTGCAGTGAAAGTAGTCAGGGAACTTTTTTAGATTTTTTAAAAATGAATTTAAAAAAGTGCTTTTGGGACCAAAATGGCACACTTTGACCCCAATTTTCTATGAATTTATACAGTAAAAGTGAATTATATTTTACACAGTGGTAGAGGGCATCACAGTGAACAAGTGTGCAGTGAAAGTAGTCAGGGAACTTTTTTAAATTTTTTTAAAATTATTTTTAAAAAGTGCTTTTGGGACCAAAATGGCACACTTTGACCCCAATTTTCTATGAATTTCTACAGTAAAAGTGAATTATATTTTACACAGTGGTAGAGGGCATCACAGTGAACAAGTGTGCAGTGAAAGTAGTCAGGGAACTTTTTTAGATTTTTTTAAAATGATTTTTAAAAAGTGCTTTTGGGACCAAAATGGCACACTTTGACCCCCATTTTCTCTGGATTTCTACAGTAAAAGTGAATGATATTTTACACAGTGGTAGAGGGCATCACAGTGAACAAGTGTGCAGTGAAAGTAGTCAGGGAACTTTTTTAGATTTTTTTAAAATGAATTTTAAAAAGTGCTTTTGGGACCAAAATGGCACACTTTGACCCCCATTTTCTCTGGATTTCTACAGTAAAAGTGAATGATATTTTACACAGTGGTAGAGGGCATCCTGGTGAACAAGTGTGCAGTGAAAGTAGTCTGGGAACTTTTTTAGATTTTTTTAAAATGAATTTTAAAAAGTGCTTTTGGGACCACTTGTGCACACTTTGACCCCCATTTTCTCTGGATTTCTACAGTAAAAGTGAATGATATTTTACACAGTGGTAGATGGCATCCTGTTGAACAAGTGTGCAGTGAAATCAGTCAGGGAACTTTTTTAGATTTTTTTAAAATGATTTTTAAAAAGTGCTTTTGGGACCAAAATGGCACACTTTGACCCCCATTTTCTCTGGATTTCTACAGTAAAAGTGAATGATATTTTACACAGTGGTAGAGGGCATCCTGTTGAACAAGTGTGCAGTGAAAGTAGTGAGGGAACTTTTTTAGTTTTTTTTTAAATGAATTTTAAAAAGTGCTTTTGGGACCACTTGAACACACTTTGACCCCCATTATCTCTGGATTTCTACAGTAAAAGTGAATGATATTTACACATGGTAGAGGGCATCCCATTGAACAAGTATGCAGTGAAAGTAGTGAGGGAACTTTTTTAGATTTTTTTAAAATGAATTTTAAAAAGTGCTTTTGGGACCACTTGTGCACAATTTGACCCCCATTTTCTCTGGATTTCTACAGTAAAAGTGAATGATATTTTACACAGTGGTAAAGGGCATCCCAGTGAACAAGTGTGAAGTGAAAGTAGTCAGGGAACTTTTTTAGATTTTTTTAAAATGAATTTTAAAAAGTGCTTTTGGGACCACTTGTGCACACTTTGACCCCCATTTTCTCTGGATTTCCACAGTAAAAGTGAATGATATTTTACACAGTGGTAGAGGGCATCCCAGTGAACAAGTTTGCACTGAAATCAGTCAGGGAACTTTTTTAGATTTTTTTAAAATGATTTTTAAAAAGTGCTTTTAGGACCATTTTGCACAATTTGACCCCAAATTTTCTCCTAATTTCTACAGTAAAAGTGAATGATATTTTACACAGTAGTAGAGGGCATCTTAGTGAACAAGTGTGCAGTGAAAGTAGTCAGGGAACTTTTTTAGATTTTTTAAAAATGAATTTTAAAAAGTGCTTTTGGGACCACTTGTGCACACTTTGACCCCCATTTTCTCTGGATTTCTACAGTAAAAGTGAATGATATTTTACACAGTGGTAGATGGCATCCCTGTTGAACAAGTGTGCAGTGAAAGTAGTGAGGGAACTTTTTTAGATTTTTTTAAAATGATTTTTAAAAATGCTTTTGGGACCACTTGTGCACACTTTGACCCCCATTTTCTCTGGATTTCTACAGTAAAAGTGAATGATATTTTACACAGTGGTAGAGGGCATCCTGTTGAACAAGTGTGCAGTGAAAGTAGTGAGGGAACTTTTTTAGTTTTTTTTTTTATGAATTTTAAAAAGTGCTTTTGGGACCACTTGAACACACTTTGACCCCCATTATCTCTGGATTTCTACAGTAAAAGTGAATGATATTTACACAGTGGTAAAGGGCATCCCATTGAACAAGTGTGCAGTGAAAGTAGTGAGGGAACTTTTTTAGATTTTTTTAAAATGAATTTTAAAAAGTGCTTTTGGGACCACTTGTGCACAATTTGACCCCCATTTTCTCTGGATTTCTACAGTAAAAGTGAATGATATTTTACACAGTGGTAAAGGGCATCCCAGTGAACAAGTGTGAAGTGAAAGTAGTCAGGGAACTTTTTTAGATTTTTTTTTTTAATGAATTTTAAAAAGTGCTTTTGGGACCACTTGTGCACACTTTGACCCCCATTTTCTCTGGATTTCCACAGTAAAAGTGAATGATATTTTACACAGTGGTAGAGGGCATCCCAGTGAACAAGTTTGCACTGAAATCAGTCAGGGAACTTTTTTAGATTTTTTTAAAATGATTTTTAAAAAGTGCTTTTAGGACCAATTTTGCACAATTTGACCCAAATTTTCTCCTAATTTCTACAGTAAAAGTGAATGATATTTTACACAGTAGTAGAGGGCATCTTAGTGAACAAGTGTGCAGTGAAAGTAGTCAGGGAACTTTTTTAGATTTTTTAAAAATGAATTTAAAAAGGGCTTTTAGGAACAAAATGGCACACTTTGACTCCAATTTTCTCTGAATGTCTACAGTAAAAGTGAATGATATTTTACACACTGGTAGATGGCATCCCAGTGAACAAGTGTGCAGTGAAAGTAGTGAGGGAACTTTTTTAGATTTTTTTAAAATGAATTTTAAAAAGTGCTTTTGGGACCACTTGTGCACACTTTGACCCCAAATTTTCTCTAGATTTCTACAGTAAAAGTGAATGATATTTTACACAGTGGTAGAGGGCATCCCAGTGAACAAGTATGCAGTGAAACTAGTGAGGGAACTTTTTTAGATTTTTTTAAAATGATTTTTAAAAAGTGCTTTTGGGACCAAAATGGCACACTTTGACCCCCATTTTCTCTGGATTTCTACAGTAAAAGTGAATGATATTTTACACAGTGGTAGAGGGCCCCCCAGTGAACAAGTGTGCAGTGAAAGTAGTCTGGGAACTTTTTTAGTTTTTTTTTAAAATGAATTTTAAAAAGTGCTTTTGGGACCACTTGTGAACACTTTGTCCCCCATTTTCTCTGGATTTCTACAGTAAAAGTGAAAGATATTTTACACAGTGGTAGAGGGTATCCTGGTGAACAAGTGTGCAGTGAAATCAGTCAGGGAACTTTTTTAGATTTTTTTAAAATGAATTTTAAAAAGTGCTTTTGGGACCACTTGTGCACACTTTGACCCCCATTTTCTCTGGATTTCTACAGTAAAAGTGAATGATATTTTACACAGTGGTAGAGGGCATCCTGGTGAACAAGTGTGCAGTGAAAGTAGTCTGGGAACTTTTTTAGATTTTTTTAAAATGAATTTTAAAAAGTGCTTTTGGGACCACTTGTGCACACTTTGACCCCCATTTTCTCTGGATTTCTACAGTAAAAGTGAATGATATTTTACACAGTGGTAGATGGCATCCTGTTGAACAAGTGTGCAGTGAAATCAGTCAGGGAACTTTTTTAGATTTTTTTAAAATGAATTTTAAAAAGTGCTTTTGGGACCACTTGTGCACACTTTGACCCCCATTTTCTCTGGATTTCTACAGTAAAAGTGAATGATATTTTACACAGTGGTAGAGGGCATCCCAGTGAACAAGTAGGCAGTGAAAGTAGTGAGGGAACTTTTTTAGATTTTTTAAAAATGATTTTTAAAATGTGCTTTTGGGACCAAATGGCACACTTTGACCCCCATTTTCTCTGGATTTCTACAGTAAAAGTGAATGATATTTTACACAGTGGTAGAGGGCATCCTGGTGAACAAGTGTGCAGTGAAAGTAGTGGGAACTTTTTAGATTTTTTTTAAAATGAATTTTAAAAAGTGCTTTTGGGACCAAAATGGCACACTTTGACCCCCATTTTCTCTGGATTTCTACAGTAAAAGTGAATGATATTTTACACAGTGGTAGAGGGCATCCTGGTGAACAAGTGTGCAGTGAAAGTAGTGAGGGAACTTTTTTAGTTTTTTTTTAAATGAATTTTAAAAAGTGCTTTTGGGACCAAAATGGCACACTTTGACCCCCATTTTCTCTGGATTTCTACAGTAAAAGTGAATGATATTTTACACAGTGGTAGAGGGCATCCTGTGAACAAGTTTGCAGTGAAAGTAGTCTGGGAACTTTTTTAGATTTTTTTTAAATGAATTTTAAAAAGTGCTTTTGGGACCAAAATGGCACACTTTGACCCCCATTTTCTCTAGATTTCTACAGTAAAAGTGAATGATATTTTACACAGTGGTAGAGGGCATCCTGGTGAACAAGTGTGCAGTGAAAGTAGTGAGGGAACTTTTTTAGTTTTTTTAAAATGAATTTTAAAAAGTGCTTTGGGACCAAATGGCACACTTTGACCCCCATTTTCTCTGGATTTCTACAGTAAAAGTGAATGATATTTTACACAGTGGTAGAGGGCATCCCAGTGAACAAGTGTGCAGTGAAAGTAGTGAGGGAACTTTTTTAGATTTTTTTAAAATGAATTTTAAAAAGTGCTTTTGGGACCAAAATGGCACACTTTGACCCCCATTTTCTCTGGATTTCTACAGTAAAAGTGAATGATATTTTACACAGTGGTAGAGGGCATCCCAGTGAACAAGTTTGCAGTGAAATCAGTCAGGGAACTTTTTTAGATTTTTTTAAAATGATTTTTAAAAAGTGCTTTTGGGACCAAAATGGCACACTTTGACCCCCATTTTCTCTGGATTTCTACAGTAAAAGTGAATGATATTTTACAGAGTGGTAAAGGGCATCCCAGTGAACAAATGTGCAGTGAAAGTAGTCAGGGAACTTTTTTAGTTTTTTTTTAAATGATTTTTAAAAAGTGCTTTTGGGACCACTTGTGCACACTTTGACCCCCATTTTCTCTGGATTTCCACAGTAAAAGTGAATGATATTTTACACAGTGGTAGAAGGCATCCTGTTGAACAAGTGTGCAGTGAAATCAGTCAGGGAACTTTTTTAGATTTTTTTAAAATGAATTTTAAAAAGTGCTTTTGGGACCACTTGTGAATACTTTGACCCCCATTTTCTCTGGATTTCTACAGTAAAGGTGAATGATATTTTACACAGTGGTAGAGGGCATCTTGTTGAACAAGTGTGCAGTGAAATCAGTCAGGGAACTTTTTTATATTTTTTTAAAATGAATTTTAAAAAGTGCTTTTGGGACCAAAATGGCACACTTTGACCCCCATTTTCTCTGGATTTCTACAGTAAAAGTGAATGATATTTTACACAGTGGTAGAGGGCATCCCAGTGAACAAGTATGCAGTGAAAGTAGTGAGGGAACTTTTTTAGATTTTTTTAAAAAGTGCTTTTGGGACCAAAATGGCACACTTTGACCCCCATTTTCTCTGGATTTCTACAGTAAAAGTGAATGATATTTTACACAGTGGTAGAGGGCATCCTGTTGAACAAGTGTGCAGTGAAATCAGTCAGGGAACTTTTTTAGATTTTTTTAAAATGAATTTTAAAAAGTGCTTTTGGGACCACTTGTGCACACTTTGACCCCCATTTTCTCTGGATTTCTACAGTAAAAGTGAATGATATTTTACACAGTGGTAAAGGGCATCCCAGTGAACAAGTGTGCAGTGAAAGTAGTCAGGGAACTTTTTTAGATTTTTTTAAAATTAATTTTAAAAAGTGCTTTTGGGACCACTTGTGCACACTTTGTCCCCCATTTTCTCTGGATTTCTACAGTAAAAGTGAATGATATTTTACACAGTGGTACAGGGCATCCTGTTGAACAAGTGTGCAGTGAAATCAGTCAGGGAACTTTTTTATATTTTTTTAAAATGAATTTTAAAAAGTGCTTTTGGGACCACTTGTGCACACTTTGGCCCCCATTTTCTCTGGATTTCTACAGTAAAAGTGAATGATATTTTACACAGTGGTAGAGGGCATCCTGTTGAACAAGTGTGCAGTGAAATCAGTCAGGGAACTTTTTTATATTTTTTTAAAATGAATTTTAAAAAGTGCTTTTGGGACCACTTGTGCATACTTTGACCCCCATTTTCTCTGGATTTCTACAGTAAAAGCGAATAAAATTTTACACAGTGGTAAAGGGCATCCCAGTGAACAAGTGTGCAGTGAAAGTAGTGAGGGAACTTTTTTAGATTTTTAAAAAATTAATTTTAAAAAGTGCTTTTGGGACCACTTGTGCACACTTTGACCCCCATTTTCTCTGGATTTCTACAGTAAAAGTAAATGATATTGTACACAGTGGTAGAGGGCATCCCAGTGAACAAGTGTGCAGTGAAAGTAGTCTGGGAACTTTTTTAGATTTTTTTAAAATGATTTTTAAAAAGTGCTTTTGGGACCACTTGTGCACACTTTGACCCCCATTTTCTCTGTATTTCTACAGTAAAAGTGAATGATATTTTACACATGGTAGAGGGCATCCTGGTGAACAAGTGTGCAGTGAAAGCAGTCAGGGAACTTTTTTCGATTTTTTAAAAATGAATTTTAAAAAGTGCTTTTGGGACCAAAATGGCACATTTTGACCCCCATTTTCTCAGAATTTCTAGAGTAAACATGAATGATATTTTACACAGTGGTAAAGAGCATCTCATTGAAGAAGTGTGCAGTGAAAGTATTGTCAAACCTCTTTTTGTTCTTTTTTAATGATTTTTTAAAAGATATAGCATTTTGCTTTCTCGTCGTCACGGCTTCCCTTTCCACATTTACCGTAAGTAACAGCATAAAAGAGCCAACCGCTTTCAAAGTGCGGACCTCTTTACCGCTCGCGACGAAATGCAGGGCCACTTTACCGCGGTATAGAATAATATGTATTAATATCTCTAAAACTAAAAGAGCATATTCAAGTTTTACAACAAAAACGACGTCATATGCGTGTCCATTATGCGTAAAAGCACAGTGCCCTCAGCAAAACCACGTATTTGGAAAAACTATAGGCTAACAGATGTAGTAGCTCTAGTTTCAATCGTCCTCATTTTATTCAGTCAGACTTGTCAAATATAGATGCCCATGGGAGAGTGAGCAAGGGGAGATAACATGCCCATAACATGCCCAAAAATATCCTGCATAGACTCAAGCTGCGATCAGCTGAAATATGAGCACACAAAGAGCGAGAGGGAAAAAGAAAAGTAAATAGGCTTAGGCTAGTTAGTATTTTTCTCTCACAAAAGTTGGCGCGGATCATATGCCATCTTTCGTGGAGGAGGAAACATCAAACATCAAAGGGCGCACGCGGGGAACAGCGGCACTGGTCTCGTTGTTGAAGTCCCGATGTTCCCCCACTTCTATTGGCGGGGGAACATCGGACCCGGGGAACATCGGGACTTTTTAATACGCGAAGTACCGATGTTCCCCGGGTCCGATGTTCCCCCGCCTATAGAAGCTAATCAGCTCTCGACTCGATGAAAAAGATATGAAGACTTTGCACTGCCAATGTCACTTTTTTTTAAATTGTACATACGGCATTTACATATATTTTCTTTCTACTCCTTTTGAGCGTCTTTCTTCTCCTTTTGAACATGAACAAGTGTTGAGTCTTGTTGTTGACATTGTTTCTTTTTTTGTTGTTGTCTTGTATGTATTCTTTTTGTTTTGTTCTTACTCTGTTGTTTTTATTCCTTGTTCAAATAAACATTCATTCAATTTAGATATTTTATTTTCCTAACCCTGTCGCACTTCCGGCGGTGTTCTGGAAGCTTGCCGCCGCTGGTCTGGTCGCCTCAGCCTCTGGAGACCGATGGAGACCTGGGAACTCTCTGTCTTTCGCCTCTCCCTGGCTCATCTTTAACGCATCGTCTCTACCCACGTTTCCCCCCGAGTCTGCGACACCTGCCCCCGGTTCAAGATGTCCGTGGCCGGGCTGAAGAAGCAGTTCCACAAAGCGAGCCAGGTAAGCTAACTATTACATTAGTAGCTTTCACCTCCAGAACAGCTGCTTTATTAGAATGTTTCTGCTGTAATAACGCTGTTCATCCACAACATACACAAGAAACTGTCTTATTTGCTTGATCCAACTTTTCTCAAACACTTTTATGGCAATATTCCAGCCATATTCCTCAGGTTAGTGCAGCGTGACGCGAAACCTCTATTGAATAATATGTCAATTCTTGAATCCATTACGCACAAGTGGCGAAAACTTGCGTCAGTGTTCCAGTTGTGGGCTGATTACGAAACAGAAGCCTTGTGCAAAGTTCTCGGCTTTGATAAACACGTGCAATCGGGTTCAATCACGGAGAAAAGTTCATTAGTCTGCTCCTTGTTGTCGTCTGAGTTGCACCTTGCTCCCACAGCAATCTCTGGAATCCACAAACACAGAAAATGCCATTCAGTGAGATTGATGAAACTTGCGAAGTAGAAACTGTAAAAAAAAACTCTTAACATTCGCTTCGTGAAGAAAGCAATGTCATTTTTTAATATGTAGGAGCACTTATAACACACATATTTTGAACCCCTGTTTTTATTATTATTAAAGCCAAATGGTTGAGATTAATGGTAAAATGGCCTAAAACCAAGTGAGCTGCCCCAAAGAGGAATATTTCAGTTCCAAGCATGCTTCAGGTAGATATAGTGACTCAAAAAGTGATCTATCAAATGGTTGAGGAAACTTTTAAAGCATATCTGGTGTGATATAGAGCTTCTATAAACGTATGATTAAGACCAAGAGGGTGCCAGCTTGTATTGTTACATGGGAAACCTAACAGGCTATTCTATAACGTCTCCTGGGACTCCACACAAGAGCCTGTCTGCACAACAAGATAAATGACAAGCCTCAGTGTTCAAGCTTTACTATGATTGTTGGAACTAATATAGCTAACATACTATTAACTCTAACTAAAACACTGGAGTATTTTTTTTAGTAGTATAGTATTATGCTGTTGATTTGTTTTTGGTTTGGACTTTAATGGTGTTACAAAAACACGCCTGTACACTGTTCCGTTTCAAAGAGCTGTTTTAATATCGAAATGGCTCAGATTTTTCGGAATGTAAAGTCCATAGTTGTTATTTATTGTATATTGTTGATGCTACTGTTCTCTGCCCTTGTATCCCTGGGTAATATATAGATTGTGTCCCATAGGAATGTTGCGTGATTGCTGGTGATAAGAGACCAGAAAGCAGCACCTTCTTCTTCAGTTTGTTCCAACTCTTTAAACAGAGATGTTTGATGCTGGTATAGAACTGTTGGAAGTTTCTTGTTATTGCATCATGTTGGATTGACCTTATTTGGATTTAAACGGGGCCCAAGAGTCTAGGTTAATTTTTTTTGTGACGCTGTTAAGTTCTTTTTAACAACCTGATTTGTTTTTTTGTCCCATTGCAGGTCATTAGACAGAGTTAATCCCAGAAATTTGCACTCCTCTATAATCTGCAAATTGGAGTTATCAATAACAAGAATGTGAGAACTGTTGCGGCTAAAATCAAATACAAGTTCACATGTTTTAGATGTTTTGGAAACATTATCACACATGTATTTAGTGGTAGGGGAAACTAGAGCATCTGGAGGACACTTAATGCAGACACGTGTCTGTAAAGAGCATGAAGGCTATGGTGATGTCACACTAGGTCTACTAACAGAGACTCTTTTAGTCTCTGTTTTAGATCAGGCATGGACATTGGACATGCCTGATCTAAAACAGAGACTAAATGAGTTTATGAAATGGGCGTTTTGAGCTCTGCCAAAGTAAGGACAAGAACATTGTCAAAAGCAGTGAGAGATGTGCATGTTACTTCCCCTTCAAACCAAGAGTGTCGGTTCTCGTCAGAGTTCTCCCACACAGGGTTTGCTTCAGCTGGTGTAACTGTAATTTTATGAGTCAAACCAATGAGGCGTCTTGTACAGTCAGGAGCAATGAGGACGTTATGACGACTGTGACGATGGGAAGTGTCCGCAGCACTGACCTTTGACCCTTTAGCCTACACACAAACGTCAACACAAAGCTTTGTACACACATGAGTAGGACTACTACGGCAATAAATGCCTTTTTTGGACAATAAACTGCAGTCATTTTAATGATAGAACACATGAAAATAATACTGTGCTGTTCTCACGCACGCTCGCAGATTTAGTCTATCTCATTTATGATACTTTTGAGATCCAGCAACATAACCATTTGTTTATGGGCTGTTAGTACTTCGCTCCTGATATGACTTGACTTCATGGAGTGTGTTTTTTTGGGGAGAGGAAAACTCACAGGGGATGGAAGCCGCAATATTAGAGAAGTTCAAGGTGTAAAACTTTGTGTGCGTCTGTGCTACGAGTTCACTTAGCGTAGTGTGTGTGAGACAATAGTACAAGTGTGTGTGTGTGTGTGTGTGAGAGAGAGAGAGAGACTGGTACGTATGTGTGTGTGTGTGACTATGGTTAAAGCAGGGATCAGCCTCCAGGAAATGAATTAATGTCGAAAACAACATTCAAATCTCCGAACAAGGACAATGTTATGGAGATATATTAGACCTGACTCTTAACCCAACCATTCTGAGTTTGTAAAAATTACAAGAAACATGGCACTCCATTCTCCTTTTGTGTCTAGTTACCCGCTCTCCCCTGGTCCTTCTCTCGACTGCACAACTTTGTAAAGTCATCCAAGACGACTACTGTTGTGATTTAGGGTGATACACATCCATTTAATAGAATTGAAATGGTCTGGGACCATGCACTATATTAATACATATTTCTTACTTTTGGTTGACTCTGCTTGACCTGCAGCATTAAAGATGATACCCATTGGAATCTACACGTTTTGACCCAGTTCGATCACAGCAGTTGTGTTGTGATTCCAACACGCTGGCTGCTGTGATTGAACTGGGTTGGGATTGTTTGATCTCTGCGGTGGCCTCTGTGAGATGGGGCTGGCGTATCCTGTTCCAGTCGGTCAGGTACCTACACTCTCAGGAAACAGCTGAAGCACCAAAGCCTGTTCTGATGTGGCCTGCTCACAGAGTCACTGCTATGTGGTGGAGATGAGAGCGTTTAATCTTCTGTGCTTATACTCAGGAAGTCAGGAAGCACCTGTGTTTATGAATCTACGCTGAGCAAATCAAACGGAAGCAAAACACTGCACAAACTGATCACAAACAAGGGAATACTGGCTTGAATTGTTTTTGTTTTTATATACCTTGGGTTGAGAATATCTTGACCATAATAAAAACATATATATATATACTTTAGGCCGATATTGTAGTCAAAGACTGTTCAAATAGTGTTGTTTTTTGTTAATGTATTATCTGACAAAGAGATAGAAGGAAATCTGATTAGTTGAGGTAAACCTCAGAAACTGGACCAGAGAGAGACTGGAGAGAGAGAGACTGGAGAGAGAGAGACTGGAGAGAGAGAGACTGGAGAGAGAGAGACTGGAGAGAGGGAGACTGGAGAGAGGGAGACTGGAGAGAGGGAGACTGGAGAGAGGGAGACTGGAGAGAGGGAGACTGGAGAGAGGGAGACTGGAGAGAGGGAGACTGGAGAGAGGGAGACTGGAGAGAGGGAGACCGAAGAGAGAAAGACCGGAGATCAGTTTTTTCAAACATGCTCTGCCCTCAGCCCAAAGCGTCAAATAGTGACACACAGGGCTCTTAGTTGCAAGTATGCACAAGCAAACCTGCTGATATGTTGTGGTATAATTGTATTATTTAGGATAAAGGTTAGGTATCCCAAGTTTTGTGTAGATAATTATTCTCAAGATGGGCTAAGTGAGTTAGCACTATTGCATGGAGTTTGCATGTTCTCCCCGTGTCTGCATAGGTTCCTTCCAGGTGCTGCAGTTTACCCTACCACTAAATACACTCTCTTTCTCTGGTCTCTGGTTCTCCTACCACTAAAAAAAGGTAAACTTGTTAAACAAGTAACCTTGTTACTACGGCCTTCGCAGCTCCTGACAGAGGGCGAGTGCAGGACGGGTCAAATGTAGAAAACGCATTTTCCTACAGGGACAATTACGAACTACTTGTGAACAGAACATAAGTTTCAACGTCTTGGGGCTGAGTCTCAAATGTTAAATGACGGTAGTCCGGCTTCGGTCGGTTCTCCTCTTTAACAGTTTATAGTATTTCTATAAAGAGGCAGGACTGTGGATCCAGGACTGAGGCTGTGGATTCAGGACTGAAGCTGTGGATCACAGTTCTCATAAAAATCCCACATTAGCACATTTGAATGTCATTCTACGTCATTGAAACAGTAAATGAAGAGGAGGAGGATCCCAGTATAAAATTTAGAAGTCTTTTACTGTAGGAGACCTGTAGAGTCTACTGGTAGAACCATTTGTAGTGAAAGCAAATTATTAATTGATTCGGGTCTGAACAGTTTCTCTCTGAGCTGGAGACTCAGAAACCATCCGAAACTCTACTAATAGCTGCATCAATTATTAACCAGGAAAATGACTGAGGCTGTTGTAATGTGTGACTTTAGTGACACAGATGCTCACTGTAGCTGCAAACTCACACAACACTGAGAGGAAACAAATCCCCAGTTTTCTGATGTCCACAGGTACTTATAATATCTAACATTAGAGACTAGTGTCCATAAATCAAGAATATACTGTAGTCAAAGGTATGAGTATATCCCAAACCAAGGAAACCCTCTGAGAGTAGTGAAGGTTTAAGTACTTTGAACATCTCACAGAGCACTGTTCAATCCATTATTCACACATGGAAAGAGTAGGGTAACACTGCAAACCTACCAAGACATGGCCCTTCATAACATTTACGTGTTAATTAATAATAATATACTTTATATTATCTGGATCCCTGGAATACCGGGACCGCGGTGTATGGCACTATGAGCCTTTCCGTAGTCTCTGAGTCCGCTGAAGTTGCCATGCGGGCGCACGCCAGACAAAGTCTGAAGTGTGGGCCTATTTTGGATTTTTAAATTATGCCGAGGGACATCTGATGGAAGACAGCTATTCTGCCTGTAGAACGTGCAAGAAAAAAGTTTCCGCTTAAGGCAGCAATACTTCAAACCTTATGGCTCATCTGCGTTACCCACAACTCTAGCCAATGCTAGGTAAGACAACGTATTCGTTTTAGCTGACATAGACGATGCAGAGGAACTTCAGGGAGAATGTGACGATTTGTCTGATATCTGTCTTTCAATAATGTTAACGTAAAAGTGGAGCCGCATCGCCACCACGGCTAGAAAATTAAAAATGCATCTAGCTGCCGATTAGCAGCTAATATGCAAAGCTAAACAGGTAAACAGTAGTAGATGAGACGATGAAATGAGACATTCAGCCCTAGTTGATACACAATACGAAGCACTTACTTTGTTTGTTTGAACCATTTTAGTGATATTCACTACATGTACAGTATTATAATTTGGTGGATGTTATCAACCAAATGTTACTTGCAGCTAACATTTGTTAAATTTTTTGAAACTATTTCAGTTTTGTAAGATCAATCAATGCTTTCTAGACATATGAGCTGAACTTACTGCAATAATACTGAAAACCCGTGGGTAACAATGAGGTTAAATTTTCATACTGTGAGACCCCCCTTATTTGTATATCGTCCTAAATCACAACAGCAGTCGTCTCGGAGGACTTTAATAATGTGTGGATTCGATAACAACAGCTCAGAGAATCAAACAATTCATACACAGGGAAAAAATGCCATAATAACAAATCTATTGGTCTATAGGGATTGGGACCACTTTCCAGAAATGTTTAATAATTGTGCAGAAATGTCCCCGATTGTCTCTGTCCTTATACAGTACCCTCTTGCATCGGAAAGGAACCTCTCAGAAATCCATTTGGAAAACTGTTTGATTCTCTGATTTGTGTTGTGAATCAACAACTTTATTTTCTGTTGTGATTTCGGGCTACAGTATATAATAATAAATGTAACTGGATTTATTTTAATTGAAAAGTAAGACTCCTCTGTCCAGAAACTTATATCATTTTTTTAATATGTATACATTTTATATGCTCAAACAAAACATTTTTTTCTGTTCCTAAACAGAAAAAAGAAAGAATGATCATTTATTCATTCCTGTAGGTAATTTCTCAGCCAAAAAAACAGTTCTAAGAAAAGAGATTGTATAGGACATTGTGAAAAACTCTGAACCACAGTAATGTAATATAGTTTCCTCGCAAAACAAACAGTCGTCAGTGTTATTGTGTTGTAGTGATTGTGAGTCCCAGAGGAGCTTTGGTGATGGGAAGGGCCTCTGATAACACAACTCTCTCTGCTGCACAATAGAACTCCATAAGAGAAAGTTTCAGAGGTCCCAGTCTTTAATCACATGAATATAATGTGACGTGAAGAGAGAATATACAAGTCCTAGGTAAATCAAAAATCCAAGGAACACGGAACAGACCAGACATTGACAAAACAATGGACCAGCAACAAGGGGCGAGGAGCACAGGGTACATTGAAACACAAGCACAGATGAAACGCATCAGGGTAGGGCAGACAATCAACACAGGGGAACAATACAGGAAGTAAATCTAGAACCAAACCACAGAGAACGTATTTCAAAATAAAAGAGTATAAAATAACAAAATAATAATAATGCATCAAACTTATGTAGCGCTTTTTTGGACACTCAAAGACGCTTTATAAAACACATAGAAATAAACATTGAAAAACAAAATTAAGGAAAGGCAAGCTGAAACAGGTGGGTTTTGAGTAGAGCTGCAACTAACGATTATTTTGTAATCGATTAATCTTTCGATTATTTTTACAATTAATCGCTTGGCTGTGAATTGTGTAGAAAAAATGTATTTTTTCATCACAAAAAGCTAAAGTGGCAACACTCGGACGTATTGATGGCGTAAACTTAAAGTAAATGCTTGTAACAGGCTCTTTGTGCTAATTCTGCTATCTGATAGGATGAGACAGACAGATATTCATGAAATTATAAAAACAAAGTCGGTTTTAATCAAAAATACTACATTTTCATGTCATTTTTGTTCTGTTTGAGTCCGTGTGAACCAGAAAACGATTAATCGATTACTAAAATAGTTGTCGACTATTTCAATAATCGATTAGTCGTCGATTAATCGGTTAGTTGTTTCAGCCCTAGTTTTGATAAGAGATTTAAAGTTCTGTTGTGAGTTAGAGTTTCTGATTGGTTGAGGGAGTGAGTTCCAGAGAGTGGGGGCTGCTGCAGCAATGGCTCGGTCCCCCAAGGTTCGGTGTTTAGTCCTGATGGGAGTGAGGAGGTTGGAGTCTGTGGATCAGAGGCGGCGGGAGGGACAGTGAATAAAATATCCACACCCGACAGGTATACATTTTACAATTCATGAATACCACATGTTGTTTGTCTTTTAAAAGTGATATCTTGTGAACAAATCAGACCACCTCAAGCTGCTGTTAGAATCACATTACCTTTTGTTCTTGTCGACTTGTACTTTGAGCCCTATGAGTCACACTTTGATGCTCATTCACCCTCTATTTTCTAACTACACATTAACACTAGGACCGCCGTGCTCTAAACATACCTTGCACCGCCCCCTGCGGTCAGTTGACCGCTATGTATTTTGCGCTGATACAGCCTTTTGCCAAATTGATTGTTCACTAAACCAGAACTTGATGTTGCAAGGAAATCGTGATCATAATGAAACTGTGTAAATTATTTGTCTAAATATGCTAAGTAATTGTAATTCTAGCCGAAATAAAAGACTAAGACGACACATTGTGCGTGTACTGATCCATCAAAATTAGGATGACTTTTCAGGCTAGATTTATTTTGTTACTTTGGAAACACCTAAAAGGTTGGTCACTATATGTTAAATTGACTCAGTAACAATATGTAAATTCAAACAATATAAATGATAGTTTAGAAAAGCACGGGACCAGAACGTCTTTGCGCTGCTATATGCGTCTATACTTCTTACGTCATCTCCAGACTGTTTTCTCTTTCCAGCCGAAATCACCGTGGGAAATACTATCTAGATAATAATAATAGTATTCGTATTGACACAAGATCATCAGCTGGGCTACCATCGTCAATGTAAATCTTCAATTTTACACGGGACACGTTAGAAAGACAAATATATATATATTTGTATTTATTTCAGACAAGCAGTGCTCTTTATGATCAGAACAAAATTATAATCATTGCCTTGCAGTGCGCGCTGTGCAGAATAACACACAGTGTTCCTAGTGTTAACTGTTGCCTTTTTCTCACTGTCTGGCTGGAATTCTGACCCATTCCTCTGTACAAAGATGGTGTAAACAAGTATTCAAAGCATGACCTATCATGGGCACTGAAATATTAGCGAACCTTTCTCCGGTCCTCCCGGTTATGCGCAGTGGCCGACCTCCCATGATGCTTTGTGTCAAAAACGAATGAACATGCATGTGTGGCTCTCATGCACAGAGGAGCATGGCAGTGTTCTGACCAATCAGGCGCTGCTGATCAGAGCGGAGCTAGAGCGAGAAGAAAACCGATGGATTTAACTAGAAAAAAAGTTAAGGACAACAAGGAACACAAAAATCTCTACAAAATCCATCCTTTTAGTTAACATTGAGTTCTATGGGGAAAATTTCTAGGTAGCCCACATGAATCTTGTCTTATTTAGTTGAGGTTTGTAAAGCACATAGCTAAAGGTTTTTGTTTGTGGTTGTAAAATGACAAAATGTGCAGAAGTATTTTTGCTCTTTAACTTACAATTATAGATTTCTTAACAGACAACTGAAGTGAAAGCAAAATTATTCAGGATTGTATTAGTATTTTTGTAGATGTTTTTCCACTTTTAGTTAAACATGAAGTCCCACTTTGATTTAGATGTGAGATACCTGATGAAAGTAACATCTGGGGAAACGCACGACATACAACAATGAAGGGCGGTGGCTTCTTGTCTCGACCCCTAAAAACACGTTGGATTTTTTCAAGAACAAATTGTTTATTATTTGCAGATAAGAAACATGCCTTTAACCCTAAAATGCTGCTTTAGGATTGGAGCCTGAGCAGAGACAGTCCAAACACAGTCCATACTCTCAGACTTCTCTGTTATTAACCTGTTGAACTAATCTGTCGAAACACAGTCAGATATGGGAATAAAGTCACTCTCTTTTGGATTCAACTTCAGAAAAAACTTCTTCATTTGGAGTTCAGGATCTAATGAGTTTCCTCTGCAGAAGATTAGGTTCAGTCTAATTACTTCATTATTACATTCTGACAAATACAGAACACTTCAATGTGAGGCAGATGTGAGACTTCACAGATTTCTATGCAGCTTATCCCTGTTTTTTGATTTCTATTTTTGATTTAACTTCATTTTGTGAATGTTTAGTCCTGTTTTTCTTGTAGTAGTGAAGTTTACTCTTTTTTTTTTATTGAACGATCAACAAACAACCATTTTCACTGAGCCTCATTCACGAACCGTTCTTAAGAACAAATGTGTACGTAAATCCTACTTACGAGGATTTTACGAAGATCGTGGCTTTCATGGGTAAGAACAAATCCTACGAGAGCTCAGGAGCACTCTTAAAGTGGTTCTCACCCCCGCTCCTCGGAGCTTACGTTACTCACATTTCCTGTTCAAATCTTCCTCTAAATGGGCGTAGCCTGGAGGACTAAAGGGGGCGTGAACAAGACTGGGCCGTTTACATTGCTCTGGGCGGGGGGCTGCTGACGTCAGGTCCAACTTGCAGACGTCAGGTCCAACTTCTGTGCCAGTGTTGGCGCCAGATTCAAAATTCAAATGTAGTAATACAGGTCGCCAGCAGATGGCGCCTCACAGACGGTTTTAGGCAGAAAGTCTAACTTTCAACTAATTTGCACCAAAGTGACAAGATTATGACCAGGATATGTAGACAACACTATTGGACACTCATTTATACCGTTTATCAGCAAAAAAAAGTGGATTTGAGGGTGAGTTGTCCTTTAAGCAAACAACACCAGCATGCCAACATGACGGCACTGAATGTCAGTGCCGGCATGCTGGTGTTTTTTTCTTTTGTGAAGTTCAATAAAACACAACATTACAATGATATGTCTGTCATATTGTTGTATGTATTTATTATTTTCTTATTTTTTGTTAAGTTAATTTTTTAATTAAATGTGCGCATGCTTTGTAATATGCATTGGAAATCATGCGTCTATCAGTGACCCCATCCTTTTTATAAGAGGCATTTTTCCATCCACGGGCCACAGAACAATGGCATATATACTGCTGCAGCAGGAGGTTGCGGGGTCCGTGCTGAGTCTCCGCGCTGGTCTCTCCCATGGATCTATTACGGGTCCGCGCTGGTCTCTCCTCGTGTTCACGCTGGTCTCTAGTCTATGGTCTCTCCTCGGGTCTGCATTGGTCTCAGCGCTGCTCTGCGCTGGATCTCCTCCCAGGGTCCAAATATTTTGAGATTAATCTCATAACATTTTGAGATTAATCTCATAACATTTTGAGATTGATCTCATAACATTTTGAGATTAATCTCATAACATTTTGAGATTAATCTCATAACATTTTGAGATTAATCTCATAACATTTTGAGATTAATATTTAAATTAATACTAGGGCCGGGACTTTAACGCGTTAATTAAGATTATTTATTTCAATCGTATGGGACGTTACACCGCGGAACGTTCTTTACTGGATGAGTTTCAGACGGACCGATTGTACTGGAGCACCAACTCGAGCGCTGTGACTTTTTTTGTTCAATATTACATTATTACAAGCATAGACCAACTTTAGCTGTGTCTAAATCCAAGTTAGTTAGAGACGGGAAAGAGCGCTGGGTATGGAGCGTTGGACTCTGTGTGAGGAGGAGGAGCAGCGAGCGACTCCTGTGTGTGAGCCGGTATGAGAGAAGGCGAAGGAGGCGGAGGAGCGAGACAGAGGTGTGTGTGCTGATGTATACATCGAAAACGTATTATAAAGCTTTAGCAAACAGTGCATGCCCAGCTTTAGTGCTCACTGCGAGTGCAGAGGATTTTGGGCATAAAAAGCGTCTGTTGTTGTCAGAGGCAAGTCAAGGCAAGGCAAGTTTATTTGTATAGCACAATTCATTCACAAGGCAACCCAAAGTGCTGAACAAAATAAGAATTTAAGCATTTGAAACATAAATAATCACAGTACATTAAAAAGAAAGATCAAAATATAAAATCCCTCAGTTGTATGCACAGCTAAACAGAACTGTTTTTAACCTGGTTTTAAATCAATCAATCAATCAATCTTTATTTATAGGGCGCTTTTCCTGCACAGGGCAACACAAAGCGCCTCACAGTCCACACCACACAATGCACAAATCATCACCATTAAAATACAATTAAAAACACATATGTAATTAAAAAGCATTAAAATCACATAAGTAATTTAAAAACATAAGAATCACACAAGTAATTAAAAACAATAAAATAGTTAAAAACACAAAAAGTTACAACAATAAATAACAAGGTGTGTTAAAAAGATAAAATTCTCTAGTTGTATGCACAGGAAAAAAGAAAAGTCTTTAACATGGATTTGAACATTGACAGAGAGGCAGCCAGTCTCACATCCTCAGGAAGACTGTTCCAGACTTTAGCTGCATAAATCTGAAAAGCAGCCTCCCCCTGTCTAGTCCTGACTCTGGGCACTAACAGGAGTCCCGTCCCTGCGCTCCTCAGAGTCCGGGCTGGTTCATATGGGACTAGCATATCATGGATGTACTTTGGTGCAAGGCCATGGAGAGACTTGTACACCAGGAGAGCTGCTTTAAAGTCTATCCTCTGGGCCACGGGAAGCCAGTGCAGAGACCTGAGGACCGGACTAATGTGGTCGTACTTCCTGGTTCTAGTCAGGACTCGGGCTGCAGCATTTTGAATATACTGCAGCTGTTTTACTGCATGTTTGGAGATACCTGTGAGCAGGCCATTGCAGTAATCCAGCCTACTGGAAACAAAAGAATGGATAAGAATCTCCAAGTCTGCCCTGGACACAATATTTTTAATTTTGGCAATATTTTTCAGATGATAAAAAGCTGCTGATGTTACCGATCCAATGTGGCTATTGAAGTTGAAGTCAGAGTCCATTATTACTCCCAGATTTCTGACCTTATTTAAAGGCCCCAGGGAGAGAGACTGAAGGTGACAAATGACGGTCTCTCTTTGTTTCTCGGGACCAAAGACAATCATTTCGGTTTTGTCCGCATTTAGCTGGAGAAAATTGCATTGCATCCACTCACTGATCCGCTGGATACAGCGAAGGAGTGAGTCCACCGGTCCATGCTCTCCTGCAGTCAGTGAGACATAGATCTGAGTGTCATCAGCGTAATTGTGGTAGGACACTTTCATACTTTGAATTAACTGACCTAATGGCAGCATGTAAATATTGAACAGGAGAGGTCCCAGAATCGACCCCTGTGGCACTCCGCAGGTCAGGGCCATATTATCTGAGACATAGTCTCCAATCTCCACACAGTACTTCCTTTCTTCTAGATAGGACCTAAACCAGCTTAGGGCGGTACCAGCAACACCAACCCAGTCCTCCAGTCTCTGCATGAGAATCTCATGGTCAACGGTGTCGAAAGCGGCACTCAGATCTAACATGACTAAAACAGAGACTTTTCCTGCATCAGTGTTAAGCCGAATATCATTTGTTACCTTGACTAGAGCGGTCTCAGCACTGCGGTGTGGTCTAAAGCCAGACTGGAACATGTCAAATGAGCCATTAGATATTAAAAATTCAGTAAGTTGTTGGTAGGCAACTTTTTCAAGAATTTTTCCCATGAAAGGCAGATTTGAGATGGGACGGTAATTTTCAAGTACCGCAGAATCCAAACTGCTCTTTTTTAGGAGGGGCCTGATGACTGCCTTTTTCAGGGCCATTGGAAATGTTCCAGATAAAAAAGACATGTTTACTATTTGTGTCAATGAGGGTAATAGACTACACATAAAAGACTTCAGAAATCTAGGAGGTAGTACATCCATACTGCAGGTAGAGGAACTAAGACCTGTGATTATCTTTTTAACAGTTTCATCATTGACAGGTGCAAATTGAGCTAGCTCACAAAGCCTCACTGGATGTTGCATTGTTACTTGTGTTGTAGAGGTGATGGCATTTCTGATACCCTGAACCTTGTCTCTGAAGAACTGTGCAAACTCATTACACCTGGATTTGGAGTAGTGTTTTAATGGCAACTCAACAGGGGGGTTCGTTAATCTATTGATTGTTGAAAATAGAACACGCAGATTGTTGCTGCAGCCTTCAATAGTTTCAGAAAAGTATAATTCTCTTGTTCTACGTAGTACTCTGTTAAACTCACACAACTTCTCTTTTAAGAGTTTATAATCACCCTGGAGGTTGGACTTTCTCCACTTTCTCTCTGCTCTCCGGCACTCTTGCTTCTGTGCCCTGACCGGGCCTGCTTTTATCCATGGGGCTTTTTGCTTATTTGTGACCATTTTTACCTTCACAGGGGCAATGGCGTCCAGAACATTCAACACACTAGAGGTGACAGAGTTAAACAGTTCATCTACAGTAGAACATGATGTGTTCTCAAAATGGATCATTCCCATAAATAGTTCACCCGTGTTTTCATTTAAGTGTCTACTTCTAACAATTTCATATTTAGCGGGTGGTCTGGTAGCAAAACACATGTTAAAAAATACACAGAAATGATCCGACAGAGCAACATCAACTACATTAACTTTTGAAATATTCACCCCTTTCGTGATAAGCAGGTCCAGGGTGTGTCCTCTGCTATGGGTGGGGCCACTCACATGCTGAGTGAGGCCAAAGGATTCAAGTATGGAACTCAGCTCTTTTGCGTATCTGTCATTAACATTATCCACATGAATATTAAAATCGCCTATAATGACTAAACCATCAAAATCTGTGCACACAACTGAAAGCAACTCAGTGAAATGATCAGTGAAACTATGGCATGACTGTGGCGGCTTGTACACAACAATAATAAGAATGGAAGAAGATTTATTTTGTTCTATTTTAAAAGAAACATACTCAAATGATGAAAATTTCCCAAGAGACACTCTATGGGAGACAATACGATCTTTAAAAACTGCTGCTATGCCCCCCCCCCCTTTATTTTCTCGTGTTTCATATTCAAATTTGAAATTTGGTGGTGAGGCTTCTATTAAAACTGCATCTCCTGTATTATGGTCAAGCCATGTTTCAGTCATAAACATAAAATCAAGATCATACGAACAGATAAAATTATTAATTAAAAATGATTTGTTGCATAGTGATCTGACATTAAGTAGAGCAAGGTTAAAATTAATATCAGTGTCAGTGGGTTTAGTTGATTGATTACAAAGAACTGAAATTAGATTTCCAGAGTTGGACCGTCTAACTGCTGTCCTTCTTTTAAATTTGTGTTTATTCAAGTTAAAACACATTTCTGAGCTGGTGCGAGGAACACACACAGTCTCTATTGGTTTAAAAAGTGAACTCTGTTGTACTTTGTTAAGTTCCAGATGCATAACTGAGTCAGCACAGTTCAGTGGCAGGACTGTCGTTACACTGCCAGACGGACAGGGGTCAGTGTTTGCACCACAGTACTCACCCGGTGCTGGTAAGGAGGAGGAGGGGGGGGGTGGTGAGGAGGAGGAGGAGGGGGGTGGTGGGGGCCGAGAGGCCTCGGATGTAAACAGTCACGCCCCCCTCGGGGAGCACTGAACAACATGGCGTAGGAAGTCCGTCAACAAACTGGTGCCGTATTTGTTCGGGTGCAGACCATCTTGACGATAGGCCACGTGACGCTTCCAGAACAGGCCAAAGTTGTTCACAAAAATAAAGTTAAAAGTGCTGCATGTAGACTGGAGCCACATGTTGAGCGCCACAACGCGACTGTAGAGGCAGTCACCCCGGTTTACAGTCGGGACTGGACCAGAAATAAAAACGGATAACCCGGAGGACTGGAGGAGGCGGAACAGATCCATAAAGTGCTTCTTTGTGACCTCTGACTGCTGCAGCTTCATATCATTTATACCCATATGCACGATTACCTTGGATATGGTATCGGGCAGGGAGTGAAGCAGAGGAGGGAGACGGATGAGCAGATCTGGGACAGTAGCTCCGGTAATGCAGTGAGTGACCGCGTTAAAAAAGCAGACGTGCCTCACGATGGAATCTCCAACAATCAGAGTAGTCGGGGCGAAGAGTGGACGCGGCCGCGGAGAAGGCGCTCTGTGTCCATGGCCAGAACCAGCGGGCTCATCCAGGGATGGGTCCGGACCAGGGCGCTGCTGAACACATGGAGTGGAGTGGGGGTGTTGATTCCCAGCTCCGGGCAACCCACGCTGTGTGCACGGAGACGCTGGAGCAGCAAGAGGAGCAGGCTCGGGTCGCTGCTGCTGACCCGGTGAAGGTAAGTGGTGGTGATGCACTGGGGTCAGAGAAGGGGAATGATCACTCTTTCGTCTGAGGACAGCTTCCTTTAAGAGTGTCTTTCTCGCAGTGGACCTGGATCCACGGACAGCAGTAGAGTTTGCTGCAGAGTCCAGGGGTTCTGCTGAGGGGGCTGGGATGTCAGCGGAGAGGGCTGCATAGCGGTTTGAAAGGCTCAGGACATGGGCCACGGCGCTGGATGGCTCCTCGCAGTCCGCAGGCGCTTTATTCCGAACCGGGCACTTAGGTGTAGAACAAGAGGGCCCAGAGCTGACAGATCTCTCCCACACGACAGTGTCACAGTATGCAGCGCTCAGTGACATAAGCCGTGAGTGCTGCCCGCCAGCGACATCAAAAAGTTTGGACACGAGTGACTGTTTATCCTGCAGCTCTGCAGTGAGGCGAAGGACTTCTTTACGGAGGTCTGCAATAGTGGCACGGTCCCTCTCACGAAGCTCCAATGTGAGGCGACTAATGTCGTTCGTGGTCATTGCAGTGTCACTTTCCATGTCTGTGGTGCGCTCGTGGTAGCCTCCGAGCTAGCGCGTTTCGATTGGGTCTTTGTGTTAAAAGACGTGATGCTCTGGAACCATTGCATTTAAGGTAATAAAACACTAGAGTGTACAAAAGACACTAATACACCGTAAAAACGTGTTTAAAAGGCTTTAAAAGGCTTAAAAGGGTAAACAGAGCAGAGACGTCAAAACGCGTGCTCACTCCACGCGTGTATACCCACCTACCCAAATGTGAGAGGAGGCTTGTCTCACATCTTCAGGAAGATTGTTCCAGATTTTAGCAGCATGAATCTGAAAAGCAGCTTCCCCATGTTTAGTTCTGACTCTGGGCACTAACAGGAGTCCAGTCCCTGTGCTCCTCAGAGTCCGGGCTGGTTCATATGGTACTAACATGTCACTAATATATTTTGGTGCGAGGCCACTGCTTGTACACAAGCAGAGCTGTTTTAAAATCTATTCTCTGAGCCACAGGAAGCCAGTGCAGAGACCTGAGGACCGGACTAATATGGTCGTACTTCCTGGTTCTAGTCAGGACTCGAGCTGCTGCATTTTGTATGTACTGCAGCTGTTTTACAGCCTGTTTGGAGAGGCCTGTGAGCAGGCCATTGCAGTAGTCTAACCTACTGGAGTGTGGAGGCAATGACAGAAATGTTATTTGGATGGAAAGAAGTCCGTCTGATCCCTTTATCATCCGCAATTAACATGTGTTGCTTAAGCTTATGTATTCAGTCATTATTCAATGCTAAACTAAAAATCCATGTGAAAAAAAAATACTTCTCACTGTTCTCAGGTCAAATTTTTATATGCGATTAAAATGCGATTTGTAATTCATTTGTAAATGAATTACAAATCCTCTAATTAATTAGATTATTTTTTTTAATCAAGTCCCAGCCCTAATTAATACATAATATTTTTAGATTAATCTCATAATTTTGCTAGTTCGACTTTAAAGTAAAAATTTATGACTTTAATCTCAGTTTGGCAAAAGAAGAAAAAAGGGTGACTCTTTTGCTCCGTGTAACTCTTTGCTTTAAAGGACAACTCACCCTCAAATCCACTTTTTTTTGCTGATAAACGGTATAAATGAGTGTCCAATAGTGTTGTCTACATATCCTGGTCATAATTTTGTCACTTTGGTGCAAATTAGTTGAAAGTTAAACTTTCTGCCTAAAACCGTCTGTGAGGCGCCATCTGCTGGCGACCTGTATTACTACATTTGAATTTTGAATCTGGCGCCAACACTGGCACAGAAGTTGGACCTGACGTCTGCAAGTTGGACCTGACGTCAGCAGCCCCCCGCCCAGAGCAATATAAACGGCCCAGTCTTGTTCACGCCCCCTTCAGTCCTCCAGGCTACGCCCATTTAGAGGAAGATTTGAACAGGAAATGTGAGTGACGTAAGCTCCGAGGAGCGGGGGTGAGAACCACTTTAAGCATGTTGCTGTTTCCTCTGTGTGGCGTCTGCACTCGGCCCTGCAGTCCCTTTTATGGACATTAATGGGCGGTTGGCATTCATCAATCTAAGAAAACAGCTGCAAACAATTCAGCGGCTTGAGAGTGCGTTGATGAATCCCACGTATACTTAATAACGACTTGATAAGAAGTTTAAGAAGATTCCCAAAGTGGGGGTCGCGGGAACCCCTGGGGGGGTTGCAAGATGATTTCCAAAAAAGCAAAGAAAAAAAAAAATGGAACAAACATAAAATTTATAGCCCTTAAATATTTATTTTACGTTGATTCAAAAGGACTACTTGTTAAATTGTGTTTGGAGAAGAGTCGCGGCGGCGCAGCGCATTTATCATTGGGGTCGCGGGCTAAAAACCTTGGGAACCCCTGCTTTAGAAGATAGTGGTGAATGAGGCAAAATTTTATTAGGGCAGGGCGATATTGGAAATGTGTATATTTTTAAGGTTTGAGGATCAGTCAGCACATGTAATGCTCTTCATTAGAGGCTGTAGATCGAGGACTGAGACTATACAGTACTGAGGCTGTAGATCCAGAACTGAGGGGGGTTAGGGGTCCCATCATCAAGCCATAAAACAAACAATGGGACAGCAGGTGAAAAGCAATGAACTGACTACAGCTGAAGTCAAAACGATTTCAGATAGGAGTAGGAGAGAGGAAAGGAAAAGGTAGTGATAGTGCCCCATTAGGATTGGGGGAAAAAACAGAAATTGAATTTCATTGTTTTACATTATATTTATTTTGACCAATAAATGCTTGTAATATCTCCATGGGTATATAAATAAGTTATAGTGGCTACTGTATTTTCCACCAGAGGGCAGTGCATCTTAGGGAATCCAAAATATGGGCATCAAATTGCTAGTAAGTAAGTAAGTGTTATTTATAGCGGTGTGATACTTCCTCCCGCGATTCGATAATCGATATGCATTTGCCACGTATCGATATCAATTTAAACAAAAATAAAAAATAAATATGTTTTTTACAATTTTTTTTTTTCAAATTGGTATAAATTCTTAATATATGGCTACATTACACATCTCCATTCCATTTATCATGAAATAAAGTGTATTTTTTTCTTCTATTTATGCCATAAATTGGCAAATTGTATATTTCTGACCAATATATCGATAATAGTCATATCGTGATAAAATCGTTATTGTGATAATATCGTTATCGTGATAATATCGTTATTGTGATATGTAGGGTAACTACTTATATTGCTGATTATGTTATAAATTTAGTAGTGTGGAGCGGCTAGTCTCCGGATTAGGAACTCGCCGTTCCACCAATGGATCTGTCTTATTTATTTTGGGCACCAGCAGACGGTTGAGAGTCTACAACAGAACCAGGATATTTGCCTCGATATCAGTCTTATGAATCTAATGGGTTGAGTACGAAAGATCTGCCAGGGATTTCCTGTATTTATAAACACGACGCTCGGGAATGGAATTACAGTGTTAACATGGTTTTATTGATTACAAAGTGGGATAAAAATTTAACGAAAAGGGATTTCTGGTCACATTAAAAGCAGGAGTTGTACACATATCATTCAAATCGCACATTTAACGGGAACAGTCTTACTTTGAGCCGTTCAGAGGGGGATGGGTGACTGGGATGAGGATGGAGTGGAGGATGAGAATGAAGAATAGGGTGGAGGCGATGTCGTCCACGTGGTCTTTGTTCGAACTGGCGGGAGGTATGAAGCCAACGGCGTGGTCCAACTGCGGATCCAGGCGTGCACAACTCAGTCCGGAATGAGTCGCGCGTGCAGAGTCCAGAGCCAGGGCCGGCTAGTTATGAAGAGTTCATAAATCCCAACCAGAAAGGAGGCTTGCGTGAAAGCGGAAGGCCTCAGTGCGGGCGGGCACAGTCGTTGCTGGAGGCACGTACTTATGCTGCCGCAGAGTTGATAGGGAAGTTGGAATGGTGAATTCGGGAGAAAACAAGAGGACGTTCTATGGCATTGTTCGTGTTTATATTGACTTCCCAGGGGAGGCGTGTCTATGCCGCCCCTGCCCTCTGTGGACAAACCCCTTCACAACAGACAGTTTGTAAAGGAAACACACACGATTGATGCAAATGATCATAAGACATGTACAAACACGCAGTGCATTTACATCACAGACATCAACACACACGAGTAAGGTCCGTAACGTTATCGACATAATATTACAGAGTAATGTCCTTTTCGGGTGTCCGCCTTGGGTGCAGTGGTGTCCAGTGTCCGCTAGGGAGCGCCAGAGCGCCGTGGGAGAGTCTCAGGTTGTGGAATGTCTCATGAGCGATTGCTGATGACTGATTCCTGATCTCCGTCTGGCAGGGGGCACACAGATGTCCTGTTCTGTTGTTTTATTGCCCCTCTGGGTCTCGTTGTAGTGTTCCTGGTGAATGTTAACCTTCAATTGAACCCGCAGTTGCTTTGAAGTCTCAGGAGCTAGGGAGGGCATGTTTACGGAAAGGGTCTGTTATTCACACCCGATTGGCGCTCACCTTTTCCTCACCCTACATACCCCCCCCACGGCAGAGATGCACCTTCCGACAAGGTGCATGTCATGTCGGATGTGCCGAGTGGGCGTCCTCCGTCGGTCATCTCGCCTGTTCGGGTGTTAGTGCGTGATTTGTGGTGACATGTTACAACATTCTCGCCTTAATGTGACTCAGTAATTCGCAAGCGCCTAACTGGGGCCAGGCTCGTGGCGGTTGGGTCTCGGGCCTCTGGCTTGGTCTGTCGAGGCCGGGCTTTCTCTAAGGCGAGTCCTGGCCCTGCAGGCTAGTTCTAACCGGGATCAGGGGTTTAGGGAGTGAGCTCCGGCCGTGAACTCTAAGGTTTGGGCCGGTGTGCCTGACTCCTGGGTCTCTTGGTCTGGAAGACTCAAAGTTCCAAGCCGAGAGATTAGCAGGAGTTTCTAATCTAGGGGACTAGGATGTAAAAATAAGGAACTTCAAAAATCCGAAAAAGGGTGGCTGCCTTGGCAGCAGGTAGGAGCGTCGTTAAGGCGCTCGATGGTGAGGGGTTCCCACCTTGCTCGTTCTAAAAGGGGAGTGTAAGGGTTACACGAATATATGACGTAGCAAGTGGGGCGTTAATTACGAGGGACATTTCCTGTACATAAACGGGGATGACGGGTATGATTGTCTAGGAGACTGATTAGGCATCGAGGTAGATTGGTTGGGTCTGAGCTGGTGACTCTTAGTGGGGTTTTAGGCCCTTGGTTCACCTTCCGTGATAGAAAGAGTGACCGTCTCGAGTGGGTGACTTTGGAGGTCCTCGTACTCTGACTCGTTGACCTGGGGGCGCCGACTCAAATTGCCACGCTCGACGGCGCTGTCGCCCCGGTTCGGTCGTATACGGATCCGTCTCGTCATTGCCTCCGCGCACCTGTTAAAGCTATCGCGGAGTCGCCTAACCCGTCTATTTAGGACGAAGACCGTGGCTATGGCCAGGCCGTACCCGATTCCTACCGCGATGGCTACGACTGTATCGGGGGCAGACCAGGAGTAGGCCACTGGTTGGTGGTGGATGGTCGGTCGCTTGGCAATCTCTTGAAGGAGGTTGTCTACGACCGCAACGTCCACGGTTTGTGCCCCCTCGTAGGTGGCTTGGACTAGGGTGGAGGGTTGGAGTTCCAGAGCCCTTTTCTCGAAGAACTCTGGTACCTCGATCTCTGCCTCGTACTGGTTTGGGTACAGGTGGTATAGTGCCAGGTCGCCTATGTGCAGGATAGCGTCGGTTGGGACGTTGACCCAGAAGGTTTCGTCCGGGAGGCTTACTCGGGACGAGGCTTCATGTTTGTCATAGGTCAGGGTCGCCGTTCTAAGGGGAGTGTTCACTAGCCATCGTGCCCCTACAATCTCTGCTCTGGTTTCGGTTATTTGCTTCCGAGAGGTGACCGTCGCGGGGCATCGACTCCCTGGAGTCATGGGCCTCAGGCCGCAGATGCCATCTGTACTGTCCCTGACGAAAGGTTTGCTGGGGCAGAGGTAATGGATGTCCTTAGTGAGGGTGCACATCCTTAGATTTGGCGTTAGGTACAAATTGGGGTTGCTGTCGTGGTAGGCTACTATGTCTGGCGTCTGGACTCTGACGTGGGCATTGTCCCTCCAGGTCCCTAGGTTAGTGATCCCTTTCAGTCGGTAGATTTTGTCGCCGGGAACTATTGGTAAGGTGACTAGGAAGGCTACCTCGCGGTCTAGAGGATTAACATAGATGGGGACTGCAGCGCCCAGCGTGTACGCTAAGTGGGCTTGCATGGGTGTTACAGCGTCCCGTGTGGCTACGGCTAGGATGTCCTCAACTAGCAATAGCGGCACGAGGTATGGCGGGATACGGCCCATGGCTAGGTTTTCGATGGAGGAGCTGAGGTGACGTAACATGTCCTCCATCAGCTGTGTGGTCAGCAGAGTATGGGCGTAGTCTAGTTGGAGGACGTCTAAGAGTTGGTTGACCGCAGCGGAGGTACGTTTAATCGCAACCTCGTGCGTGTTAAGTACTAGCATGGTTCCTTTCAGGGATTTTCCCAAGGTTACCACGTCGTTCTGTTGTTGGTCAAGTCTGGTTTTGACATCCTCGAGCTCAGAGGCCATTTCCTGTTGGTGGCGTCTGAGGGAGGATAGGCTGATGGCGTTTACCGTGGACATCCCTAAGCTAAAGAGGGTGCCCAGGGCGGACGCCGCGCCGAGGAGAGCCCCAATAAATCGTTTGGGTCTGGGGCGAGGGTCGCTGAGCTCTGTCCTAGTGATCGTGAACTTCTCTAGTTGCGTCAGCATGTGTTGTATGTCTGCCTCAGCGTGCTCCACGACCGTCTGGGTCCAGCGTGCACCTGCCCAATCTTTGAGCGTGACCTTCAAGGGCAGGTTCTTGCGGCAGACTTCACTAGGATTGAGTCTGACAAAGATTCGCTGTGTGTGGAGTCGGACGTCCGTGATGAGGAGCCCGGGTTGTTCTTTTAAAACGATCCCGGAGGCTGGTCCGGTCTCAATAATTTCTGGGGTGCCGAGGCCCAGTATGCAGGTCAGCACGAGAAGGAAAGTGGGCCACATGTTCTGCAAGGCGTGAAACAACTGTTAGGGGTTAGACAGAGACAGAGAAAGAGAGAGTCGATTAGTGCAGCCGAGAAGAGTGTTAGTGAGTGCTGGGCTAATCGTGTTTGAGGTCACGTGGTGTGTTCCTAACTGGGGTTTGAAGTGTGCCCTGCTTGTCCCATGGGGCTTTGTTTGTGTGGTTTGGTTTGGCTGTAACGGGCCCATCTGAGGGTGGGCTCTCTACCTTTTGTGACCTCGATTTGGTGCACTGCGGTTGAGAGTTTGTTTCCCACCCTGTATGGTCTTGACCAGCGGGGTCGCGGTTTCCGGCGTAGTCTGGTGGGGCCGGTTCCCACGTGTCCTGGGGAATGTGCCAAGGTGTAATACCATACCTGGTTTTTGACCTGGAGGTGGTCCTGCGGGTCGGTCCTGTATTGGTTTGTCCTCAGGAGCCGGGGGAGTTTCACGTTCTCGTCACTCCGGTTTGGGGATACGTACCTTAGTATTTCGGTCGCCGTTCGGTCCGTTGTTTCTACCTGTTGTAGTGCCTGACGTGTGTTGTTTATACCTGTTTGTTTCGCGGTAGGTGCGTCATGGGCGTGTGCCAACATTACCCCCCTCATGCTTCGAGGCACCACGAGTACCGACGAAGTGAGTGTATCGGAAGCAGAATCTAACAGCCCATGGCGTATCGGCAGTATTCCTTCATCACGGCCGGAGGTTCCGAGCGTCGTGTCGATCATGACGTCGAAGGGGCGTTCTAGTGTGGGGTTGTCGTGTCGGAGGGAGGCTAAGTCCGACCTGTCGAGGTCGGGGGCCGTCCCCCCGCAGTCCGGGTAGTACCGTTGGCCTAGGGTTAAGTCCTGGCGTGCGTCAGGGGGGGTGCCGCGGGGTTGCCCTCCATGATTGGGGAGGTCCCCGGCGTTCCCATCGCGGGTCACTGGCCATTGTGTCGCAGCATATGCGGACGGCCCAGGCTTGGGGCACCGTAAGTCGTGTGGTCCATGTAGCATGTTCAGATGTGGGCCAGGGGGGTCGTTGTAGGTTTGTCCGCTATGTTGAGGGCGGGCCCTTTCGTCCCAATGGCTGCAGTCTGAAACATGTCTCGTATGGACGTCAGGTGGGCCAGGGTCATGGGTCGGATAGTCATGTTGTCTGTGTCGCATGTCCATGTGTGTTCCCGGAGGGGCGTCGTGGGGGTCGCAGTGGTCGACGTGTCCAATGTTGGGTTGTGTATTGTTCCTATGACCTTGATTTTGGCCCTTTCCCGTCATGACACTTACCAGTTCGGCCACGCTCCTGCGTTCACAGTTGGGCGATGGTTCGCCGCGGTCGGAGCGAGGGGAGTGTGGCCCGGAGGTACTGTCACGGCCGGTTCCGTTCGAAATAGCGGTCCTGGTTTCCGCTGCGCGATCAAGATCCATGGTCGCGCTTGGAGTCATGCTCAGTCCCTGTTGGTGGTCCCTACTGACCTGTTGGACTTGTTGTAAGCGGGTCGCGGCGGATTTCCTAGTTTCCGCCAGTTGTCGTTCCAGGTCACTCACTGTGTTTTGGAGCCTTGCTTTCTGGGCTTCGGAGTCGCGCAAGGTTATCCTGGAGATTATGGCCAGTCGTCCTAGCCACTGGGTTAGGGTCTTACCTTGGAGTTTCGTCGTAGTAGCTTCGGATGCTAATATGGAGGTAGCATCTTGTAAGTCAGAGAGTGAGCTGTGCTCAAGCGTGTCGTAGCCCCCTGGGAATAACTTCTCTGTGAGGTCTCGCAGAAAGTTATCCACTATGCTGTGTCCTTCTGAGACACCGTCGTGCCTGCTCGGTCGTGGCGAGTTTCCGCCATCGATTTCCATATTTGTGTGGGTGAGTGTATGCGAGTATGACTTGGAACGTGTGTGTACGACACGGTGGGAGGAGGGAAAGGAGGAAAGCAGTGCTATAGAGAGGGTAGTTTAGCTGTTGGTCGTGTGGTGGTGTAGACCTTGGTGTGTGTCAAAGCCGTGACTACAGCGTCCTCTCCGTGTGGCGGTGTATGCGAGTGGGCGGCCTAGGTGAGGGGCCGGGCGTTAGTGCGTCTTCACCTGTGTGTCAGCGGAGAGCGTTGGGGTTAGTGGCGTTGGCGCACGTAGGGTTAGCAGTGGCGCCGGCGGCAGCAGCAGTATTAGGGCGCGGCGTTAATCGCAGCGGTAGACGCGGCGTGAGAGACGCACCTGCGTGAGGGTCGCACTTGCGTTTGTGGTCGCACTTGCGTTTGTGGTCGCACTTGCGTTTGTCTCGCACTTGCGTTTGTCTCGCACTTGCGTTTGTCTCGCACTTGCGTTTGTCTCGCACTTGCGTTTGTCTCGCACTTGCGTTTGTCTCGCACTTGCGTTTGTCTCGCACTTGCGTTTGTCTCGCACTTGCGTTTGTCTCGCACTTGCGTTTGTCTCGCACTTGCGTTTGTCTCGCACTTGCGTTTGTCTCGCACTTGCGTTTGTCTCGCACTTGCGTGTGTCTCGCACTTGCGTTTGTCTCGCACTTGCGTTTGTCTCGCACTTGCGTTTGTCTCGCACTTGCGTTTGTCTCGCACTTGCGTTTGTCTCGCACTTGCGTTTGTCTCGCACTTGCGTTTGTCTCGCACTTGCGTTTGTGGCGCGGCGTAGCTTTAGACGCAGCTCAAGTAAGCAGTAGCAAAAAGGCAGCAGGCTGAGGCAAGGCAATGCATTTCTAGTGACAGTGAGGGTTAGAAGTAGAGTATTAGTTTTGATGTAGTACGATCAAACATAGAGTTTGGCAGAGTAGAGTGTTAGTTTCACCACTAGGTGGGAGTGCAGTATCTGTCAGATCACACGTCGATGTGGTTGAACGATAACGCGCATCATGCAGGAGCAGGGGTACAGAATAGGATTAGTTACCACAGCAATGTGTCATTATCAGTGGCAAGGAGGGGGGCGGGGGTGTGTGGGAGTGCAGTGTTAGTTAAATCACCACACAGATGTGTTACCGTAAACTAGCAGTAGTGAGTGAGCAGGAATAAAGCATAGAATGCGTTTCATCAGCGACATGCAGCAGAAGGAGAGCAGAGTTTACAGCATTAACCTTGGCTAATGCAGTAATGTAGCTTAACAATTATGTTTAAGAGGAGAAGCAGGAACAGAGTGTTAGCTTTTGTTATGTATAGCAGTAATGTGTTCTAATAGCATCATGCGCTAGAAGTAGCAGAGTTACAGTATGAAACTTGGTCAACGCAGTAATGTAGCCTAACAATTATGCTTACGAGGAGAAGCAGAAGCAGAGTGTTAGCTGTTGTTATGTATAGCAGTAATGTGTTCTAATAGCAACATGCGCTAGAAGTAGCAGAGTTATAGTATGAAACTTGGCCAACGCAGTAATGTAGCCTAACAATTATGCTTAAGAGGAGAAGCAGAAACAGAGTGTTAGCTGTTATGTATAGCAGTAATGTGTTTTAATAACAATATGACATGCCGCAGAAATCCGTGAAGCAGAAACACGGCATATGATCAGTTACTACACTAACGTTAAAGGGGAGAAACAGAACAGAGTGTTAGCTTTACCAATGTATGGCAGTAATGTGGTTATTGAGTTGGAGTAACAAAACAGCACGGAGGTATAGCCAAGCCGTTTCACGTTAGAGCCACATTCACAGGTGATTAAAGACGTGGTGCAGAATGAAGTGTCAAGACAGCAGCACTGTGGTCCCGGAAGTAGTGCCGGGACCGGAAAGCAATTTTGTGTTTAGACAATAAAAGAGGTGCGGCCCGTTTGGCGGTATGCCGAGACGGCTGGCGCCTTATGATCGTCAGAACACAGAATCAGAGTGGGGTAGGATAGTACGAAGTATAGTAAGTAGTGTTATTGTTAGACAGCAGGTAGACAATGCAGCAGAATGGTATTAGCAGTGGGGATGCGGCTCTGGCTTTTAGCGCGCCAGGGCCGGAAGTTAGCCGTATGCTAAAAACAAAGGAGCGTAGCTAGCATGTAGCTTGCCGGCAACGGGACATTTTAGCAGCAGTTTAGGCAATAAACAATGAGTTTTGGTGACCGAATGCAGTTCGGTTAAACAGAGTGGCACTAGTTTTAACGGTAGAGAAGCAGCTTATAGTGGGAGCAGTAGTAGGAGCAACGGCGTTGTCAGACTTAGCTTTGAGGCTAGCGGGGCCCGGGCGGAAGTTAGCCTTATGCTAGAACAAAGGAGGGTAGCTAGCCATTAGCTTTCGAGCGTGGCACGTTTTAGCAGTAGTTTATACAACGAAAGTCTGGAGCGAGTTATACAGTTCGCACAAGCACGTAATCACAGTGGTGGGATGGTGTTTGTCTGTATTGTGCAGTACAGTCTTGGTGTGTGTATGTACGACAGCAGAGTAGCAGGAGGAAGAGTGGTGAGACAGAGTTAGCGTTAGCCACCTTTAGCAGAACAATAGCATCACATTCACACAGCTGCCATTTACAGCCTTTTACACAGATATATTCGGTCACAATCCTGTGTGACTTGGGTCACAAAGGGACACAGTAGGTTCGTGCGCCCGTGTTCTGGACACGGCGCACGGTGGGTTACAAGGACAAGTTTTTGCGCTTTCTCTTAAGAGTTTAAGCGGCTTCACACTCCACGCTGCCCGCTGGCCAAGCGGGGCGACACGTTGTAGGAGATGCGTAGTACCCGTACGAAAAGTCGGGATTTGAGACTAAATTATATAGTCTGGTGCATGCACGGGGGCGCTATACGCTAGCGAGGGCGCGGGGGCGCTCAAATTGTTTTCGAATTCACCATAGCAACGGGGCAGAGGAGCAGAGGGGGTGCGGGAGTGGGGGGAAACGCTTTGAGCGTAGCAGCAGTAGGGTTAGCGTGTATTAACCGGTCAATTCACAGAGTACGAGTTGATAAATCAGGTTATATACGCGGATCTCACAAACAGGGCACCATATATGTAGGGTAACTACTTATATTGCTGATTATGTTATAAATTTAGTAGTGTGGAGCGGCTAGTCTCCGGATTAGGAACTCGCCGTTCCACCAATGGATCTGTCTTATTTATTTTGGGCACCAGCAGACGGTTGAGAGTCTACAACAGAACCAGGATATTTGCCTCGATATCAGTCTTATGAATCTAATGGGTTGAGTACGAAAGATCTGCCAGGGATTTCCTGTATTTATAAACACGACGCTCGGGAATGGAATTACAGTGTTAACATGGTTTTATTGATTACAAAGTGGGATAAAAATTTAACAAAAAGGGATTTCTGGTCACATTAAAAGCAGGAGTTGTACACATATCATTCAAATCGCACATTTAACGGGAACAGGTCTTACTTTGAGCCGTTCAGAGGGGATGGGTGACTGGGATGAGGATGGAGTGGAGGATGAGAATGAAGAATAGGGTGGAGGCGATGTCGTCCACGTGGTCTTTGTTCGAACTGGCGGGAGGTATGAAGCCAACGGCGTGGTCCAACTGCGGATCCAGGCGTGACAACTCAGTCCGGAATGAGTCGCGCGTGCAGAGTCCAGAGCCAGGGCCGGCTAGTTATGAAGAGTTCATAAATCCCAACCAGAAAGGAGGCTTGCGTGAAAGCGGAAGGCCTCAGTGCGGGCGGGCACAGTCGTTGCTGGAGGCACGTACTTATGCTGCCGCAGAGTTGATAGGGAAGTTGGAATGGTGAATTCGGGAGAAAACAAGAGGACGTTCTATGGCATTGTTCGTGTTTATATTGACTTCCCAGGGGAGGCGTGTCCATGCCGCCCCTGCCCTCTGTGGACAAACCCCTTCACAACAGACAGTTTGTAAAGGAAACACACACGATTGATGCAAATGATCATAAGACATGTACAAACACGCAGTGCATTTACATCACAGACATCAACACACACGAGTAAGGTCCGTAACGTTATCGACATAATATTACAGAGTAATGTCCTTTTCGGGTGTCCGCCTTGGGTGCAGTGGTGTCCAGTGTCCGCTAGGGAGCGCCAGAGCGCCGTGGGAGAGTCTCAGGTTGTGGAATGTCTCATGAGCGATTGCTGATGACTGATTCCTGATTTCCGTCTGGCAGGGGGCACACAGATGTCCTGTTCTGTTGTTTTATTGCCCCTCTGGGTCTCGTTGTAGTGTTCCTGGTGAATGTTAACCTTCAATTGAACCCGCAGTTGCTTTGAAGTCTCAGGAGCTAGGGAGGGCATGTTTACGGAAAGGGTCTGTTATTCACACCCGATTGGCGCTCACCTTTTCCTCACCCTACAGATAATATCGTTATCGTGATAATATCGTTATCGTGATAATATCGTTATCGTGAGCTTTGTATCGTGTATCGTATCGTATCGTGAGGTACCCTTCGGTTCCCAGTGCCCCCCACTAGTTATTTATTTACCGCCTTTAACAGACCAGAGTCACAAAGAGGTTTACAATTGTGGGCATTTGTCCTCTCACTCCACACAGAGATGGGAGTGGGGTCGCCAGTACAGGAAGCGCATGCCAGACCTATTGTACATGTTTTTATTGGTAGGGAAAACCGGAGTACCCGGAAGAAACCTACGCAGACACGGGGAGAACATTCAAACTCCACTCAGAAAGGCCCTGTTCCGACCGGGATTTGAACCCAGGTCCTTCTTCCTGAGAAGCGAGAATGCTAGGAGTTTGCTAGGGGTGTATATTTCTAATTCTTTTTTGCGTGTTGTCTCAGGCTCAGCCATTGTTTCAGCAAGGCGCTAACTACTGGGCGCGCTGACAGCACGTTACCACGCGTACCAGGCAAACTAATACCTAAGAGAATCTGAAGCGAAAAATCAACATATGACCTGACTGTCCTGACTTAAAGTGTAAAAGAGAGACTGTCAGATTTAGCCTGTTTTTCATCAATCAACCATCCGTGCCATTGTCCTACAAAGCTCTGCTCAGTGTGATTCGGGCTAATTTTACCCTGGTTTGACCCACTTGGTGCCGTCCTGCAGCTGCATGTGGAGTGGTTGGGATGAAGCTTGTGTGTTCGAGACCTCAAAGACATGTCTGCCTTTTGGATATTTATGAGCAGTGATAGTTTCCACTGGAGCTGAGTGCTTCACCCTTCATCAGCTCATTAAATTGTTGTGACTCAACTAAACTATAGAGTTGGGCCTGTGGAGGCCGGGCCTTTGATTTTCGGAAAAAAGCGCAATCTAGATACAAGGTGGTATTATTATTATTATTATTATTGTCACAGCTTGAGTATTGATTATCGTCAGTCAGGAATAATACAATATGGAGATCTGATCTATCTTAAGCCCTGGTTCTGCCAGATTCCTTTCAGTAGTTGTTGGAGTAAGAGATTCTTGTATTCCTCCTTCTCTCTCTGTGTAATTCTCACTTCTCTATGAGAGTCATGTCTCTCTTCTGGAGCAGGTTCTCCACGTGCTGCTGTTGAATCTTACACTTTGGGGCCAAGGTGTTAATTGGACTCATGCACAGAGTTCTGACGTCATGGTACTCATCACCGTCGCTGCTAATGTTAAACCTTTGCTTTTGTTGCGGATCCAACTCTCTCCTGTTACAGGAAAAGTCTGTGTGCAAGAAACAACTTTAGTCTGAAACAAAGTCAGACAGCTCTCTCTCTTTTCATGTATTCTAAACGTTATGTGGCACATGTGCATGAGGACCTCACTTCTCTGAACGTTTCGAATGTATAAATGAATAATTAATTTGCAAAAACAGAAAAGTGCCTTCAGATTTTTTTTTTAAAGGGTTACAATTTCCCTTTATCAAGTAAACTCTAAGTTGGTTATATGGCCGAAAGTAGATGTAACAGATGTACTTTGGTGCGAGGCCATGTAACATGCGTTACATTGCATTTTAACCCAAAATGTAATTGTTTTTTGTTTTATACTATGCCACCATGAGATCCGCAGGGGAGAAAAAATCTGCGGGACTGCGGCAATAGCATTGTTTTGAGTTTTCTGGAGACAAAGAGGTGTGGAACATAACAGTTAAGTGCACTTTATGTGCAAAACCCAACAGCATAAAATTGGCTAACTCTGGTGCTTTTTCATGTCTGAGATTTACATATGCCCTTTCCTTTATTTAAATAGTATATTGGGAATATTATATTGTATACAGGTATATGTGTAGTTGTATCTATATTTGTGTAATATAGATATTACACAAATATAGTATATATCACGTCATATTTGACGTTTTATTTTTTCCTCACCAATGCAGGAGGGTCTGACTGTTAGTGGTCTAACAAGAAGGACTATTGTGATGGTCCAGGACACTCTAACATTCTTCAACATTTATGGACATTTACCGACATTCATGGATTTGTCAACTCCCCATGGACCAATACATATGTGTTCTATATTTTTGTGTTTTAACTGTTGATTCTCAGATCCGTGTTGCCGATTTCAACGGTTTTGTCAAGTCCTCTGAGAAGACTACTGTTGTGATTTAGGTTCTATGCAAGAATAAATGTTATTTAATTTCACTGAATATAACAAGTATGAAAATATAAAAAAATGTGGGTATCCTGCACATTTTGTTCAGAATACCCACATTTTTTTTCCAGATTGAGGCAAAATCTTGAGGAAACCGGGTCCTATAACGTCATAAGATTGAGGAATGAGGGATCAGTCCAGACCTGCTGTAGAAGTCATGGTGCTGAGCTGGACCAGTGCCCTCAGACTTTTGTTTCTGTTTCATATGTGGGTCATAAATCTGTCCAGGAATCTGTGTTGCAGCCTCAGCAGGTCTCAGAATCCACCCGAGTGTGTGTAACTGTGACCTAGAACTTGACTGTGTGCCATAATGTGCATATTTTGTCATTTTTTCTTGTAGAGCCTAAATTGCTTCACCTGGGCATGGTTCCAAAATTTCCACTTGTTACTTGTTCATGTTATGTGAATTTTATCTATCATTCACAAGGGCCTCTGTCACGAGCAGTGGTCGCCGTAGTAACAGGGGACCCAACTTCAGATGCTCTTCAGAACCAGAGCTAGAGGGTTTTTCTTATTGTACATAAGAAACTTGGAGGAAACCTACGCAGACACGCAGGGAAAACATGGAAACTCCGCTCAGAAATATGAAAGATTATTCTCTTCTCTAAAATTGCATTTTCAAATAAATATCTTATATATTAATTTATTATTTTGGCCACATAAAATTGGTTGGGAGCTTCCTTGGAGATAGGATGAGGAGCTCAGTCACACAGGGGGCTCGGAGTAGAACCGCTGCTCCTCCTGAGCATGTCCCACCGGGAGGAGACCAGGGCAAGACCATGGTCACGCTGGAGGGACTTGTGTCAACATGCTTCATCTCTTTCTGGTCTTTCTCTGTCAACATACAAACTCCACTCAGAAAGACCCTCTTTCGACCGGGATTCGAACCGTTTGCTGAGAAGCTAGAAGCCAAAACTATATGAAATCAATGTAGAACTGGAAAATGTGAATATTTTTCTTGGCTATTGTAAGGTTTCTAATTACTGTTTGGTTTAAGACAGCATGATTTGAAATGTTCAACCGTTTCTGGGGGAAATGTTATTATTAATAAACACTAATAAAAGGAATGAGCAACATGTGTTTGTTTGTGTCGTGTGCAGCTCCTGAGCGAGAAGATAAGTGGAGCCGAGGGGACGAAGCTGGACGAGGACTTCCTGGAGATGGAGAGAGTCAGTATTTCCCATAATAAGACAAAAACACCACTCTTGTCAAAGTCTATGATTCCCTCCCATTCAATCTCTGCTCTTGTCTTTCATCAGAAAATTGACGTCACCAACAAGTCAGTGCTTGACCTTTTGTCCAAAACAACAGAGTACCTTCAGCCAAACCCAGGTACCCCAAAACGTGTTTATTTTCACTTCCATCCTCCTTTGTCGGCGATTGTTGTGAAATCAGGTCAGATGCCCTGTGGGTTTGTAAGAACATTTGTAAAAATCAAATATCCAAAAGGTCTATCACCAGAGAGAGACTAGAGAGACTAGAGAGAAAGACTAGAGAGAAAGACTAGAGAGAAAGACGAGAGAGAGAGAGACGAGAGAGAGAGACTAGAGAGAGAGACTAGAGAGAGAGACTAGAGAGAGAGACTAGAGAGAGAGACTAGAGAGAGAGACTAGAGAGAGAGACTAGAGAGAGAGACTAGAGAGAGAGACTAGAGAGAGAGACTAGAGAGAGACTAGAGAGAGACTAGAGAGAGACTAGAGAGAGACTAGAGAGAGACTAGAGAGAGACTAGAGAGAGAGAGACTAGAGAGAGAGACTAGAGAGAGAGAGACTAGAGAGAGAGAGACTAGAGAGAGAGAGACAAGAGAGAGAGAGACTCGAGAGAGGCACTAGAGAGAGGGAGGCCAGAGAAAGGGACTAGAGAGAGGAGGCCAGAGAGAGGGACTAGAGAGAGGAGGCCAGAGAGAGGGAGGCCAGAGAAAGGGACTAGAGAGAGGAGGCCAGAGAAAGGGACTAGAGAGAGGGAGGCCAGAGAGAGGGAGGCCAGAGAAAGGGACTAGAGAGAGGAGGCCAGAGAAAGGGACTAGAGAGAGGGAGGCCAGAGAGAGGGACTAGAGAGCGGGAGGCCAGAGAGCGGGAGGCCTCTGGTCACTTTTGACTCTTTGGGCTGAAAGATGATTGGCTGAGTGTGGGTGATCTTCTCTTTTTCAGTTTTCAGTCTAAAAAGTGAAGACTGACGAAGTCCAAAATTTAATGATAGCTTTAAATGAGCTCAGTGTTTCATTTACAAAAAGCGTAATAGAAGAAAGCTGTTTCTCCCATCTTCAGTTAAAATGAATGATAGTGAAAAATCTAGCAGGATGTGATTTATTACAATAGTGAGTCTCTGGTCTCTTTCTCTCTCGTGTCTTTCTATTGGGTCTCTCTCTCTGGTCTCTCTCTGGCCTCTCTCTGGCCTCTCTCTGGCCTCTCTCTGGCCTCTCTCTGGCCTCTCTCTGGCCTCTCTCTGGCCTCTTTCTGGCCTCTCTCTGGCCTCTCTCTGGCCTCTCTCTGACCTCTCTCTGGCCTCTCTCTGGCCTCTCTCTGACCTCTCTCTATCTGTCCTCTCTTTGGCCACTCTGTTCTCTCTCCCTGTTGTCTCTCTCTGGTGTCTCTCTCTGGTTCCACTCCTCTTCTAGTTGCGATGAGAGGATATGAGTCTGTTGTGTCTCTACAGCGTCTCGAGCCAAACTGAACATGCTCAACACGGTGTCAAAGCTGCGGGGGCAGGTGAAGAGCACCGGGTACCCGCAGGCTGAGGCGCTGCTGGGGGACTGCATGCTGCGCTACGGCCACGAGCTGGGGGACCGCTCCATATTCGGTACCAGACTGTGTGTGATGCTGCTTAATGTGTGTACAGTCTGTGGCACAGTCAGGAACACATAATACTGTGAATTAAGATTAAGGGAGACAAATTGAGTTCAAGCGTAAGACACGTGTAAACTCCTGAAGACCTTCTATGACTCTGTGGTGGCATCAGCCATCTTGTACGGTGTGGTCTGCTGGAGCAGCAGCATCACAGAGAGGGACAGGAAGAAGCTGGACAAGGTCATCAGGAAGTCCAGCTCTGTCCTGGGCTGTTCCCTGTACACAGTGCAGCAGGTGGGGGACAGGAGGGTCCTTGACAAACTAACATCTATGCTGGACCATGACTGTCACCCCCTGCAGGACACTCTCTGCTCTGGAGAGCAGCTTCAGTGACATACTAATTACCCCTCGCTGTGTGAAGGAGAGGTTCCGTAGGTCTTTCCTTCCTGCTGCTGTCAGACTGTACAATAAGAACTGCTGAGTCTGCAAATGTCATCCATCTGTAAATAAGTAAATACTAAATCATGTGCAATGTGCAATACTGCTCCTTCAGAATGTCACTGAACAATGTCACTTTACTTATCTGCCTATTATCCGGCACTATATGTACAGTATATAACTCTGCACTACTACATATATATATTTTATTTTGAAAGACTGGTATCGAAGCATTTACAGCATTTACAGATAGTTAAGTAATACAGCTACTACTTTTTTTGTATATTTTGTGTGCTCTTACTACGTTCCTGTCTGTGCGCTGCAACATCGAAATTTCCCCACTGTGGGACGAATAAAGGAACTCTTATCTTAAACCTGTGTGTTTGGTTTGTTTGGACCAGATCCTATGGAGACCTGGCCTCTAGAAACATGTAAGAGCACAAGGAAGACCAATTCAATTCAATTTATTTGTGTATAAACCATAACAGCAGTTGTTTCGGAGGACTTTAAATAGTTTTAGATTCACCAACAACAGATCAGCGAATCAAACCGTTTGAACACAGGAAATGCAATAAAAATAAACACATTGGTCCATAGGGAGCGAGATAATCACTGTCCCGAAATGTTAATAAATGTGAAGCAATGTCATTGCTCCTCACTGTCTTTAGACCCTCCTGTATCAGCAAGAACCACTCAGAAACCCAGTGGGAAAAAGTGAGAAACCTCAAGGAGGAGATCCCTGTAGCGATCCCTGTAGATCAATGACCGAGGCTGTAGAGCCAGACCTGCATTTCTGAGCGGTTCCTGTCTGATGCAGGAAGATCTAAGAAAAGAGATGATTGTGGACATTTCTGGACATTTCTGGACAGTGGTCAGAAATGGCCCACTGGCTCTTATGTGTTTGTTTATATGCATTTCCTGTGTTCAAACTGTTTGATTCTAAGTTGTTGGTGAATCCACAACTTCGTGAAGGCCTCATAGATGTCCTCTGTTTTTGTCCTCAGGCTGCTCTCTGGTGGACATTGGAGAAGCCATGAGGCAGATGGCTGACATCAAAGACTCTCTGGACATCAGCGTCAAACAGAACTTCATTGACCCTCTGCAACATTTACAGGAGAAGGACCTCAAGGAGATCATGGTACAAAAGGACAAGAAAGAGAGATACCTGAGTTTTTTAGGCAGGACACTCTGATCCATCAGACTGACCAGACCCCTGGTCTGTGGAGAAGTGCATCCCAAGTCTAGAACCTGCAATAAAACAAACATTGGAGAAACAGGAAGATATTTCAGCACCAGAAAACAGAAACGTCAGCGCAACTACCAAGATCAATTCAGGAAAGAGCAACACAGGAAAACCTCAAATCAACAACATAGAACGATAAATAGATACTTTATCAATCCTCGTAGGAGAAATGCAGGTGTCCAGTAGCAGCAGAAACTCATCCATCCATACAAAAAATAATCATTCTAATAATTCAAAATAATAATTCTAAAAACACCTAACTATAGTATTACAATGCAGCAGCAGCAGAGGTGGTGTAACCGCTGGGTGGAGCAGGATGGGTCACAGCAGCAGAGTTGCTGTAGCCGCTTGGTTGGGACCATTTTCTCTGCTCTAGTCCAAAGTAAAATGCTAAATGCTTTGTTAGCATTTTTTTTTTTTTAAGTTAGCATTCCTCCAGTGGATTTTTGCCTGATTTGTTTTGTTCGGTCCATGAATCCTCGCCGCTCCGGTCTGGACCAGTGCAAAACCGTGAACACTCTACTACAGCAACATTTCAGGTAGAAAAAAGCAACTGTTTCAGAGCTACTTAGGACGTGCTGCTGTTTCCAGCGCATTCACTTAAGCACTAGCTTCTCCACACTCTTTGTCTTATTACCGTATAAGCCTGAAGTATAACGTCTTTCTAAATGTTATGTTCAGCTGACGTAATGCTCTGCCCTGAATATGTTCGCAGCATCACCTGAAGAAGCTGGAGGGTCGGCGGTTAGACTTTGACTATAAGAAGAAGCGTCAAGGGAAGATCCCAGACGAGGAGATCCGGCTGGCTGTAGAGAAGTTTGAGGAGAGCAAAGATCTGGCAGAGAGGAGCATGTTCAACTTCCTCGAGAGCGACGTAAGAGACCAGAGAGGGGGATACCAGAGAGGGGGATACCAGAGAGGGGGATACCAGAGAGGGGGTAGGGGTGGGTGATATGGGCAAAAATAAATATCTCGATATATTTTTTTTTAGGGCTGTCAAAATTATAAAAAAAATGTAATTATCGCGTTAAAAAATTAACGCGTTGAAGCATGTCCGAATGACCTGCCCATGCATCCCATAATATTACTCTGAATGCCGCAGACACATACGTGCGTGAGAAGGGCAATAGAGCAGGTAGGCTCTCTGGGAATTCAAGTTTTAAAAGAATACATACGTGACTGCGGGGCACTTGTTGTTGTTTGCTGAACAAACAACAGCAAGTGCCCCGCATCCTCCGTGTTAGCTGCCATGGAGGATGCAAACTGAAGTCTGCATCCTGTGGCTGCTAACAACACTGCTAACGGCGCCGCAGCAATGTGACCCAAGACCATACAGGCACAGAACTATTCTCTGCATGCTGTGTGAATCATCTTTGAAAAACATGCACAAACATACGGTATATTAACATTAAAAATCAAATTCAAGTAACACAGGAAGAACACTGATAATGCGAAAAAGCATATTGACAAATCCACCCCTAAGTGAGGGCTACCAGAGAGAAGGCTACCAGAGAGAAGGCTACCAGAGAGAAGGCTACCAGAGAGAAGGCTACCAGAGAGAAGGCTACCAGAGAGCGGGAGGCCAGCGAGAGATCTTTGTCTCTAGTCCCTGGCTCTTAAACAGTTACTCCTATTGCTCCTTCACATCATGTGTTTTTGGCCTCTGTCACATCTTTATCAGCTTTTTCAGACAAAAAAGTGAATAAGAAAGGACCCACCTCAATCAGCTCTCAGCCCAAAGAATCAAATGGTGACTCACATGGCTCCTACTCACTCAAAAGATAGAATGTTTTCAATAATATGAAGACAGTATGCTAAGTCTTATTTTTTCACAACATGCGTTATGAAACACAAAAGGGAGGTAACCTGGCTTTAGTTTGACGGTGCCGTAATCCCTCTGTCCCGCCTTTTTAGGTGGAGCAGGTAAGCCAGTTGTCTGCTCTGATCGCGGCGGCGCTGGAGTATCACCAACAGTCGAGTCAAATCCTGCAGGAGCTGAGCACCAAGCTGCAGAAGAGGTGAGACCAGTTACATAAGCCCTGTTTCCACCATCTCTACTCTACTCTACCCTACCCTGCCCCGTACCTGCCGGTCCCGGGCCAGCACCACTTCACTCCACTCTACACTCTACTCTACTCTACTCGGTTGCGCAATAGTATCTTGGTAACCATGGATGCTGATGGAACGCTTTAGTACCAGCTCGGCCTGGATAGATAGAACCAGGGCAAAGGGACTAAAAAAGGATCTGGTACTACATAATAACATAATACAAGGGTTAAACAGGGCCAGTGGAAACACTCTCAATCAGGGTAGAGTAGAGTAGATCAGCTCAGATCTTTGTGTCTGTGTTTCTTGCTAATTGTCTGTGTATTTGTTTCTCACTACAGAATCTCCACAGAAAACACTCGTCCCAGAAAAGAGTTCAAGTCGAAGTCAGTGAGGAGCAGTCATCACCAGAACGGACTGAAACACAGCTCCTCCATCATACACACAGGTACAGGCTGCTCTCATAAGGAGCCGTTTACACAGAGATGCTGTGACTGTCAGATGATAGATTTGACAGATTGGCCTTTGTTCACACGGCGTAGGTGTTTCAAGGGGGTGAAATTGCAAGCTTTGAAAAACAGCCTCCAGGGGGAACAAAACGGATACACTGCTTGGTGAGGAGCCGTATCGCAGCCATGTGAACAAAAAGGGGCAAACTCTCTGGCTGCAATTACGTCACTACACCCCCCCATGCGTTTGGACATGTGCAGTTGCTGAGAACGAACATAATCAAAAAATGGCGGAGGATCAACTTGTGCTATGTGGACTTCTTGCGTTACACGGAGGAGCGATTCTACTTCTTCGTCCATCCAAATGAATCCACGCAATAGCTGTATTGGCAGTTTCCATTTCTGCTGCTCCTGTTAAATGAGGGATGATATTGGTGCCTTCTTTTCCGGCTTTCCGGTGGCCTCAGGAGGATGTTGTTGAGGAAGGGGTTATACTGGTGGGTGTCATGTTGGAAAGTTCCACTGCCTACTACCAGCGTTAGAACTACATCGTTTCACTTGCCATGTAGCGCTTTGCACTTTGTATCTTGATTGAGGTCGTTTTTGCAAATTGCTTGGCTGCATTTCTGCTCCTCACTCTTCCACAGCTGCAGACTGAGAGAAAGATGAGTGAGAGGAGGAGAAGATGAAAGATAAGATAGGTGAGGAGTGAGGGGAGGAGATGAAAGACGAGATCGGAGAGGAGTGAGGAGAGGAGATGAAAGATAGATAGATACATTATTGATCCCTGTCGGAGAAATTCTGGTGTCCAGTAGCAGCAAAAATGAAAAATAAAATGTATTATTCAAAAAACCAAACAAATAATCAGCAACAGCCCTTCAGGTCACAGCAGCAGAGGTGGAGTAGCCTCTGGGTGGAGCAGGACGGGTCACAAGGTGGAGCAGCCGCTTGGTTCGGAGCATTTTCTCTGCTCTGGTCCAAAGTAATATGCTGAATGGTTCATTCGCATTTTTCAAAAAGTTAGATCCACTTGGTTCAGACCATGAATCCTCTAGTCTCTGGTCTGGACCAGTGTAAAACCATGAACACTGTACTGCAGCAACAAGATGAGATAGGAGAGGAGTGAGGAGAGGGGAGGGGGTGTGTAGTGTTATGCAAAGTCAGGAGGAAAACCAATAAGCTGATTGGCTTTAAAGGAGCAGTATGTAAAAATCTGGCCAAAAGTGGTACTGCAGTCACAGTCAATATTTTGTAGTCTTCTCCCACTCTGACTCAGGTTGCCAGATACACACCAAATCCAGCAGCAAACACAGGGAAATATTTTATCAGTTGTGTGTCTGTCTCCATTCACATTGCCATGAGCCGTGCTAATGTTGAATAAATGTTTTGAATGAACGTTTGCATATTTTTAAAATTTGGACATTTGATATCAGCCATTGGCCATTTAATGATGACTTGACATGCAAATATTTCATATTGCTACTTTAATGTCGAACATAAGACCAGTCAAGCAGCATCTGTCATACAGCGTCACCTCACGTGTAGTAATCAGGAAGTGTTTTTTTATACACGCCAGCCACACTATTTCTGTAGTGACCTTAATACCATCATGTTACATGCTGTGTTCTTGTGTTTGAGTTGCATTGTTTTGTGTTTTTGCAGATCACCAGCTCCACACAGACAATGGGAACAGTACGTATGCCTTTTATCTTTTTTTTTTTATATACCTGTGGCTATTAGTAAACGAGAAGAAATCCAGGTTTATTATCAGCAGTTACGTCATAGTTTATTTTGTCAAGTGAGTGGGATGAAGGTAGTAAGAATTATAGAGGTAATGTATTGTTCTGTGGCTGTTTTAGAAGAGCAGCAGTGCTACCCAGTGGTGAATGTCTGTAACTGCCTCTTCTGCCCAGCACTTTCGGATAAATAATTTCTAAATACAGTATACGAAAAAAATGATTATATACACATTCTTAGGACGTGTGATTGATCTCTAGGTTCAAATTAGGGGCAGTGGAATCCATTTTTATTTATTTTTTGCTGATGTGGGTGAGTAGTAGCAGTAGTAGTAGTCGTAGTCAACATATTTCACGATACGCAACGTTTTTTATTTTTAAATCAAATTCAAAATATAGAAGTGTTGGGGATAGTTCTGGGGTGTATTCAGACAAACTTTATTTATATCCACAAGAAAAGTTACTTGGACACAGTTCCCCCAAAATTAAAATATAACTGCAATAACAAAGATCAGCAAGATTATTATTTTTTGATCAAACAATGAGAAACTGATGAACTTATGAACTGCTTCTATTGTGTTACCAGTGTGTGAGTCACATGAACTCTGCATTCATGTCTGTGTGTCACATGACCTCAGTGTGTTTGTCACATGACCTCTGTGTTCATGTTGTGTTTTGTGTTTCCTGTGAAGCCGATCTCATCACATCAGCTCCGGAGGCGTGGCCTGACAGCTCCGTCTCCAACGGCAACCATCGTGAGTCTACTCCCCCTTTTTATAAGCAGCATCTTCATTTGCATTCATTTGTGTGGAGTTTGACGATCCACAGGGCTGTGGGAGAAGAGAAGAGAAGAGAAGAGAAGAGAGGAAGAGGGTTAGCAATGAGGAGAGACAGGAGGAGAGGGGGGAATGAGGAAAGAGGAGGGGAGTGAGGAGAGAAAAGAGGAGACTTTCTAATTTTACTTCTCTCTCCCCCACAGAGACGGAGGAGGTGCTGGACCAGCCGTGCTGCCGCTCTCTGTACGACTTCGAGCCAGAGAACGAGGGCGAGCTGGGGTTCAAAGAGGGCGACATCATCATCCTCACAAACCAGATTGACCAAAACTGGTACGAGGGCATGATTCATGGTGACTCGGGCTTCTTCCCCATCAATTACGTCCAGGTCCTGGTGCCTCTGCCACAGTGAGGGCTCCCTCCGGAGTCCACATACCGGACTGCAGTGAGGGCCACACTGGAGACCACACTGGACCACAAAGATAACTTCTACCCCAAAGGTCTCCGGCTCATTGCAGGAGCGAGGAGACAACTGCCGACAGAGGGGGTTCTCCTCGTGTCTCCTCGGTTCTCCTCGGTGCTGTTATGTTGGACGAACGGCACATTTTATAAATTAAGCCGATTCCAAACCTTACACGGAAACAGGATGTTGAAATAAGAAATACATTATTGTGGCAATCTTTAACAGAGAGGAGACAGGAGCGAAGATGGGAGAGGAGAGAAGGAGGAGACAGAACGGGAGAGGAGAAAAGAGAGAGGAAAGAGGAGACAGAAGAGAGGAGCCAAGAGCTAATCCAGAGAAGATAAATACATATTTCTCAGAGAGAGTTCAAGAATAGAACTTTGTCTGATCTCTTTGCGGTCTCTCTCTAGTCTCTCTCTGGTCTCTCTAGTCTCTTCCCTAGAGCTGTGTGCATGAGGGATTTTGAGTCCTGCCCAAATGTGGCTCATCATCTGAGTATAATATATATTTATGAATGAACACAAACCCAAGCCATTAAATGTGGATGTCACGCAAACCATGTGGATCTCGTGATGTTGGTTTGACTGAACTGAAAACGTGTGTGTTTTGAATGATGTCTTGGTTTTGCTGTGAGTTAACATTTGTAGAGTTTATAATCCCAAAATGCAGAGATTTCTGGAATCTATATTGAGGCCTGAATCATGTGGAAGTTAAAAGTGTTTGTGCAAACTACTGAACTATTTTACACAATGTTATTATGTCTTGTTGTGTGCCTTGTTTTGTAGTTATTTTTTTAGTTTTTGAATGTTTTGACAATTTGCCACTGGACTAAGAGCAAGTGCACACCAATCAAGTCCATTAATGTTTAAAACTACAAAAACAGAACATTTAATTCAAAAGGCTGCTGCTACATGGTGGGGGCCGTCTATTGATTTTGAGTGCTTTTTCCCATCTTCAGGTGCTACCCTAACTCCAACCCTATTGGCTAGAACCTGGAAGGAGGAGGAGCCACGCACACCACACAAGACTAGGGTCAAAGTTGCTAGGCACCTCTGGTCTCTTTTTCTGATCTCTCTCTCTCTCTGGTCTCTTTAGGACAATTTTCCGCAGATATGGGAGACGTGGTGGAAGTGATGTGACCAAAGAAAACATTTCATTTCCATGACACCTTTCTGGGAACTCAATGTCGTCTTATGAAACATTTTAAAGCAAACAACTGAAAAAATAGAATGATTACAAATGATAAGTGGTATGTAGGGTCCCAGTGAAGAGGCCTGTGTAAATCTGAAAGATAATTGGATTATTCTATTTATAAACTATAGCAGAAACTTTCCGATTGGTGTGTCCAGGCCTTGAGTCCAGGCCTTATATCTAATGTGAACTGGTTGAATTGACTGTAGGCTCCTAGATAATCAGCACACATTTCTTACTGTTTTTAATCCACTTTTGCACTTTTTGTTTTCTTTCATATTCCACTTTTGTGTGTTTTGTTTAATCTTGATGATTATTCCAACCGGAGTCTTTATCAGCAGCTGCTTTTATGTGAGGTTCTCATGTTTAATCTCCGACTGTCTGTATGACCTGTTTTGCCTGAGAAATGTACTCTTTGATAAGTTTAAATTTATACATAGATGTATTTACTTTTCAGATTCAGGGTGAAAGAAATGTCACAAAAGAAACATGCCGTTGTTTCCTGTTAAGCACTGGAGCTCTACTGATTGTACTTTTTTTGCACTTTTGTCTGAAGTCTGTACTGTTTCACAAGTTATATTTATCAAAACATTGTATAGACTTGTCATTGTTTTCCATAGTTTTGCCAAAAACTAAATCCAAACCAGAAACAGTTGAACCAATCGGTTTCAAACACCGTCTCAACTTAGCACTTTCAAGAAAACAACTCAAAATCTCCAACAGAAGTCCTTCCTTTTAATTGGACATCACTCACAGATGTTAACATTTGCAGATGGACCAGTATTGAGCTCCGAAGTAGCAGCGCTTCAGGGACTGGAGTGTCCTGTGCCTATAGAAGTTGGTTCAAATGGTTTAGACTGTATATTCTTGTGTACAGCTCCTCAAGTGTTTCAGACTGAGAGCAGATCAGTGAAAAGAGCTGCTTTACTATTGGTTCTTGTGTTTCATGTCTGATCATGGGATTGGGTTCTGGGTAGATGTCCATGTCCTGCATTCAGGGTCTTATGTTTTTATACATGTTCTGTGAAATGTTTGTGTATCACTGTTTTAAATCTAGCTGAACTTTAAAATATATTGTTCTTGCTTTTTACATAAACCAAGCTGTGCTTAGCTTCAACCACGCTCATATCACTCTGTCACAAACGAATCTGACCACCCGTCTCCATCCTAAAAACTTTTCATCTTATGCATACTTTTAAGATACAGTTACAGATATAGTATAGTATAGTATGATGGAACCATGGTAACCATGGCCTTCAGCAGCACTCTGGCCAATCACTGTCAGTAAGAACACTTTAGTACCAGCTCAGCCTGGATAGAACCAGAGCTAAGAGGGACTAAAAGAAGCACCTGGTACTGGTTAAACAGGGCAAGTTGAAATGGGGCTATAGTTTCATCTTTTGTAGCTTAAAAGTTAGGTACCCTAACCATCTCATTAAAAGTCACAATATACTGTATATTAAGGACAAATAAAAAGGTTTTTATTTTTTAATAGAATGCCATTCATTTTTTTCTGTCATTAATCAGTTGTATTATTTATTTCTGAATGCAGGACACCAACACCATATTCCACATATTAACCCAAATGAACTGATCCTGGATCTGTTTGTGGTCCTGAAGTCCTGGTGGTCGCCCACCAGGTGGTTACCTCTGCAGCACCCACTCTCAGTATTTACACAAAGTCCTTGCTGCACATGTTTGTCTGTTTGTTTTTTCAGGTGCATTGTTAATGCAAAGGTGTTTAATAAGTGTTGTAAATGGATATAATGATAAATCTATTGCATAAATAAACAACAAAGATTCAAAGGGTTTTGTTTGTTTTTTCTTTTGGCATACAAGAAAATACTGAGGGTAATCACTAAACAAGAACAACAACAATTCACACATTAATCAGTAAATATGTCTAAAGGAAGGGTCTCCCTGGGGAGGTGTTTCAGGCACATCCCAGGAAGACCCAGGACATGCTGGAGGGACTGGCCTGGGGGTCTCCCAGATGAGCTGGAGGAAGTGTGTAAGTAAGTAATCTTTATTTATATACCGCCTTTCACAGACCAGAGTCACAAAGCGGTTTAAAATTGTTATTTTTGGGCACTTGTCCTCTCACCCCACACAGAGATGGGAGCGGGGTCGCCGAACAGGAGGCACATGCCAGACCTATTGTACATATTTTTAGTGGTAGGGGAAACCGGAGGAAACCTACGCAGACACAGGGAGAACATGCAAACTCCACTCAGAAAGGCCCTGGTCCGACCAGGATTCGAACCCAGGACCTTCTTGTTGAGAGGCAAGAGTGCTATTCACTCAGCCACCGTGCCGCCGTGTGTGAATAGGGAAGTCTGGGCGTCTGCTTAGACTGCTGCTCCCGCGACCTGGCAACGGATGAAGCGGGAAATGGATGGATAATGACAACAGAACATTATTTTAATACATGAGGATTCAAAGAAACATTAGCTATATCTTCCACCCTCAAATTCCTCTTTTTTTTTGCTCTGAAATCAAATCAAACGATACCATACCTTCAATTAAAATGACTTCAGTTTCATTCATTTGTTTTGAGTACCACATTAACAAAAGAACGTCAGGTCTCAAACATCACACTGAAGAAGATGACATGTCTGGGATCGCGTCTTTAATTCAGACAGAAGACATGTTTTATTGTCGATGGTAGAGACAGCACGATCAAAGCACACGATCACAGATACAATAGAATGCAAGTGTATTATACAGAGCAGAGGCATGGAGACCTCCAATCAGCAGCTTCCACGGTGTGCTTGTAGCTTGGCCTTCAGATAGACAAAACAAGGGAAAAGTACTGGCTTCTGCACATTGATAGAATGATGAGTTTAACTTTAACAAAAGTTGCTTCAAAGTGTTATGAAATCTCACATTCACATCGATAAACAGCAACATAACATCATAACTCAATACTTCAAAACTCATACTTCACTCGGTACTTCAAAAAACTCAGAACTCGGAATACTTCAAAAACTCAGAAAACTCATAAAACATGTTCAGATCTTTCATAAAACTTGTCAACAATCTTCAGTAAAATACCAAACTTCATCAGTCGATGGTGGTTCCAGATATTGCTTTGAAAACAGTCTCTCCCACTTCTCCGTGTTGGTTTCTTCAGCTGCATTTGTTGTGTCGAGCCATGAATTCTTCTGTGACGTGTCTTTCAATCACACGTTTCAGCTTCAGTGTCCAGATTCAGCAATTCAATTCAGTCCAAATTATGTCCAAATTCAGAAATCCAGATTGTTCCAAATTATGTCCTTGCAAAAGAGGACGCTGGTGTTGTCCATGTCTCAGCAGCTCACAGCCTGACTGGAATCAGGGGCTGTGCAGATTGTCCAAGTGCTGGTCCAGATGCATTGTTTCTCTTGAGGTTTTTCAGTTTTGGCTTAAAAAAAAACACTTTTTGTGTAAAAAAAAAAGTAGTCTTCTGTTCTCTAGATGTTACAGACAATGCCCGCATCCTCCACCACCTGAAGAAGATGACATGTCTGGGATCGCGTCTTTAATTCAGACAGAAGACATGTTTTATTGTCGATGGTAGAGACAGCACGATCAAAGCACACGATCACAGATACAATAGAATGCAAGTGTATTATACAGAGCGGAGGCATGGAGACCTCCAATCAGCAGCTTCCACGGTGTGCTTGTAGCTTGGCCTTCAGATAGACAAAACAAGGGAAAAGTACTGGCTTCTGCACATTGATAGAATGATGAGTTTAACTTTAACAAAAGTTGCTTCAAAGTGTTATGAAATCTCACAACACATCTGTGCAGTGACTTTTTATGAGTGAGGCACAACAGAGTTTTTAAACCTGCTGGTTTTACTCACAAGAGTCCTGGACCTCCTCCCAGAATCACTGAACAAAACAGTGATTAAACAAGTTCTTCATTTGAGCTGGTTTGACTGGACAAGGGACAATTGTTAATGGATTTGATGTGGAAATAATGTATATCTCTTCTTTCTTATGTATTTGTGGTAATGATCAATGTCAGACGTCTCGGTGACGGCGAAGTAAAAGAGGTTTATTCTTTGTTACGTCAGATTTGTTAGATTTTTGACATCCATCCTGAGACTGTGTTAAGAAATCTGTGCCATGTGTGGTGTAGTAAACTAATAACTGTCCTATCTCCTGATATATCCCAGAGTTCCATGAACAATCAGTATAAGCATGGGTCTGTTTGTTGAGATAATGACAAACGAACATGCTTTTAATAAATGTGGGTCCAAATAGACAGTAGCTACATCTTCAATCTCTCTTCCACAGTCCTCAAATGAGAGACAGAATTACAACAGCCTGACTTTTAAATAATTTATTTGCCAATTATGGTGGAAAATTTGAATTTGGTCACCAACAAACAAGCAAGATTTCTGGCACTCACAGACCTGTAACTCCTTCTTTAGGAGGCTCCTCTGTCCTCCACTCATTGTCTCTATTATTGACTGTTTGAAAGATATGTGTTCACAACCAGTCACACTCCAAAATCCACTATGGCCTGTCGAAGGACATCAGAAACAAAATTGTAGGCCTGCACCAGACTGTGAAGACTGAATCTGCAATAAGTTAGCAGCTTGGTGTGAAGAAATCAACTGTGGGAGCAATTATGAACTTTGTTTATTGACCAAATACTTATTACCCACCATAATTTGCAAATACATTTGATTTTCTAGATTTTTTTTTGTACTATTGGTGGCTGACATAATACTGTTTTGCCCCACTGTATATAACCTTATTCATAACACAACATCACAATTTGATCAATCTCTCTTGCTTTGTTGCCAGGTCAGATCCAGACCTCTGCACTCTTTTTACCCCTAAAACACCGTCTCTCTCCTTTACTCGAACCGTGCCTTCTCGGCTGCTTCAATACAACATTTCCGCCTTCTTTTGCTTCTTTTACTTTTCCGCAATTTGCGGCACACGTCCACTCCGGCTGGTGGCTCACAACTAGGTTCAAAGTGGGTAGCGAAGTGGTGCTGGTGACGTCTCTGTAACCCAATGAGGAGATGGGACTGTCCGCCGGCAAGCTTTCATAACCCTTTCGGATTCCAGGGTACGCCGTCCAAGAAGCTCGCTCTTTCAGCTTTACAAACTGACGGATCTTCTTCCAACCGAGGTGATTGAGCTCGAGCAGGTTTAGAAGGATGCAGAATACGCCGACGCAAAACATAAAGAGTAAAAAGATGGTCTTCTCCGTTGGTCTGGACACGTAGCAGTCCACCGGTTGACTGCAAGGCGAAGACGTGCACAAGAAATGCACTGGGACTTTGAATCCAAAGAGTTTCCATTGAGCCAACACAAAACCAACCTCCAAGATGGCTCTCAGGATCACATGGAATATGTAGCATTTAGACAGAACTCCTCCAGAGAGAGCTTGCGGCTCAATATTAGCTTCCTTCACGTTGAATGTTTGTGCCTTGTTCAGAGATTCCAGTTTTTGAAGTTGCTGGATTGTAATACCATCCAATGCATCTGCCAAACTATGCCCCAAATGCTTATGAGACCGAACAGAACAGCTGTCTGAATCGCAGGTCCGGTCGTAGGCCTCTCTCCCGCCATCTTTGCCTGATTCTAACCCGGCTTGCTTGGTGTATGCTTCTTGCATTTGGCCGTGCTTATGGGCACCGGTTTGCTTGGACAGGTTATGCCAGGTGTAGATAATGAAGCAAAGCGATGGAGTTGAGACACTGATGATGTGGAAAACCCAAAACCGTGGCTGAGAAATGGGAGCGAACGTATCATAGCAGACGGTCGAGCATCCCGGCTGCATGGTGTTGCACACAAACATTTCCTGCTCATCAGTGTACACGTCTTCAGTCGCCACCGCCACAATCAAGAGCCGGAAAATGACCATCACTGTGAGCCAGAGGCGGCCGATCATGGTGGAGTGATGGTGGACGGCATCCAGAAGGCGTTTGAGCAATGTCCACTCCGTCATGGTGGCCTGGGGATGCCCGCGGCCGCGAGGAGGGACCCAATGCTTGGGGAGGGGCAGTCTGCTCCGGTCTGGTCCACCTCTCCACCCCTGGAACCGCCGCCTGAGCTCAGGTCAACGTGTGCACTTTAGTTCAGTCCATCTACAGATATGTGGTTCTCAGCATTTACAAATATTTGTAAATTGCTGATCACTTTCTGTCTAACTCTTGTCCAGCACAGAGACAGGATATAGTAGCACAATCGAATCAGCACGTTATCTGGGCTTTGGGACTTTAAAATGACTCCAGTTAAAAGATTGAGGCTTTCTACCTCGTTCTTTTATCCTCTTCTGATTACAACCGCTGGAGAGTTGTCTTCGCACATGCACAATGTGGTAAATGTATGTTCATAATCCTTCAACAATAATAATATTTCAAGAATAAATCAGTCAACCAGTCTTTCGTCTTCTTATTTACCATTGAATTTGCAATGAAAAAAGAAAAGAAAAAAAAAAACATTAGCTCATCTTGTTTTAAAATCTGGTCTTCTCTTTTGCATTCTTCTCAAAGACGCCAAACAGTCACCATCTTATTTGACCGTTACAATCCTGACCACAACGCTTCTTCCAGGTCCCACGATTATATCTTCTTCAACCCTCTTCCTTTCCTCTCTTCTTCTAGTCCAAAAAGAGTTCCTTGAGTTAAAACAATGATCAACCTACAGAATTTTTCTGCCAAAAACTTAAAAACTCAGACCATTTGTCTGTCCATTGACTTCACTGCTCCTTCTGTTGTGTACACTGCTCAGCGTCCAGCCCAGTCTCTGAGTGGTTGCTCTGAAGTTCGGGGAGGGCCCAGACCATCTCAGCTTGATAAGGAAGTCCACTTGACCTGAGGGACTTGGCACGCTCGCCCAGCTCTTGTCTTGGATCCGTTTTAAGCCGGGAGACGGAGCCATCCTCATCTGAAGCACCTGCTGATAGTGTGGGCTGATAGAGCATACTTCAGCCATTAGTCCTCCTCAAACTAATGCACTCCTTTAATAGAGGCAGATGTTACATGTCTCACACTGGACTGCTGTGAGACACATGGGGTCATGAGCTAAACATAGACAAGACCAACCGTTTGATCACTGTTTTATGCTTTGGGCTCATCTGAGCGAGAGTTGTCTATTCCACTTTTTTGTTATTGTATATTTTTGATAAATTAAAAGTTGCCTACCACAGCTTTGTATCCATCTTTCGATGGATTATGGTCAGGGGCCGCTTAAAAAAAATAAGGAACTGGTTGGGGGCCAAAAGAATAAAAGAAATTTCTTTTTCTTATCAGTTTTTTACATTATGAAGATATTTCATATGAGTTTATTGTGACATGAGTTTCACTGTTATTTTGTGGTTTATTTTATTGTTTAGATTTGAACCAAAACTGGATCAAATATAAAGTTTTATATTGAACTATTTAACTTCTATTGATGTGTTATTGGGTTAAAAATTAGAAACCATTAAATTTGGTTGTTTTCCTGAGAAATTAGATGACGTATAACCTGTCTGGTCGGCCATTTTTTATCAATGCTGCTAGTTAATGATAATAAAAAATTGTTTTAGGGGCCACTAAAAATGGCCTTGCGGGCTGGATCTGGCCCCTGGGCCTTGACTATGACACCCATGTTTTAGAGGAAAAGTGGAAGTCACTGATTTCTACTGACTGTTATAATGATTAGCTCAGATCTAATAAAGTTGCACAATAAGTCTAATGATTTCATATGATTTTATGTACTGTAGCAAAAAATAATACTAGTTTGTGATAGCATACTGTAGAACTGAACCATGAGTGTTTGAAGCAGTAAAAGTGGTCTGTTGTGCTTTTATCTCCACTCACAGGTTTGATCAGCGGGCGTTTCAACTTTCTTTTTTAGCTAGAGATAAGACGACTGTGTCTAGAGGAGCGGCTACAACCAGCTATGATGTCAAAGCTCAACAGACACCAACGTAACATCCACATATTCTGCAAGCTCAATCATGTTGCAACGTTGTTCCCTCAAACACAGACCTGGTGTTGTGTGGAGATCCATCCACGTTAAAATCGGAAACTTCTGGCTCTTTATTTGACAATTAATTAATGAATTAGACCAGTTGATGTGCACAGAGACCGCAAGGAGAGAGAGAGATCAGAGACAGAAACCAGAGAGAGGGAGAGACCAGAGATAGAGACCAGAAAGAGTCCAGAGAGGTTGACCAGAGAGAGACCAAAGAGAGAGACCAGAGAGAGACCAGAGAGAGAGAGACCCGGACGGTGATGGCTGTTAATACAGTGAGCTTTATTAATTTAGCTTTTTCCACGGTCAGCAGTAACAAGTGGGTCACTGTACACTGGGACACCAAGTCTCTTGTCTTGTTGAAATCCTTGTTGAAATCTCGCTTTATCCTGGGTAGGTGGGACTTATTTAACATTTATTTTTGAATAGGGAAGTCCTCAAAAGGTTAAATGAGACATGTTCTGAGACCAGAGAGAGACCAAATAAAGACCAGAGAGTGAAAGAGAGATCACAGAGAGACCAGAGAGAGACCAGGGGTGGCATCACACAGAGAGCAGTTTTCTGCTTTTAAAACAAAAGTATTGCTCAAAAATGGGTTTTAGTGAGTTCTCAGGAAAAAAAATGCTCCTTTACAATCACAGTCTGTGTTTGCAGTTCCCTCTGGCGACAGCACACTTATTAGCGGGAAGCAATTTTTACCCATCATACTTGTATTACATCTTTTCACAATCTAAACATGTAATTAATCTAAACAACTGTAATACTATTCATTCTTTAATACAAAAGGCTGATCCACAAAGCTGAGCATCCAGGTTTTCAATCAAACATTTATAACTTGGGACAAGTGGAAGATGTTTGAAGGATAGTCATTAAGTCATTAAGCAAGTACCTATGTCATGGACATTTTAGAACAAGTACCTCTGTCTTATTTGTGTTCATAACAGTTTCATATTTCTGTTTTCATGTTGAAAATCCCTGTAAACTTTACGTTCTTTCTGGAAAACTGTAAATAAAAAACGAATCTTTTTCAAATGCCTCAGATAAGCTCAGATAAAGGCCCCAGCTCCATATTCAATGCGCTAAAGCACAGCAAGGCAAGTTTATTTGTAGAGCACCACAGTGATTCAAAGTGCTCTCGTCTCAGTGGGGTTGAAGGAGAGGTCAATCGCATCGGAGCAATGTTCCTTTTTTATGCATCTCTTTATAAAGTCTTTGTGAAGCTGTTGTGGTGAGCTGTGTCGCTGCAGTGATATGCAAATTCTGAAGACATTTCCATTCATTGATCATCATGTTGTTATCATCTGCTATAATGAAGTTATTATACCCTTCAGGTTTTGTTGTTTTGCTCCTTCTCTCAGACGAGCCCTGGCCTCTATGCCATACATTTTCATTCATTTGTGACCTGTCTGATCTGTCTAAACGTCCAGACAGCCTCCTACAGGGCCTTTGTCTGCCATTGATCCAGTCCACGGCACACACTGCCTTAAACACAGCATCAGGACCCCTGCATAGACCACAGAGGGGCCCCCCAGCCAGGATTAGCCTGTGCCTCGGCTCCACACGAATGATCCAGGGGCCACAAAGTCTCATCTCAATGGGAAGAGAGTGGAATATGACTGAAGTCTGCAGGTGACACCTGGAGAAGCGAGGACCTTCCAGGACGCGACCTTCACACCAAGGGCCACGGCTGATTGGCCCCAGAGGTCAAAATGCTCCAAAGAGACTGGAGCAGAGAGGACTGAGACTGGAGCAGGACAGAGACTGGACCAAAGATGACAGAGAGGACTGAGACTGGTGTGACGCATTTCAGTAGGGGGGGAGTTGTCAATACAACTTTATGTTTATAGCTGGGTGAGGACCTGGCTCTTGGATGGTTAGGGTAACCCTAACCCTAACCCTCGGACAACATCAATCATATGTGTTTGATTGTATGAGAAAATGATGAGACCTTATATTGAAAATGTGGGACTTTGTGACAGGTTTTCTGCTTTATGTGGATTGTTCAAGGTGTGGGTAGTAGAGGCCGTGGCACGCTCATAAGATAATATTATCTTTTTTTAAAAGACCAGCAACGCCAGGGTAGCGGTGCCCAAAATAAAGTGCATTAGGGTGTATAAGCTTGTCAATCACAGTCAGAAGAAGATATAAGTAACTTGGAATTATTACATTTGATCCATTTCGTTCAAATGTATTTTTTTTTCAAAGAAATGTTGTGACATTTTGTCACACATGCACTTCTCCTTTCGCAATGGATTCAGGAGCACAGGTCATAGGAAAAACAGCAGAAGAAACAGTTGGAGAAAGCTGCGGTGGGCCGCAATATAGCCAGTCCCCAACCTATACTGTATATTAAAATAGATTTAGCTATAAGGCACTGAAGAAGATGACAAAGTCTGGGATCGCGTCTTTCATTCAGACAGAAGACATGTTTTATTGTCGATGGTAGAGACAGCACAAACAACACGAACAACAGAATGCAAGTGTATTATACAGAGCGGAGGCATGGAGACCTCCAATCAGCAGCTTCCACGGTGCCATGTAGCTTGGCCTTCAGATAGACAAAACAAGGGAAAAGTACTGGCTTCTGCACATTGATAGAATGATGAGTTTAACTTTAACAACAGTTGCTTCAAAGTGTTATGAAATCTCACAGCACAACCATAATGCTTTCAGCGTGTTTCAGAAAAATGCTGAGTGCGCACCCATGACTGGTGACGGTTTACAAACCCAACCCAGAGGGCCGCCAGGAGTCACAACGACTGGACAACATCGAGCAGGACATGCTGGCAACAGGGCCTTACAACGACAACAACAACATTAGGACATTACAAACATTCATGTGAACAGTAGAACTGGTGCGACCAAGCACCGGAGACGGAAGTACAGACGTAAACAAAGGACTAGAAGTTATTTATACGTTTTATTCGCCCTCTAGTGGACACAATTATAGTGGCCATGTCCAGCTTGCCACACAGGGATCACAAATACCTACCTGTCCTCCATCACAATAGTAAATATAGGCTCTTTGAAATGTTTGGATGTCACATGAACCCAACTTATTTCATTAAAGCAAACAAGAAAGTTTTACATTTAAGTTTCAGGAGTACCATTCCATTTTGGAAATATTCAGTGTCAATTCAACGCATTTGTCCTTCACCCTAAATCAGTAAAGCAAAGGACTTCACAAAGTTGTGGACTCACCAACAGCAGATTATAAAATCAAACAGTTCCACCAGTTCCCATTTTAATTTTTTTTAGTGGTGGCACCTGGATTTATGAAAAAAACAAAAACAAAAAAACACTGCTGATAGAGCTGTGTCAAAAATGCAATTATCAACAAATTGCAATCTCAAGTTTAGTAGAGCAGGCCTCAGGCTGAATCCTGGATCTACAGCCTCAGTTCTGGATCTATGGACTGTCCGTCCATGGGAGTGGATCCCTCCCTCATTATGGGCCTCACTGAGGGTTTTACCCCCCTCCCCCCATGAGAGTTCTGAGTTGTTCTTTGCAGATGCAGGAGGGTGTCTGGACAGTGGTCATCCCGCTCTCTATGGACCAATGGCTCCTATGTGTTTGTTATTATTGCATTTCCTGTGTTAGAACTGTTTGATTCTCTGATTTGTTGGTGAATCCAAAACTCTGTAACTTTGTTATAAGGTAAATGCAATGCAAACAGCATTTTCTCTTAAGTCTCCCAGAATGAGAGATGTAGAGAAGTATCTAGGGTCTGGTGGTGGGGGACAGGAAGCGGTTTGGGTGTTAATCCTGCACACCTCATTGAGTCTGTCTACTCCACTGCTGTCAAAAGAATTAGGCAAATTCTCAGACCTTCCACAAGGAGCTCACAAACATCTCCTCTCACGGTCCTCGCATCACAATGAGCTCTGCGAACAAGACGCAACAATGTGGAGTTGTTTATCCTGTGTCTGGGATCTGACTACGGGATTGTGTCTGGAAATTCTGTGGGTCTTGAGGAGAGGATGTGGAAACATGCAGAAAAAGTAAAAGCAGAACTCACCAGAACATGAAAACATTGATTGATACAGACATGGATAGTGAGCCATGATATAACTGCACTCAAAAAAATAATAATAATAGATAAATGGATCTGCTCAACACTAGGACTCCCAGAACAGTCATCTTGAGTGCAGTTATATCATGATAAAACGGGTGAATGTAACTGAAATGTAGCAAAAAAATGTTTGTTATAAACAGCGTGTTGGTATTATAACTAACACCTGCTCGGCTCTGGTGGAAAACCAAGCTGAACTCCTACCCAGAGAAGTCCAGGACCAGTCCAAGACAAAGACCCTGGAGAAAAAAAGGTTAAGGTTTTAACATAGTTGGCAATGTTGGTTACCAAGTGACTGGAAAAGGCTACATACTTTCACATAAAAGAATGAGACAAAATGACTTGTTTTTAAGGCAAAATCCTCACCACACTCTTTATACATGAGTCAGCAGACAGATTCCCAGAGGCTAATGGTGACAGCTGCTGCATTATAGTTGTTGTTGTTTCATAAATTTGTTTTATTTGTTCAAACAGACAGAAATCTTGTAAAATACCACAGCATAATGTATTTCTCTTAAATATAGTGAGAGCTGATTGGCTGAGTGATGGTGGTCATCTCTTTCACTTTTCTGTCTAAAAAAAGCTGATCTAAAGATGGGTAGAGAGTGTGACCAGAAATACATGATGTGAGAAACAGAGAGAGAGAGACCAGACATACAGTAGAGAACAGAGAGAGAGACCAGACATACAGTAGGGAACAGAGAGAGAGACCAGACTTACAGTAGAGAACAGAGAGAGAGACCAGACTTACAGTAGGGAACAGAGAGAGAGACCAGACTTACAGTAGAGAACAGAGAGAGAGAGACCATACATACAGTAGAGAACAGAGAGAGAGACCAGACATACACTAGAGAACAGAGAGAGAGACCAGACATACACTAGAGAACAGAGAGAAAGACCAGACATACACTAGAGAACAGAGAGAAAGACCAGACATACACTAGAGAACAGAGAGAGAGACCAGACATACAGTAGAGAACAGAGAGAGAGACCAGACATACAGTAGGGAACAGAGAGAGACCAGACATACAGTAGGGAACAGAGAGAGACCAGACATACAGTAGGGAACAGAGAGAGACCAGACATACAGTAGGGAACAGAGAGAGACCAGACATACAGTAGAGAACAGAGAGAGAGACCAGACATACAGTAGGGAACAGAGAGAGACCAGCCATACAGTAGAGAACAGAGAGAGAGACCAGACATACAGTAGAGAACAGAGAGAGAGACCAGACATACAGTAGGGAACAGAGAGAGAGACCAGACTTACAGTAGGGAACAGAGAGAGAGACCAGACATACAGTAGGGAACAGAGAGAGACCAGACATACAGTAGAGAACAGAGAGAGACCAGACATACAGTAGAGAACAGAGAGAGAGACCAGACATACAGTAGAGAACAGAGAGAGAGACCAGACTTACAGTAGGGAACAGAGAGAGAGACCAGACTTACAGTAGAGAACAGAGAGAGAGACCAGACATACACTAGAGAACAGAGAGAGAGACCAGACATACAGTAGAGAACAGAGAGAGACCAGACATACAGTAGGGAACAGAGAGAGACCAGACATACAGTAGAGAACAGAGAGAGAGACCAGACATACAGTAGGGAACAGAGAGAGACCAGACATACAGTAGAGAACAGAGAGAGAGACCAGACATACAGTAGGGAACAGAGAGAGACCAGACATACAGTAGAGAACAGAGAGAGAGACCAGACATACAGTAGGGAACAGAGAGAGACCAGACATACAGTAGAGAACAGAGAGAGAGACCAGACATACAGTAGGGAACAGAGAGAGACCAGACATACAGTAGGGAACAGAGAGAGACCAGACATACAGTAGGGAACAGAGAGAGAGACCAGACATACAGTAGAGAACAGAGAGAGAGACCAGACATACAGTAGGAACAGAGAGAACCAGCATACAGTAGAGAACAGAGAGAGAGACCAGACATACAGTAGGAACAGAGAGAGAGACCAGACATACAGTAGGGAACAGAGAGAGAGACCAGACTACAGTAGGGAACAGAGAGAGAGACCAGACATACAGTAGGGAACAGAGAGAGACCAGACATACAGTAGAGAAAAGAGAGACAGACATACAGTAGGGAACAGAGAGAGAGACCAGACATACAGTAGGGAACAGAGAGAGAGACCAGACATACAGTAGAGAACAGAGAGAGAGACCAGACATACAGTAGAGAACAGAGAGAGACCAGACTACAGAACAGAGAGACCAGTAGAGAACAGAGAGAGAGACCAGACATACAGTAGGAGAACAGAGAGAGACCAGACATACAGTAGAGAACAGAGAGAGACCAGACATACAGTAGAGAACAGAGAGAGACCAGACATACAGTAGGAACAGAGAGAGACCAGACATACAGTAGAACAGAGAGAGACCAGACATACAGTAGAGAACAGAGAGAGACCAGACATACAGTAGAGAAAGAGAGAGACCAGACATACAGTAGAGAACAGAGAGAGACCAGACATACAGTGGAGAACCAGACACAATACAGTAGAGAACAGAGAGAGACCAGACATACAGTAGGGAACAGAGAGAGACCAGACATACAGTAGAGAACAGAGAGAGAGACCAGACATACAGTAGGGAACAGAGAGAGACCAGACATACAGTGGAGAACAGAGAGAGAGACCAGACATACAGTAGAGAACAGAGAGAGACCAGACATACAGTAGGGAACAGAGAGAGACCAGACATACAGTAGAGAACAGAGAGAGAGACCAGACATACAGTAGAGAACAGAGAGAGACCAGACATACAGTAGAGAACAGAGAGAGAGACCAGACATACAGTAGAGAACAGAGAGAGAGACCAGACATACAGTAGAGAACAGAGAGAGAGACCAGACATACAGTAGGGAACAGAGAGAGAGACCAGAGATCAGAAAAAACTGTTCTAACCCTTGAGCTATATCCTCAAGTCAAATGTATTTATTTGAATAGTATTAATACTGCACAAATGAAGTGGGCAGTATAGCCAAAAGCTTATGAGCACCCCCACCCCCAAAACTCGATCAGAATCAAACAATCAAACAGAAAGGCACACAAAAAGGCACACAAAACAAACTACTGCACATCCTTGATTAGAAGGGAAAACCCTATAAAATGACCCGTCACAATCATCAAAAAAGTATTCTTTTTGGCTGAATTTTGATGACCTTTCCTAAATTGACCAGCCCTTATTTACTTTTTTTTTTTTTTTTTTTAAATAAAGTCACAATGATAATTTTTAAGACTTTTCCCAACATTATTATTGTGATATAATTGTTGAGCCCAGTCCTACTGGTCAGTGGTTCCAATCTTCATCTGAGAGCTGTTGTTTCTGTGTGTTTATTGTACATAGATATATCCTGCACGGACTATATTTTCAACCTTAACACACTGTACACTTCTGTCTTTTGCTCAATCTGAGTGATTCATCCATGCCAAATGTAAATTTCTCCAGCGTGAGATCAATAAAGTCGATCTTATCTTATCTGAACTCCTAGTCAATTTATGGAGATGGGTCTCTGAGCGCTGAGCATGAAGAATTGCTGTGTCCTCTGCAAATGGCAAAATGAAGATGAAATTCCATAATACATGTGTTATTTCTGTGGTGGCATTCTCTGTTAGGCTTGTGGGGCAGTGCATTGGGGGTTGCACTGGGAGAGGAGTAAACAGGTATGTTTGCTGTTTTAAATCAAGCAATTTTTGCTTTTTGTACTTCCTGAATGCTGTATGTAAAACTTGCAGGAGCCTTCAACAGCCCTCTGGAAAAGCGACACTAAACGGCTGAACTGGTAAGTGATGCTAGCCGTTAGCATTACTGTTAGCATAAACGTTAGCTTAGCATAGCATGCAAACCAATGCTATGCTAAGCTAATCAACCGATTCCAAAAGAGCCGATAACACTAGGGCTTGATGTAGTTTCTGTCTAAATATATATTTAACATTATTGTTAAGAGGTTACATAGATATATTTGATATTATTTGAGCTTTTATTACATTACTTAAATGCACTTTATTCAAATTGGGTTAGAAAGTTACTGTGAAGTTGTTTTCATATAGAGAGCAAGTTCTGAAGAAAGATTCAAGTAAAGTTAATCCAATAACTGTGTATGTGACCCTTATTTGGCTCATATCTGGATTAAATTTATTTATTTATTTAAACACCAAGATTGCAAAGAGTGCTACCAGATTTAAGACCAAAATTGTGGTTGTGACTCAAACGGTTACTGAGGTAGAGGAGCTCACTTTCACATGTAGATAAGTCAATTAGACCTAGAGAGAGTTGGAGCTAAACTTCATTGTGAGCACTTCCCTATTGGGACTCATTCAGAAGATGAGAGGATCTTTACCAGAGCGGGTCTCTTTCATGTATTGGTTTCTGTTTTTTGCATTGAATTACATACATGCACTTTTCATCATTTCTCCTATACTCTGACCATGTATGTATACTGAACCCCAGAATATAATATTGGTGTGGTATCACAGGCACTATAACCCCTCTGTCCCCTGTGCCCTGAGCACCACATACATTGTCTCATATTGTTTACCCTGCTCTCCACATTTCCATTTGCTCCAGACAGCAGAGAGGCCCCACTCCCGTGACAGACACCCCCCCTTGGGCTGCGCGTTCGGGCCTTTCCCCACTCTGTGTGGCTGCTCCTAACAGGATTAAGGCGGTGCGAGGGGGCGTGTCTGCTGCAGGTGGCGCTGTGCTGTCCTCCCGACTGTATAATCCCAGACTATTCTCACAGCAGTCAGTTACACTTAATCTGAGGCAGAGGGAGGACGCACGGCAGCTCTGCAGGTCGGCGCTGGTGGGACCGGGCTGCAGGTAAGGCTGGGGTCATCCTTATGCTTTGGGACTGGGCCAAAAGGATCTCTGCAGATAAGAACCACATACAGGTGGCTTTTGGAGGTTAGATTATTGTACAAAGGTTCATTTACTTCTGACACAGAGAAGCTTTTCTGTGTTCCGTTATGCCTCACAGCTTTAAAAATCTCTCAGAAAATTAGAATGTTTTGAAAGTTGACTGTGAGCCATAATTGTCAACGTTATAACACATTTTGTCATACATGAAATTATATGAAATTTGGGAAAGCACATTCTCTATGAGCACAAACAGGATTTCAGAGAGAATACACACAGTGGTTTAGACAACTGGTCGATGTGTGGATGTTATTAATTCTATGAAAAGAAAAACACAAACAATTGCCTGAAGCAATAGGGATTTTGGGTGTTTTTTTTCCTTTTTACAATTGGCTTCCTCCTTCTGTTCTCCTGTTTCTTCATGCTGCACAAATGTATAGTTTGTGGTATGATGACATGGACAAATACATAAAGTAACACATGAAGCAGAGTCTTTCTTTTTTTCATTTACTTAAAATGTTTTTAAATTCAAGTAAACAACAATTGAACAATTATTCTAGTGTTCCGAGTTTCACCTGTGTAAATGCTGGGGTATTCCTTCAGGAGAGTACAGTTTGAAGCAATGACCTTGTACATCGCTCCCAGTTTTCAGAACATGTGTGTAAAGTTCTGAATGTAGTAAAAACAATATAGGTGAAATGAAAAACTTTTGTAACGTTTGTGATTCAGAGTCAGTTTTTACACATTGAAATATTTTTGCTAAGATTTCAAGTGTTACAAGAGGCAACAACACAAACTAAAAACTGAGAAAGCAGGAAAACGCACAGGAAAGATTTAAAAACAAGAACAAACGTTTTGAGTTCCATTAGTCAGACCCAAGTTGTGCAACACATTTTGATGGTTTAAGTAAAGATACTTGTTCCATTGTCAAATCTTCAAAATAAACTCTTTCTACTTAGATAATGAATTAGTCTTTGTGATATGCTAACTGAAATAGCCTTTAGCTGACTGTAGAGACTTTTGAGACCGTAGCTCAAGGAACTTTTCATTACTGAGATATACGTTTTTGCGGAGGGCCAAGGCCCTAGTATTTCCTCACTCTTATTAATGTGTGATTTTAATGTTTATTTTCTAGTGATTTTCAGCACTTGAGGCGCCTTCTGTATGAACTGTGCCAAATAAACCTGTCATGCTCATATCCATTCCATAATAAAGACAGGTTGTAGACCACAGAGCTGATACATTGTGGCTGAAGTCAAATGAATCCTCTCATAATCTGTTATTTGTGCCCAGAGGAAGGAGGAACTTATCAGACTTAAGTTTCTATTAATCAACTACTCCGATCAATGTGAATGAAACCAGATTCATGTTGTATGAAAACATATGTTTTGACTATTTACAGGCTATTGCAAAATTCCATCAAAAACATTTTTTCCTTTAATCTCTTAGGGTTAGTGCTCTGTATAGACACAATGCTCCCTGTTCCTTTAATGGCCTAGTCTACCAATTGTTCTTATTGAAATCACTCGGATTTATCTGTGACAGAAGATGTAGCACACATGAACTCAATATGTGGTTGTTTTAGTTTATTTTTTGTTGGTTTGGGTTCAAACTCTTCAAGAAAGTAAATTCAAATCAATTCAATTAAAGTGAGAAACCTGAGGGAGGCCCACACTGTAGATCCTGGAGTGAGGCTGTGCAGGTCCGTAGGGGCTGTAGTGGGAGTATAGTGCTGCCACCACACTTACCATACCACATTTTAAAAATTGACAAATTGATGGCCATATCCATGGCCATGTTGTTGCTTGTGTGCAGGATGTGTGGAGAGGCTGGCCCCGTGTGAGAGTGCGATGACAGCAGAGGAGCCACAGGAGGCGCTGCTGGCCTCAGTAGGAGTGCTCACAGATGTGCAGACAGACATCTCCTGTAATGATACCACTGTGGTCCCACTCCAAGAGAATGTCCAGTCAGAGACCAGTTCTGAGAGGTACTGACTCATACTCTGAAACACACATACTCTGCCTTTGACTTTGATTTAGTGTCACTCACAAAATTCCATTATTGGCGCCAATGTAGCTGTTGAGATGGTGATTTGTCATTCAGCTCTGTCATAGCTAACCCTCGTGCTACAGCCTAGATTAGTGTCTAAAAACAAATTATTTAGGGTATTTTTTAATCACTGGGTTGACCATTTGACAGAGCTCAAAGCAGTCTGAGTCCAGTCAAAAGAGTTTTGCAATCTGGGTGGTCGGTCCCTGGACAAGTCTGCTGAACTACAATGGCCCTTGTGCTGTAGTGTGATAACATATACACTGTATGACTGAAATATGTTCATTTATCAGCACAAATACTAGAGTGACAGAATAGAACCGTATTAAAGCACTGAAAACACAAAGATCTGTTCAATCCGAGCTGATTTCAACTCATGTCCTCTGCATTTCAATACATTATGCTGCCACAGGACAACAAAGACTAAACCGAGGTGCTATCTGTCTCTATAACCTAATAGACAAAAGCCAATGATAATGTTAATTTATCATCCTTTGAATACTTGTTTTGGAATTGCTGTGATCACAACAGACGGCAGCAGACAAATAAGTGATTCTATTCTATTACCAGATGGTCATATTAACTATTCAAAATGATACTTGCACCTGATACTGACATACCTTCTACACATCAGTCCCTTTTGATAGCCACTGTCCTTATGTGTGATGTCTCTCTGATTGGTTAGTGAGGAGTTGTTCTGTCGGATCTGCCATGAGGGCCCCCAGAGCGGGCCCCTGCTCTCCCCCTGTGTGTGCTCCGGGACCCTGGCCCTGGTTCATCAGCACTGCCTGGAGCACTGGCTCACAGCCTCAAACAGGAGCCACTGTGAGCTGTGTCAGCACCACTACAGTGTGGAGAGGCTCCCCAAGGTCTTCTCTGAGGTGCGTGTGAACGCTCGCTTGTTCAATTGGTAAATAGTGGAAATCTATTGCCACATGAGCTTAGTACACATGTCCTAACCCTCATTTCACAAACGTATTATTACTGCTTATTATTGTAGTAATTTTGTGGTTTTTTTTGGCCAAATTAGATATTATTTTGTCCTCTCTGTGGCTTGTTATTTCTCGCTCTTTCTCCTCTCTGTTGCTCCTCGTGCAATGGACATGACACCACCATGAACCTGGTTAATTCTCATCCACTTAACACCACAAACAAGTCCTGACTCTTTCTCATATAGCGATGATGTCACCACAGGGAGGGGGCGTGTCTGTGTGTGACAGGGGGTGGGGCTTAAGGCCTTCACGTTGGCGTCCTGCTGCAGTAAAGCCAGATTAGATCACTCAGATTAAAGGTATGTCCTCGCAGTGGGGCGATAATCTGGTGATTAGACCCATTACACATGGCAGAGAATAACTGCTTCTCTTAACACTGCACACAAAAATAGAGTTAGACACTGGGCAAGTAGGGCTGTCAAAACTATTGCGTTCATGCACGTAATGTTTTTTTTTTTTCATTAATCCCAATAAAAAGATTAACGCATTTGATGTATGTGTCGAATGACCCGCCCATGCATCCCATAATAACACTCAGAATGCCTCGGACACATGCGTGTGTAAAATGGGCCCTCTGGGAATTCAAGTTAAAAAAGAATATATGTGTGACCGTAGTGCATTTGCTGTTGTTTGCTCTATGAGCTGTGGCCGCTCTGGATAGCGGTTCCCACCTCCAGTGGCTGTGAGCCGCTTTGACAACAACACAGCGAATACCCAAGACCATACACGCACAGAACTATTCTCTGCTTGTGTGCGCGTCTTTGCGTGACCTGTGTACACAATAAATACACCACTGAAGCTGCCCTATGGAGCCTCAGGAAGTGTCCATAGCTGCGTTTCCACTGCAGGAGTTCCTGGTAAAAGGAGCGGGGTGGAATTTCTACAGGAACCTTCCTCTCCCTCTGTGTCTCCACTGCAGAGTAGGACCACTCGGCAACGTCATGAGTTTCGATTGCCGCATAAGCGAAACTCATTACGCCAAACCCATTTGTTTGTTTTACGGCCATAAGCGCTCCGGTTGTTGTGGTCCTTGAGTTTTTTATAGTCCTGCTTCTGTTTTTTAAACTTTTCACGCCTTGTTTTAGAGTGTGATGAATCCTCAGTGCTTTTTATTTCGCCGCAATGCCTCAAACCCCGTCTGAATCAATACCGTGCTGTTGTTCGCTGTTTCCGGTGGTGTCTGCTAGGCTAATACTGCTAGGCTAATGCTGCTGAAGGCCAGTTGTTTTGGTGCTTTCTGCTGGCATCAGAGCCTGCGCTAGCTTTAGCCAATCAGCACCGGGTTAACCTCAAGTCCCACCAGGGCCCCCGCAAAAGTTCCTGTAAATGGCCCTGTGGGGGAAGTTCGTGCAGTGGAGACACGCACCGACGGGGCTGGCCCTGGAAAATTACCCTGAAGTTCCTGCGGTGGAAACGCGGCTCATATGTCCCCAATGTCTCCTCCGTTTCTCCCACCAAAGTGCAACAAAATTAAAGCTGGGGTACCTAATTTTCCCTTGCACTACCAGTTCATGTTGGTTGTGCCCAAAAGTAAAATGTTGTGAGTGGTTAACCAATCAGATCAGGTGAAAATCCACTGGAGGAATGCTAAAATTTTGAAAAATGCTAATGAAGCATTTAGCTTTTTACTTTGGATTATAGCAGAGAAAATGGTCCGAACCAAGCAGCTACTTCACATTGTGACGTGTCCTGCTCCACCCAGAGGCTACTCCATCTCTGCTGCTGTGACCTGAAGGGCTGTTGCTGATTATTACTATTGCTGGCTTTTTAGAATGATCAATTTTATTTTTGCTGCTACTGGACACCTGAATTTCTCAAATGGGGATCAATAAAGTATCAAATATCTATCTATCTGAACCTCAAATATCGCAATGGTACACTCCTCTCAGCTGGTCTCAGGTCTCTGCACTGGCTTCTTGTGGCTCAAATAATTAACTTAAAGCAGCTCTGCGTGTGAATAAGGCCTCACACCAAAGAATAACTGAGACATGTTAGTGCCATATGAACTAGGAGATGATACCACTTTTTTCAAAACCGATACGAGTATTTTAATTTGAGTATTTGCCGATACCGAATACCGATACGAGTACTGCATAAAGACCCATTTGTGTTGTCAAAAGCATATTTTATGACCCGTCCGCTAAACTGTAGACATCTTGATTGGAAAGGAAATATGTTTGAAATTAAGATAAGATAAAATAAGATAAACCTTTATTAGTCTCACAGTAGAGACATTTCGGTGTCATCGTTGCGCACTTTGCAGCAGAGAGAGGAAATAAGAGCACTCAGATTGCACACATCAAATAGTCTATTATTTAAGGTAATAGACAATAAAATTAAGATAAGAATAAAATAAAATGAGAAACTCTGGGCTATAATTGCACTTGGTTCGGAAGTATTTACAGATTTACAGCAATTAAATAGCAATTAAAAAAACTTTTTGATCCACCGCACAGGCTTCTTCTACTGGCCCTCATTTATGAAACTTGCTGATCAGGGTGTAAAAGAGGTGTACGCAAAGAATTTACACTTTTTGGAATTTATCAACCTGGACGTGGGCGTACGGTATGCACAAAACATACACCGAGTCTGTAGGTGGTGTACATTTTACACCCATCTCAACCTTCATCACAACACGCAAAAACACACATGAAATTCAAGATTTGGACAACAATAAACATATTCCCACTCTGGCGAAATTAAAAGCTGCATTTTCATTGAGCATCACATTTTGAAATGTGAATATGCGCGACAGATATTGTGTAATGGAAACACGCAAATTTTGAATAAATCAAAGTTCATGATGAGGACCCTCTTCTGTTTCTTTGTTTTCAAATCTGACTTGTATGTGTATTATTTTCATCTGTATGTTTGTTAAATGTGAAGCGCTTTGTGATTCTGGTCTGTGATAGGCACTTAATAATAATGCATCGGTTTTATTAAGCGCTTTTTTGGACACTCAAAGACGCTTCACATGTCATTATTATTTCACTCCATGCACGGTGGTGATAAACTACTCCTGTAGCCACAGCTGCCCTGGGGCACACTGACAGAAGCGAGGCAACCAGTCTGTGCCATCGGCACATCCGACCACCACCAACCATTCACACACACAACAGACTCATTCTAGGCAATGGGGGTGAAGTGTCTTGCCTAATGACACAAAGGCAGTTTGGCACTTTACAGCCACAGCCGCCCCACTGTGGCTGGTGTTCCCAGAGGTTAAGTGTCTTGCCAAGGACACAACGACAGCAGACAGTGGGAGTCGATGGTGAAAGTCAGGCTCAAACCCAAGACCCTCTGGCTCAAAGGCCAATGCTCTACCAACTGAGCTACTGTCGCCCTTACTAACTCACGCAACAGGAATGTGTGACGCATCTATTGCTCCGTAAATCTGTGGCAAGCCCTGCGTTGCGTAATCACGCATGGCTATTTGTTTTGCCTCCTTCACATCTGGCAAAGCAATGTATTTTTTCATTAGTTTTGTGCTACAAAGACCCATAAAACAAACAAACGTGAATAAACTCAGGAGTGCGTGGCAAAGGCTATTTGAGGCTTCCAACAGTCTTCTTGGCCGACTTCCATGCTGGCCTGTCGTAAAAACGGGGCGTGACTTTCATAAATACGCTAGTTTTCCATGTACTGGCCATCATTTATGAAACTTGTGCAGAAAAAGGTGTATATTTTGGGTATATATTCCAAATACGTAAGAGCCAACGCCAGAATTATGAACGTATGAGATCTGCCCAGATCTGACCATACACAGCTGCAGCTGTTCATAAATGGTGCGGTGAAAACTAGTGTATTTATGAAAGTCACGACCCGTTTTTACGACAGGCCAGCATGGAAGTCGGCCAAGAAGACTGTTGGAAGCCTCAAAAAGCCTTTGCCACGCACTCCTGAGTTTATTCACGTTTGTTTGTATAAATAGCGTAAATATACACTATAATATATTCACATTTTTTCCTTATCGTCTAGACTCTAGAGTAGACCCACTGCAGCACTCATCTTTCTTAAACTTTAGAATTAAATAACTAAATAAATAAATAATGAATGAATGTTTATATCTCGGCCTCAGCGGTGTCTCTCATCATTAACCGGGTGAGGCATCTGAGCGATCTCCGCTCAAATGACCACATTTGAGCATTGATTGATGTGGTGGGACCTCTCCTGGCACCTGCTGCGCACTGCCCGAGCCGGTTGCATCCTATCTCTGATACACGCGGAGACAGGGCAGTGGCTGGGACAGTTTTGAGTGAGCAAGACCATCGTTCATGGGGCTTTCTGCACAAAACTACACTCTAAGAAGTGAAAGAGTGATGTTGTGCACTTTATGTGAAATGGTTAAAGTGAAATTAATGTGTTTCTTATGTTTCTACATAAAACATAACAATATTGCATTGGTATAACACAAAAGCAACAGATTTCAGAGCTAAACAGTACATATGTTTAAAACCAACCTAACTCTTTCACGTAAACAAAACATGTACGCAATGACGCTGTGACGCAATGACGTAGACATGCGTAGTTGTCAAGGTTGCCAGATGGGCGGTTCCCCGCATACTTTTGTTCCATGTATCTTGTAGTTAATTAATGGATAAAACGGCCATAAACAGTATCCTGATATTCTAAGTTGATTCCATAACTTTTTATCGCAAAAATATCATTTTGGGTGTTTTTTTGTTGGGATTCTCGCGGGTTTTGGGCAGGAAAATCTTGCCGCATCTGGCAACCCTTGCAACCGAGAGCTTGCCACTGACCGCGAACTGACCATTTGAAAAGACACAACTTCGAGTGGTCGAAAATTCTCGTCATTTTGGTAAGTAAGACGCTTCTTTGACTATACAGCATGAAACGGCATGGTGTAATTTTCAATAGTGGTTGTGTCTTTTGTCGTTAATTTTGGAACATAGTCATTGCTAGACTATCGGAGGTTTTCCATGGTAATGTTGTATGATTTACTTATAACTAAACACAACATTATAATTTGAGCTCGGGCATTCAAGGTAAACAGTGTTAGTTTCGCTTTTTTCCAGTTGCGTCGAACAGTGACTTGCCGACCATGCTTTCGCAATAATGGCGCTGCAAACACAGCAGCTGATAGCTGCTAACTGCTAACAGCTAACGCTAGCTTCTGCCACATGCGGAGCTCCCCGCTAGTCCAACCTATCATTATGCCGCTAAATAAATCACCAAAATGACCTTAAGGGTCGTATTTCTCGCCTCAACTGTTGTTAGAAGTAACGTTCATGTCATAGTTATGATTATTGATCAGAACTGTCATATTCGACATGGATTCTGTTAAGCTGTTATTTAAATATTGTTGAATATATTGAATTGGCTAGCATTCAATCAGTACAAGGCGTGTGCGCAGTATTGTTACGTTTTCACTCGAAATGATGGCTATGCCAAGGTTATAAACTAAGGCCCAGTCCCAATACCCACACTGCACCCTACGCCCTCCTATGAAGTGTGCATTTGTTTGAAGTGCGCGCAAGGGTTTGAGTGCACAGGTTACAAGTGTGCACAAAAGGCGGAATTGGGACAGTGCACACTGAGTGCAGGTTACGTCATCGACTCGTCAAGAGATGGTCATTTTCAGACCTAAACTTTATAAAAATTAAAGGTAATTTTGTCTGACCCTTTGGGAAACAAATTGAATTGCTTCACACACGTTAAAATACATGTATATTAGTGTTTTTTAATTAGAGATAGCTGTATAATTTTAAGTTAAATGTGGGTAACTAACTATCTGGTCAGTTTTTATACATTCTAAGATTATTGTACTAAGTGTAAAGTTTAAATTGAATGTTATATAAACGCTTGGTTTAAAACGTTATTAACCTCCTGAGACCCTGCGACCTCATACGAGGACATTACATTTTTGCCTCTTGGCACAATGATACTCAATTTTTTACATCCTTGACCTGATGGCCACATTTAGGGACACTGCCCGCGCCATCTTGTGGTGATATGATAGAATTACACTTAAGGCAGTAGGAAAAAAATGGTGGCAATATCAGCAAAAGACTTCTACAAGAGTTCACAGAAGAAAAATGCCCCAGGTAAAAATTCTATCAACATTTTATGAATGAAATCAATTTTTTTATGCACAATAATGTCTCTAGCTTCATATGGAGTTTGAAATTTGACAAATTTTGATTGTAGTAGCAGGCTAGGATGTCAGTAAAAGTGAAGCACTCGTTTGAGGACGCTAGGACTATGTACCGCTATCTGTTTAGCTAACCGTGTGGAAGATTTAGATGAAGTTACAGTTGTAAATAGTTATTTTGAATCACACATTTGCTTAGTTATGTGGTTTACAGTTGTAAATAGTATATTTAAGTACTAAGTGGTATATGCTAAGTATTGTTTAGTGTTGCTAAATTCTAAATCATAAACAATATAGCTAGGCTATAGCTAGCACATGATAGCCAAGCTATGAAGTGTCACTGATATACTGTAGATTTTGATGTTGGTTTTTAACATTATCATTACAGGCACACTTTCATTGTCAAGAGCAGAACAATTGCTGTTGGCAATTGCAGACAACTCTGAGATAGAGGACTTCTCAGATGGGGATGATTGTATCATCATCTCATACCTGTCAGTCATCTTCTGGTGTTTCCCACGGGGAGAGGCGGCGAGCTGGGGTGGCCATACTCATTGCCCCCCATCTCAGCCGCCATGTGTTGGAGTTCTCCCCGGTGAATGAGAGGGTCGCGTCCCTCCGCCTCCGGGTGGGGGACAAGTCTCTCATTGTTGTGACGGCCTACGGGCCTAACAGCAGTGCAGAGTACCCGGCCTTCTTGGAGTCCTTGGGAGGGGTACTGGACGGTGCACCTCCCGGGGACTCCGTTATTCTCCTGGGGGACTTCAACGCCCATGTGGGAAATGCCAGTGACACTTGGAGAGGGGTGATCGGGAAGAACGGCCCCCCTGATCTGAACCCGAGCGGTGTTCAGTTGTTGGACTTCTGTGCCAGTCACGGTTTGTCCATCACGAACACCATGTTCGAGCACAAGGGTGTCCACCAGTGCACGTGGCACCAGGACACCCTAGGCCGGAGGTTGATGATCGACTTTGTTGTCGTATCATCTGACCTTCGACCGCGTGTCTCGGACACTTGGGTAAAGAGAGGGGAGGAGCTGTCAACCGATCATCACCTGGTCGTGAGTTGGATCCGCTGGCAGGGGAAGAAGCCGGTCAGACCTGGCAGGCCCAAGCGTATAGTGAGGGTCTGCTGGGAACGTCTCGCTGAGCCCCCTGTCAGACGGACTTTCAACTCACACCTCCGGGAGAGCTTCTCCCAGGACCCAGAGGAGGGGGACATTGAGTCCGAGTGGACCATGTTCTCTTCCTCTATCACCAATAAAGCGGCTCGTAGCTGTGGTCGCAAGGTCTCTGGTGCTGGTCCCGGCGGCAATCCCCGAACCCGGTGGTGGACACCGGCAGTAAGGGATGCCGTCAGGCTGAAGAAGGAGTCCTATCGAGCAATGATGGTTCGTGGGACTCCGGAGGCAGCTGTCCAGTACCGGCAGGCCAAGCGTGCCGCGGCCCGGGCTGTTGCAGAGGCAAAAACCCGGGACTGGGAGGAGTTCGGAGAGTCCATGGAGCATGACTATCGGTCGCCCTCAAAAAGGTTATGGCAAACCCTCCGGCGCCTCAGGAGGGGGAAGCAGTGCTTTGCCAACACCGTGTATGGTGCGGGTGGAGAGCTGCTGACCTCGACTGGGGATATTGTAATCCTAACCCTAACCCGGAGATGGTAGCCTTGAAAAACCCCATGCGTTGCAGAGCACAAGACTGCATTGGAAAAGCCTGTGTCCGATGCATGACATGCAATGTGTACCTGTGCTTGCAAAGTGAATGCAACTGCTTTGCAGCATTTCACACTTGCCAATAGGGCTCTTCCAAACAGGCAGACAGATTGCTTTCTAGAAAAAGAGAGGGAGCTAGTTTGAAAAAAGCCCCGGTTCATAAGCTGTTCAGCAGAATTTTACTGTTTTAGGACTGTTAATAATATTTGCCATTATTTGTTCTAGTATTGTATTTATCAATTCAATTCAGCCATATTGAAGGCTTGAAATAGACAGTTTACACAGTATTTTGCGGTTTTATTTATGTATAGCCAATTTTTTGTCATGTGGATGAATGAAGAAAAAGGGAACCCAAATTGCAGGACTGAAAATCAAAGTAATTTAATAAAATAAATCCAAGGTAATGTAAAAACAGAACTGAAGACAGGACAAACATTGTGGAGACAATGGACGGACAACAAGTGAGGAAGGGCACAGGGTATATACACACACACAGGGACACACAGGGACACACAGGGACACACAGGGACACACAGGGACACACAGGGACACACAGGGACACACAGGGACACACAGGTGAATCACATTAGGGCGGGGCAACAATCAACAGGACAGGCAGGATTCAAACTCAACCAGGTCAAAATGTCCACACCATGACATTTTTAGGCTTTGAAGATTTTATGTCTAACTTTGATGTTTACATTTTTCAAATAAACTGTTATATACTATTTTAGACCAATGGAGTCTATTTGTATTGTATAGTAAGGTCGACCCACTGTACTTATATGAGGACATTGATTTTTGAGAGAAGTACTAATTGGATCAAGCTGAAATTTTGAATTTCAACTAATTAGGACCTTCCGGCCTAAAAGATCATACATTTTCTCTTTAGGTTATGAGAGACCCACTGTCCTCATACGAGGACATGTTTTTTCTCAAAAACTACTTCCTGTACAAAATCACAATTTAGGTATTATACTTATTGGGTCCTACTTATCCTAAATAGCAAAAAAATATATAAAATGCACACCAGACAAATGCTCGGGTCTCAGGAGGTTAAATTGTTAAAACACAATGTCCGTAATTCTTCATCAGACGTTTATGCTTCTTTCCAAGTAACATAGCAAAACTTATTTACACACATACAGCATATATATTTCAAAATGTATATTTAAATGCATTTTCCCGACGTTTTGGTGTGTACCGCAAAGAATTATGGGCAATATCCTTCGCCAGAGTGCGCATAGATGCAGGCTACGGCGAAGTGTGGATCAGGGGCGCAAAGGGGGCGGGGCCAAAGACCTCCCTGGAGAATTGGGACATCCCTACGCACTCGCACACTTTATCGGGAACGCGCAAATGAGGGGCGCGAGGGTGGAAGTGCGAGTATTGGGACGGGGCCTATGCACAGCCGTGGCACCAGTGCGCCAGCGCTGAGCCGACAGCGGTGGCCCTGTTCTTGGGGGCCCAGAACACAAAAGCTGGCACCCTCTGATTGACGCCGTCATGGCAGGTAATGCTCAGCATTTCTGGACAGGACACAGAAGGTGCCGCCGCTTCCTCGGGGGAGGCATATGCGGGGTGGCGTATAGAAAGCCCTATCCTGATGACTCTGGACTAAAGGGGCCGAAGTGATGACCTTGGGAGGGAAAAGCCGATTGGCACAATACCCACATTGCCGTCGCCCTCTCCACGGCAGCAAGAGCATGGACAGAGGGCGCACAATCGCCGGGCTCCTAGCAGACGCCAACGCCAACAAGAGGGCCGTCTTAAAGCGACAACTGGGACTCGCTCCGCGCGGTTCAAAAGGCGGACCCGACAGCCCCTAAGACCTCCCTTGAAGGTCCCAAACCGGTGGCCGGGGCGTTCTCAGGAAGCGGGGGCCTCTATTGCGTTGCCCCCCGCAGAAACGTTTAAACCTACGGTGAGAACGGGCTGGTGAACCCCCGACTCCGTCGTGCCCGAAGTAATGCTGCCGGAAAACGCCCAAGGTGGGCGACAGCCTCCCCTTGTCAAAGCGCTCTGTAGGAATCCCAGGACCCCTCCCAAGAAGGGCAAGCTGGGATCCCAGGAACGAAAAACCGCAACTAGTCTGTTTATAGGCTCCACCTCGTGGCGTTGGCCCTGACTGTGGACGGCGCCTCGCCCCTTGGTGTCTCCACCTCGCTGGGGGGAGTACGACCCAGGTCTACGATGGGTTTTCCGCTCTCTCAGCCTCCAACCAGAGACTGCGGGATTATCGGGGTGGGTGGGAAAAACGGGGGCCTCCTCCCCCGGGACTCGAGCCCCCGGCTCGTCCCTGGGAGGGCCAGGGCTCCCATCACGCCATGCCCCTCAGGAAAGGGGGAACCAACAGGGCATTCGACTGTCGGTGCCACCAGGATCACGACCCTCTTCGTTCGTCTCCGCGCTAGGACCGGCAGGGAGCGCACTGGTGGGAAGCTACAGCAGGCCCCTGGCAGGGGAATGAGCCCAGAGCGTCCACGGTCTAAAGGCGTGGTCGCGGCCCTTTGAGGCGAACCAGGACGGGCACTGTGCGTTTCTGCACTGGCGAAAAAAAAAAGGTCGACCACTGGCGGGCCGAAACCTCCGCCAGTCTCGCAGCCACCCCTGGGGGCCAGGCCCCCACTGTCCTGGATAGTGGGCCCCCCCTGGACATCCGACGGCCCCCACGTTCCGGACCCCCGGGACGTGGCGCGCCATGAGGAGACAGGCAGGGAGTGAAGCGCCGGCCACAGCATGCGTCACCTTCGCCATGCGATAGTGAGAGGCCGAGGGGACTGGTGACCCCCTGCCTTGTTCAGATAGGAGTACCACTGTGGGTGTTGTTCTGAGAAGCACCATCAGTTGACTCCCCTGCAGTTGAGGAGCAAAGTGCAGCAGTACACCCCTGTGGCACTGCCCATCTCCAGCAGGTTGATTGTGACGGGCTGAGCCGACCAGCAGCCTCCTACAGAACTTGGCGCGGACCCCCCCATCTTCGAGCGACGCGACGTTGAACATCTCCACGTGAGGACAGGCGCCACAATGTACTGCGCAGGACAGAGTCACTCCGTCCGTAGACGACCCGCGAGTGAGCCAGAACCTGATGTTGATGCTGCCACTTGGGGAACCCAGATCGCCTCCACCCCGTAGGGAGGGGTGCAATGAAGCCTGGGCGTGAGAACACCTCTGAAAATTCTCATGTGGAGAAGGCCTAGCCGCACACGCATGAGCCGCCGCCTTCATTCAGCAGGGACCTGAGGCGCCGAGACGGGGGGACTCTGGGCCGCCAGAACCTCCCCCCCTGGCAGAGTGGGTAGTGTTATAGTATGTCACGGACAAGCCAGCACGGAATGTCACAGAGTCTAGCTGCGCCGAGATAGATAGGATCATTGGATGGAGCGGTGCAGGCCTGCTTCTACGGGGCACATGGTGCTACGTACTAGCGGACTTGCTAGTGGGATATCACGTGCACCTATTGAGAACTTAAGTTACCGATGGGTAACTGTTAATTTTCTTTTTCACTGTTAACCACAAAGCAGGCGTCTGTAATGTGGACAGGACCAGTGCGTTATGACTCACGGCCTTCCCTGGATGAGGGCCGAATTACCGAAAATCTGATGTCACGTCTATGTTACGATTAATTCTTACACCTGCTCACGGCGTCGCGTGGTAGGGCCAGGGGAAAAGACAGTACTCGTAATTCCTCTCTCCCATGGCGACTTAGAGAGCATAATATCTGTGCACACACAAAGAGAGGAGGGATAGGGATGGAGAGGCTTATTGCTCCTATTAAGCATGTACAGCTTTTCTCCTGTCAGTGCGCTGCAACATTGACATTTCCCCACAGTGGGAGGAGTAATGTCTCCTGTTCCGACCTACAAGAAAATAACTCTCCTCCCCTTTCAAAGTAGCGTGAATTCATGAATTTAACACATGATTCTGATTCTATTCTGAATTCACAATTAAGTCATTTAATCTATTATCACTAATAATTTCCCTATGTACACTATTTCAGGGATATACTAGGGCTGGGCAATGTAAGCGGTATGCGATAAAAATTTGGCCAACGATAGATTTTTGTTTTACCTGCATATTGTATAATGCAGGCATAGTTCCTGTACTCTGCAGCTTCCACTGGTTGCCGATGGCTTACTCGCGTTACTTTAAAAAAGAGAAACTCCCACGGGACTCCATGTAAAAATTAACAAACGTTTATTCCACACTCTTGTGCACGAAATTACTTTGCTGAGTTGTCTCTTAATAAAATAAATGCGGTAAGAAAACCGTTTGGCTCCTTATCTCCTGAGCTGCCAAAGTTACGTGCCTCTCTCTAATTACGCTCGCTCTCTTCTCGCTCGCTCCTCTGTAAACAAACCAAAACCTATCTCTCTTAAAGCGACTGTTACGTAAATGTTAAATGTAAAACAAAAATAACTTGGTTCAACAAGGGTATTTACAAACATGAAATGTAGTTCCTAAATTAACATAAAATACTAATTAAGCAAATAAATACGTTATTACTAATTTGTAACAAAATAAACAATAAATTAGTAACACTCTAATATACCCTATGCAACATGCAAATATCTAGCTAACAAAGCTTAACTTGGCTCCCACAGTTCCTGCATTCTTTGTGTCCCAAATTATACCGCAATATGAATTTTAGGCCTTATCGCCCACCCCTAGATATACATTATAATGGTATTATTGAATCAAATTGTTGTATGTAGTTTGCATAAACTAGATTTTGAATGACTATAAGAGTACCCCTCTGCCATTTAGCTCTCCAATCGAAACCGCTGGTTTAGTGTTTGACAACTACAAGCTTCTGTAGCAGCAACAAACATCAATGTTGTCGTTGTCCGTAGAGCACATAATTGCCTCCAAAAACAAAGCGATGCAATTTTGAGGGGAACATTTTAACAATGTAGAAGACTGTCGTGTCCAGTGTTTTTAAAATCGACATGAACATTCTGCTACCTTGACATAAAGGAACTTTGTGATTTATCGTTTATATTATCCCAAACATTGAACCCTGACGTTATTACACATGAGCCCAGGCTCAGTGGGGGTCGAACTGACAGTACTTTGTGATGTCCTCTAGGGGGCATCAGAATAACTGCATGGGCAGCAAGTGGTGCATGGGCCGCAGATTTGAAACCATCAGCTGTTTCTCCACCAAGTCGACATGCACTAATGAGACTCTCAATATTGTGAATCTCACAATACTGTCTTTTTAACGCTTTGATTCAGGTTTGAGACAGGGAATGAAAACGTTTTGCCAAACGCCACAGAGCATGCTTTATAATAATAATGATGATAATAAGGCATCGGTTTCATAAAGCGGTTTCAGGACACTCAAAGACGCTCCACATATCATTATTCTTTCACTCCATACTCCATGATGAAAAACCACTACTGTAGCCACAGCTGCCCTGGGGCACGCTGACAGAAGAGAGGCAACCAGTATGTGCCATCTGCCCCTCCCACCACCAACCATTCACACACACAATTCTAGGCAATGTGGGTGAAGTGTCTTGCCTAAGGACACTTTACAGCCGCAGCCGCCCCGTTGTGGCACCTCGTGTTCCCAGAGGTCTCCCATCACAGGTCTAACCGGGCCCTTCCCTGCTTGCTGCTTTTGCATGCAAGTATGGTGTTAATGCTGTAATTTAGTCAATCCTGACACAAACGCAAAAGGCATAGTTCCTGCATTCTTTAATACTTGTTTGCATTCCAAGAAGTGATTTCTAAAGCAGAGACAGAGCAGAAAGTGCTGATCTCTCTGGTTCCAAAATCAGATCTAACTCAGACAAGGCTCAAACTTTTTTGCTAGGCTGCAAGCCCAACCCCCTTAAATTTCATACATGGTTTTAAAGCGGCACCTTAGGTATTTAGCATATCAAAGAAACGGTGGCCTTCTTACATCTGCATACAACACCTGTCGCCCAGAAGACAACAGTGAATTTCAATACAATATATTTTAGCCACGTATTACTACATTAAAATGATAACTTGTATAAAATTCCAATTACATATGGCAACGTGGCACGTTTCTCTCAGCATCTTTTCTTATGCTCAAAGTCTCAAACCAAACTGTAGAAAATATTTCAATCCGTAGACACTGGACAGAGAATGCATTAAATTAGTTTCTTCTGTTTGGCGCATAGACCCCAGCTGTGACGCTGGTTCAGGGAAGGTCATGTGTGATAATCTCCGATCCTGGCACTGGTGGCATCAGGGTAGAGTGGCAGAAGGAGGCGGGGCTGTGTGATTGGCTGAGTGGGAAGGCCGATCCTGGATGGGATGGGACTGCACGAGTCTGAGCTGTTTCCATGGTGACGTCACAGATCTGGGCATCTGGGTTTGAGGAGGAGGCGCACAGCGACGATCTAATCCTTGAGGACCACACGAGTTGGGGACCTGCAACAGATGCCAAGATCCTGATCTTCAACCCCCAACAAAAGGTACCAGTGAGACACGGACCAGGGAGAGGTGATGTCACACTCTCCCAGTTCACTCCTAACATACAGACTATGGTTAGAACTCCTGTTTGAGAAGAATGTGTTTTGAAATATGGGTAATGATTCTCAGGTAGATGTGCTTTTGTCTTGTATTATATTAAAAAATGACGTGTTCAAAATCCCTTATAAAGATGACCATGATTCAGGAAGTTAAATTCAAAAAGGTTTATTTCCCTAATACAAAAAGAATCTAAAACAGCTGTTCGGACCAAAAGTAACTATCCCTTATTCTCTATATAAAATATAAAAGTATGATTTTGGTGGGCGCTCCACGCAAATCACACTCCTGTCCCTGGTCCGGTCTAGACTAACACAAGCATGAGGTTATTATAAGTAAATGTGCATGAAGAAGGGGGCGTGTCGTATCAGGCAGATGTCTGGTCCAAGGTCCGGCCTTTTCCTCCGTCTCGCCGAACCTAAACAGAAATCATTCACGCACTACCCCTCCCTAATTCTATCGATTTATTAGTTCCTTTGAGATAAGGCAGAGGGATCTCAAGGCTTCTCCTCCAGATTCTGGACTCCATCTCCTTCTTTCACAACTTGAAAGGATTAGCAGAATCCCCCCAGATTAACTATCATTAACTCACCCATGCACTTTGGACAAAATGGGACAAGGGGAGTAGGGCAATACAAGGTCTTTCTTTTTGCTTGGAGACAGACAGAGTTCAATTTCAGGTCAATCTAATTCACATCGCCTTTTAGCCTATATTTAATACAACAGTCCCCTCTTTTGGCCGCTATTAAAAAGGCCACACATTTCAATAACCTTCCTCAGGCGACGGGACGGGGGAATCCTCAACCAATGCAAGCATTTGACCTCTCAGTCCAGGGTTAACAGCGGTGTCTATAGCTTTAACACAAAGAGAACGTATACAAGGTATACAGCAGCATCCTACAACCATTATTATTGCAAAGATGGCCGCAAGGCTTGTGATAACAGACAAAATTACATGCTTCCACTTCCCCAAGATGCTGTCCAGCCACGCCTCCAGTGGGTTCTCCGGGACTCCAGAAACGTCATGCATTTGCTCTGACAGCATTTTGAGACCAGCCAGAGCCCTGGAAACTGATCCATCTGGATGTGTGTTATTTGGAATGTATACACAACATTCTGTACCAAATAGACTGCAGACCCCACCTCTCTCTGCTAAGAGCATGTCTAGAGCCACTCTGTTTTGAAATGCTACCAGAGAGGTGGCCCCCAGCTGCTCCGCCAATCCCTCTATTGCGTCCCTGGTGTGATTGGCAAGCCTAAGCATAGTATACCAAATGAAATTAATTCTATCTACATTTTTGTTTGGCGTGATAGGGAAAATAGCGGAAATTATTGGAAGATTTTCGAAACCTGTTGCAACTTGATCTACCAGTTTGAATTCATGAGGGACTCCACGTGGAACACCTATAGAGTCCATGTAAGTTGGATTATCTTTCCCAGTATCTAGGAATGGGATTGCCCTTTTAAATCTATGCTGTGGGTGGGGACTGTCTAGGGATGGCTTATGGCCAATTATGGAAATGGGCATCATTAATCGCACCATTGCACAACTGCCTGTAAAATTTTTTATTAGTCTATGTCTAAGTTTTAAATCTCCACACAACCAATACAAATCACCTCTGGTCCGGGTCATGGGGACCGGACTGGGCAGGGTGACGTTGTTGACACACCAGTCTGCTGGAAGGAACCCCCACTGGAGACGCGGCCTCGTCCCTCCATTGAGTGAGTGGAAACAGGTGTAATTGCTTTTCCTGTGGGAAAACATAGGGGGCTGAATTTCTGAATCCAATTCTGGAAACAATACTTCAAACATTGAACAGTTGCTACGGACTGTCTTTGTCTCCTCAGTCAGGTCCTTTTCTTGCCAAAACAACTTTATCATACAATTATAACCATCTACATCTTCTGGGAAAAGTGGGGCCGGGCTGTATACAAAGTGGGACGTGCAGTGGAACACACAACACAATCGTCAAAGCCAGCAGCCGCTGACATGTGCTCCACTGTCCACAACCAAGCGTTTCTATCCCCATATCCAGTTGCTTGTTTTAACAATTCAGAAACAGTCCAGTCAGCAGTCACCTGTACGTTTTGTTTGTCTTGCCATACTTCACTATTTATGGCCTCCTTGTCTAGCTCCTTGTCCTCGGGTAGGGCAATTGAAATCCATTGTCTAATGTCTCCTGGATAATGTCCAATAACGTAAGTCCCATTCACATCAATCCCACAATTTTTCACAGTGACTAGCACCGTTGTTTGTGAGTGGTCTGTAGTCAGAATCACTCGTCCCTTCAATCTGTGTTCATTATTATAACCCCAATCAGGACCTGTATTGGATATAACATACTCCCAAGCATCACAGGTGCAGTCCACCGATGCTCTAAAGCTTTTTCCATGTCTCTCATATTTACATGTTGACGGTGTGTAACACAGGTAGAGTGTGAAGTCAGGTCGAAAGGATAATGGAAAGATTGTTGCCATTGGTATGTGGGCTGTAATTGTCGCACCCACCGGGCATTTTACTGTCACAACCGTAGGTAGAGAGTCTCTAACGCTGCCTTCTCCTATGGATCTTTTATTTCTGTCAGTCTTATTGGACCAAAGACTGGATTGTGTTACAAGTCTGGCCCTGTCTCTTAGCTGTGTGTTTTCTAACACTTCCCATGTTAAAATTCCCAGGACCACGACCAAACCAACTGCAGCGATAGCCCATAGGATGGCTCTCCCTCTTTTGGTCGTGGGCCAGGGCTCCCTGTCCCAAGGCAACATATTAAGAGCGAGTGTAAGCGTGTGTGTGAGTCACTGTCCAACCCGTGAGCGTGGTTACGAGGGTGGGTCAGATGGTCTCGTATGAGAGAGATGAAACCACTTGTTCCCGTGTCCCTTCAGTTGAACAGCTTTGCGAGTGCGGGCCACCACTTCAAAGGGTCCGGTCCAGCGGGGCTCGTTCCACTTCCTTTTGAACACCTTCACACGGACCCAGGCTGGTGGATCCTCCGAGGCCTCCTTCTCGCAGAGGTCGAGACTTCCTTCAACCTGATGGGAAAAACTAGACAACATTTCTCTCAATTGTTCCCAGTACACCCGCACTGGGGGTGTTGGGGAGTCGTCTTTCGTGAAAGGCACCACCCTGTTTCCTGGTCCTGGCATAGGCCTCCCTGTTAACAGCTCGTATGGGGAGAAATGGTGAATGCGGTTAACAGAGTGCCTTGCTGACAACAGGGCAATAGGCAATGCCTGTAGCCAATTCAATTTACTCGTTGCCAGGATTTTAGAGAGTTTACTTTTCAAGGTCTGATTCATCCTTTCAACTCGGCCCTGGGATTGAGGATGGTAGACCGTTCCAAATTTATGTTTTAGCCCCAGATGTTTTTCTACCAATTGCAAGTGTTTGTTCCTGAAATGCGTCCCATTGTCAGACCTTATTAACTGGGGAAAGCCATGCGTTGGGATGTAATGCTGAATTAAGGCTTTGATTACAGAGGCAGCATCCTCTTTTGCAGCAGGATATGCCTCAGGCCATCCCGTAAAGGTGTCAGTGACGACCAACAGGTACCGCTTTCCTGCGCACCTGTTAATCATATCTGTGAAGTCCATCACAACATGTGCCCCAGGCCAAGCAGCAGGTGTGAATTTTCCTGGGGAAACAGCTGAGCAGGGCGATGGGTTATAATTCTGACATATTTGACAGGACCTAGTATAATCTTGGATCATGCTTGTCTTAAAGGGATGCCACCATTGTGACATATTCCTGAGCATCTGTACCTGACCCACATGGGCTAGCCCATGTGCCTCAGATAAAGCCGCTCGTGAGAGGTCCCCCATGGGCAGGGCGGGGCGGCCATCAGGGCCGTACCAGATGCCAGTATCTGGATCCTTCTTTGCCCGTTTTTGAACCCACATGGATATTTCTTCAGGAGCTGCTTTTGTTTGGGCTTCAGCTAAAACCTGAAGGGACAGATCGGGCAGGCAGTCTGCCAGGTCTGGCCCCTCGTCCCGTACCACAAACACTCCTGGAGTACTGACCTTGTAGTTGGCAGCTTTCTTTGCGGCCTCATCCGCCGCCTCGTTTCCCCTGGCCTCAAAGTTGTCTGACTTGGAGTGCCCTTGGCACTTGATGACGCTTACCTGTTTTGGAAGCTGGAGAGCGCTGTCCAGCCTCTCCACCAGGGCTCTATGTGTGATGGGTCGGCCTTTAGCAGTCAAGAAGCCGTTTCTTTTCCACTCGGAGAGGTTGAAATGGACAGCCTGAGTAGCATACGCAGAGTCGGAGTAAATATTTACAGATTTACCTTTAGCAAACTCCAAGGCGGCGCAGAGAGCCTCTAGTTCTGCCGCCTGCGCTGATGGTTTGTCAGTTAAAACACCGCTGTTTACTGTAACAAAATTTTCACCGTTAACACTGACAACTGCATATGCCGCTCTCAGGCTGCCATTCCTCTCTCTCCAGCAACACCCATCTGTGAAAAGCTGTAAGTCGGGGTCCTGAAGTGGGTCAGTCTGGAGGTCAGGTCGCACTTTCAGACTGTCTATTACCCTTACACTGCAGTCATGCGGCTCACCCTGTCTTGGCATGTGGTCAGCCATGTTAATGCCAAGAGGTGTAAAAGTTATGTGGGGCTGAGTGAGCACCTGTAAGAGCCGTGACTGTCTCAAAGGTGACATAGTGAATGCAGCTGAGGACACATATGCACAAACGCCATGATCAGTCAATATTTCTAAAGCATGCCCCATGACTAAATGTGCTGTTTTCTTAATCAAATGTCCCACTCCTGCAGCATACCTAGAACAGTCAACCTGTCTAGCCTCGATTGAATCCAATGGAACGCTAATATACTGTAAGATTTTTCTCTGGCCTCTGCACTTTTGATATAACACCCCGTTAGCTACCTGAGACTGCACTGTGGCATCTAAATAAAACGGGAGAGCATAATCTGGTGAAGCCAAATGAGCCGCAGAGGATAGGTCCTGTTTGAGTGAGATAAACTGTGCCTCACTATCTCTGTCCCAATTCAGTTTAGCCCTTGTGTTTCTCATGCCATGTTCATTAACTAAAGCTCTTAAAGGTTTAGTTTTGTCTGCAAAATCTGCCACATAGTGTCTGCTATAGCCTATCAGACCCAGGAAGGACAACATGTCCCCCACCATGGTGGGTCTGGGATATGACAAAATAGCATCTCTGTGCTCTGGAGACATATTTGTGGATCCTCCAGACACACTACGTCCCAGGAAGGTCACCGCAGGCCTGCAACATTGTAGCTTTTCCTTACTGACCTTAAATCCTTTTGAATGTAAGAAGACTATAGTGTCCCTAGTGGCTTGTAGACAGGCCTGCTCCGTTCTCGAGGCGAGGAGGAGATCGTCCACATACTGTAGGAGTACCACGCCCTCCGGAAGCACCAACTCTTTCAGCAGAGCGTTCAAAGTCTGATTAAAAATGCCCGGGGAGCATTTATGTCCCTGGGGAAGACGGGTGTAACGCAGTTTTTGGCCCCTGTGAGTAAATGAGAAGAAATCTCTGCTTTCCTCTGCCAGGGGAATACAGAAAAATGCATTAGCCAAATCCATAACAGTAAAATACTGGAGGTCTGGTGACAGTGATGACAGCATTGTATAAGGGTTTGGGACCGGGAGACACTGAGTTAATGTTAAATCATTTATTTTTCTCAAATCATGGACCATTCTATATTTATTCTGACCTGTTTTTGGCACAGCTAGAGTGGGCGTGTTCCACTCTGATTTTGATGGCTCGAGGACTCCCACTTTCGTAAGTCCCTCTATCACCTGTGAGATACCCTCGACAGCGTCTGGTTTGGCGGCATACTGCTTTATGCGAATCGGGCCTCCTGGCTTCATCTGTAAAGACACAGGAGGGAAAGAGGTGCACAACCCCACGTCCGTGGGACCTTGGGACCAAACTTCTGCAGGCACCTGTTTCAATATTTCATGCGTATCATCATGATCTGTCATGTGTCTACCATGATGTCTGGTCAATGTTTCGTGCTCCACTTCCCCTGTGTCTATCATATTTGCTTTTATCCTGTATGACTTATTTTCAATGCTGTACTGCACATGAGGGAGTTGGGTGTCAGACCAATCGTCAGCTTTTACCAGTCTCTTTACCATTGGACCTAAAGCTCTAGCCTCGTGACCAGGGTGTACAGCCAAGGTGATGTGTGGGACAGCAGAGGAAGACATGTAATACCACTCACACTGTTCAGGAAGCAGCCGTGTATGGGCCGCCACACCCTCAGGCCCAATATAAATGTAATCTGATTCTAATGTCCACCTATCACTTTCAATTTGTTTGAATTGTTCTCTGTACATTAAGTCTTGGTCTCTGTCATAGAATAATGTCAAGTGGGCAGGGTCCAGTGGGAGGTGGTAGGAGGCCAAAGAATTTATCCAGGGTTTCCACTTGAAGAAGACGGAATGCACACCATTATTGTCCGTGGACTTGTTTTCTGGGTCCAGTCTCACCCAGTATATGTCTGCATACTGGTCTGGCATCTCTTCTCTCAGAAGCCAGCAGGAGTCCATCGATACACCGGTCACACATCTGTAAATTTGTCCCCCTGGAAAAGTCACTTGTAGACCATCCGGTCCACATAGAATTGACGCATTGGTTTTAGTCAATAAGTCTCTTCCCAGCAGGTTGACAGGTGTTTTAGGAGCATTTACAAAAGAATGCCACAGTGTCTGTGTTCCAATTTGTGTCTTTAAACGTTTAGTGAGTGGCAGTACCTCAGGTGTCCCAGAAAATCCAACCAGGGTGATGTGCTCCTCAGAGAGCAGGACAGGGCGTATCTTTGTATTGATGGTAGAGTAGGTGGCGCCAGTGTCCACCAGGGCCATCAGGTTGTCGTCCTCCACCCTTATGGGGAGCATAGGCTCTGCTGGTACCTTGTCCCCTGGATTTCCTAGGCAGCCCTAGTAAGATTGTTCATGTTCATACTCGCCCCAGTAGTTCCCATGCTGGAAATATTGTCCATCTCTCGGGGCCAGGTTGTCATTCGGAGCCGTCCATGGGGAGGGAGGGCCTGCGCGCTCTGGTCTGGGTCCCATGCCTCTCTGGGGGCCCCTCCCACGCACCATCTCAGGCGCTCCATGGTAGTAGGAGGCCTCTCCTTCAAAGGGGCAGTCCCTCGCCCAGTGACCGTGCCTGTAACAGAGGTGACACACATCCCTGCCCCCTTTCCAGCTTCCACCCCTTCTTCCTCCCCGGCCCCCACGCCCACCACCTCTGGCCCCTCCCCTTGTCCAGTCCTGTCGTGGTGGAGTGGGAAGTCCAGCAGGCATATTAGTCATCTGATTACTGGTTCCTTTTTTATTTTGTGTGGCTTTATTTCTCGCTTCACTAAGCTGTAACTTCAAAAGTTGACAAGTCATATCTTCAACACTCTTTCTTTCTTTAGTTTTATTTTCAACATATCGCTTAATGTGAAAGATTAAATTTGTTTTCCACTGTGCTGAATCCGGGTTAATATTATCTGGGTTGTCTTCAATCTTTGAGCGTATTGTTTCTGGTAAACCATTCAAAATAGCTGCTCTAAAAGGCATGACTTCACTGACCTTGTGAGGGTGTCTTCCTACTGTGTCCATCCACTTGGTCACACTCCTGTCATAAAATACAATTGGGTCCTCAGACTCCAGCCAAGTTAACTCACGAGGGGCAGAAGACAGCGGGGTTGGAAAGTTCTCCCTCAGTGCTTCATACCAGGCATTTGCATACTGGCCAAATCTGGAAGAATCACAAACATCAGCAGTACCAGCTTGTCTTTCAATAGCATCTCTCTCCCATGGTTTACTGCATGCTGCCATCACTGCCCGGACGTCACCCATCGCGACATCATGACCTGTAAACCATGTGTTCAGACTGGAAATCCAGTTTCCAGCTCCCTGACACAATGGAGGCATTTTGTCTTTTATAGTCTGCATGTCACTTACAGAAAAAGGATGGTACTCCCCAGCTGCGCCTCGTCCTGGTCTCAGAGGGAACATGGATTTTGTCTGAGACCTGGTTCTGCTTGCCACCGGTCTAGTTTCTCCAGGCTCCTGGTCTCCGTCATCACTACTGTCAGAAGAGAATTTAGCTCCTTTTTTAGCCTGTTTAGCTTTAAGTATTGGCTGGGCCATGGCACCGTCTCCCTTTTCATTTTCACTGTCCGTCCTAGTCATGGCTCTGCGTGCGGCTTTATTAATTAATTTTGCATTCTCCTGTCTAGCGGTCTCGTAATCATGGGTCCTACTTGGGGTTTCTTCTCCCTCAACTCTGTCTGTGGTGCATTCAGAGGTCGGTTTCCTAGCTCTAATATTTCTGAGAGAGTGCAGGAGCAGCTCCTGCACCTCTTGGATGGGTGGGGGTTGGTGAGGGGTGTGTGGGAGCTGTGGCGGGCTGCTGACAGCTGGATTTTGACTCGGATCTCTATTGTCCCCCACAGACTCCTGTTCTGTCCCTTCGTCAAATTCACTGTCTACAAAGTCATTGTCCCCTCTCTTTCCTACCGCCACTTCTCCTGAAAATGTATATTGTGGCAATATTAGATTTGGCTTACCTGGTTCTAAACCCAGAGAATATTTTGGTGGAGCCGTGGGTAGGGATGGGTATATATTACTCACCGGCATTGCTCCGTTTTCTGTTTCCTTGTCTTTACTTACCATCGGTAATTTTGCCAACGCCGTGGCAGCCAAAGCAAAATTATGTACCTTGGTCCTCAGTTTCTCAGCCTTTTTTAGTTCCTTCTTAATTTTTCTACGCTCATTCCAACTCTCTCCCTGCTTTCCCTCAAGCTCAAGTTTATGCTGTTTTAAATTATTTTCCTCTTCCCGCAATATCTTAGCCAATGCGGACGCTGTCATATACTCAGGTATGACCCTTTTGTTCTGTATTTTTTCCCATGCTTTCACAGCCTTTCGTTTTGCCTTGTTCCTATATTTTTTATCCAGACCACTCAGAATCTGAGCCTCTATCTCTTTATAGAGCTGCTCGATTTGAATGCCTGTCTCCATTTTTCGGGGGGGCCCAAAATTCCCCCAGGTTCCAATGGTGAAAACCTAACTTGTGTGTTGACGCGTCCGTCAACCACGCTAGTCACAGCGGGCTTTCCTGTTTCTGGCAAGGCTTCTCAAAAAATCTTTACTTTTAATATATTCTCGCAGGGTTCTAGCTACTTAGACTCCTATTTTATTTAATTTTAACGTATTTTCGCAAGGCTCTCACTACTTTTTAGGCTTTTACTATTTTTACTTTTTGAATTAGCTCCTCCGTGGACAAAACTTCTCTCCCCTTAATTTGTGTAGTCCAATATGCAGATTTTTAATTAGTCAAAAGGTATCTGCTTACCTTCAAATCAGCGGCCGCTTTGAGGAGAGATGCAGAGTCCAAGGGAGAGGTTGAAAGTCATCAAAGGGATCACGTCGAGGGTCACCAATTATTATATTAAAAAATGACGTGTTCAAAATCCCTTATAAAGATGACCATGATTCAGGAAGTTAAATTCAAAAAGGTTTATTTCCCTAATACAAAAAGAATCTAAAACAGCTGTTCGGACCAAAAGTAACTATCCCTTATTCTCTATATAAAATATAAAATATAAAAGTATGATTTTGGTGGGCGCTCCACGCAAATCACACTCCTGTCCCTGGTCCGGTCTAGACTAACACAAGCATGAGGTTATTATAAGTAAATGTGCATGAAGAAGGGGGCGTGTCGTATCAGGCAGATGTCTGGTCCAAGGTCCGGCCTTTTCCTCCGTCTCGCCGAACCTAAACAGAAATCATTCACGCACTACCCCTCCCTAATTCTATCGATTTATTAGTTCCTTTGAGATAAGGCAGAGGGATCTCAAGGCTTCTCCTCCAGATTCTGGACTCCATCTCCTTCTTTCACAACTTGAAAGGATTAGCAGAATCCCCCCAGATTAACTATCATTAACTCACCCATGCACTTTGGACAAAATGGGACAAGGGGAGTAGGGCAATACAAGGTCTTTCTTTTTGCTTGGAGACAGACAGAGTTCAATTTCAGGTCAATCTAATTCACATCGCCTTTTAGCCTATATTTAATACAACACTTGAGAACTGCCTCCTCCTTTATGCCAAAGGCCGGACGACCGTAGCCTCAGTGTAAATGGAGTGTGGTGTCTCAGTTTCTTCTGATCTTTGGCGCAGAGCGTGGAGCGGAGAGTGAGGATCCAGGACCAGTCGGATCTGGACTTTGAGCAGTACGTGGCCCACGGTGAAATCCTGAGACAGGTAAAAAAAATACAGAATAAAGAATGGGAACCATTGTTGATCTATGGGCCTGTTACTGAGGGCTGTGGTTCTGTTGGGTCAGAGTTTACAGAGGGTAATGGTACTAAAACAAACAACTAAGACATGTGTCAGATTGGATGAGCATTTGTGAACAGAAGTGTTTTTCATCATTTCAGGTGGATATAGACTTTGACTCTTTTACTTTCTCCTTGGTACCTTTCTGTTTGGGGTAGAGACCAGGGACATAGACCAGAGAAAGAAGTTTGTGAAGAGCAGTTTCTAGACCGGGCTTGTCTGGACCTTGAGTTGTCCAGTTCTAAACATAAGGAGGTGGTTATTTTAAACCATCCATTGTGTGAGAAGTCCATTATTATGGATGGATTTGGGTGAGGGTAAGTTTATTTGTATGGCACAGTACAATCATTCAGTTGTTGCAGCGAAACATGGATTTGAACATTGTTAGAGTAGAAGCCTGTCTCGGATTTTCAGGAAGGCTGTATAAATCAAATGCTGCCTCCCCATGTCCTCCAAACAGCCTCCTACTGGTGGCCAGTAGGCCTGTCCCTGAGTCCCAAAGAACTCTATTTTCACATATTATCCAACAATAATAGTTTGGATTATTTTGTTTTTTCTTTCAAATTCCTGAAGCCAAAGAAAAAGAAGAAATGTTGTTCAGTGTCATGAGCAGTCTGTGGCGATATAGTGAGTACTGGTTATTTAAATAGCCCTTAACGAGCTCTGTCCCCATGCATGGCTTGCTCACACCTGCTGCAGACAGACGCATGTTGAAGCCTTGCACTCCCAATACAACTTAAAGCTGGGGAACGTAACCTTCAAACTACAACATATAAATGCTAATAAAAAACACATTTTTGGCCTATGTCACGTCTTTAGATAATCTTTTTCTGTTCTTTCTCTTGCTCTCTCGTCTGCCTGATGTAAAGATGTGATTAACACAGACCTACCCTCACTCGGCATATCTGCTCTCAAGCCAAGGATCCTTCCTTACATTATAGATAACATGTTTTCTAATGAGATGAAGATGGCATTTTGTGGTTTCCCAGCTTCTGTGACTGTATGGCTGTGGCAATCTAATAACATTGTAATCATACAAATACTTGCATCATATAGTAGCCCGATTGTCACATGTTTTTGATCGGGAACTCAAGCTGAACTCGGACAACGCCTGAAGTCATGCTCACAGATAGTTGAAGTAGGAGAGTGCTGTTACCATACTTCTCCAGCAGGGGTCTGTATGCAACCTCTGCAACTATCTAATGTTGGGCATAAAGTAATGTATTTAAGTCTTGCCTCCCGAGCCATGTGCTGACTTGAAGGGGGAATCTTTTGAACCTGGCCTTGCATGTAGACTGCAATATAGGCCAGTATTGAAAATTCAGTTACTACAACCACAGGAATGGTTCAATAATTACAGTATTGGCTCATCCATTCCGTAGACCCGTGTTTCAAAAACGCTGCTTGTCTAGTACACAACATTGTGAAGTCTTTTTTTTTTGCTGTGTAGCTGTTCCTTTAATCTGATTAGAGCTGTACTTTCTGTTCTGGGGGAATCTTGAAAGTGCACTCAGAGACTGGTGCAGTTAGTTTTAATGGGTATTTTTCTTCATTTCAGGACAGTTGTGCGGTCATGTGATCTCTGCTATGTACAATCATGGACTGATGTGATGCCGAAGAGAAGCCTTTGAGTAATTCCAGATTTTTATGTATTATAAATAATAAAGTGTTCTAAGTGAGGTATTTTTCTGACTCCTCCCCTTTGATAAATGCACTCACAAACATGCACATGTTTAGTCTCTCACAATGAGTCTTAAGTGGGTTTTGACAATTGGCACCAAATCCTACTGTATGATCATGACATCACTTTAGTGTTAGCCTTAATGCAGATTTGAGCATAAGCTAGCTGGAGCCAGTTTCCTTTATATTTGTTCAGACTGCATTAGCTTCACAGGGGCAGATTTCTTTTGCTAAGGCAAGCTGGAGTTTCCCTCATGAATGAAGGAATCTAATTGGTCAATCCTTATATGGATTTCATCTGTTTTTACAAAGACTTTAGATTATAAATTCTATTTGGCAAAAAGCGTCCAGTTCCTGAATTCCTGGGCTGCTCCACTAGGGGCTGTGTCCGAGCAGCGGCTGCGAGGATGTGGCAATGAGTTCAAGTTTCCCTCTTTGTTAATGCAAGACAAGGGAACTTTCTTTTCACAAGGTTCAAAAACATTTTATTCACATCACTGTATGACAGGTTTACCATTATAACAATCTTATGCAGTTATTTCCTAAATTGACACTTTTGGCCAACATTAAATGCATTTAAAATTCTTGTAACATTGTTGTAGCGTAGACTGCCATTTCTACGATCAGCAGTGTCCTTAGTGGGATGTCACCACTGCCGTATCTCTGCTTATGCTCTGGACTCTGTAGAAGCTGCGTGTGCTGTATACATCCATTTTCTTCTGCTTTATCCACTGCCGGGTCATGGGGGTAGCAGTTTGAGCGGAGGTCCCCAGACTTCCCTCACCAGTTACTCCAGCTCATCCAGGAGAATCCTGAGGGGTTCCCAGGCCAGCTGAGACAGTCCCTCCTGCGTGTACAGTCTTCCCCTGGTCTCCTCGGTGGGACACATCCCCAGGAGGAAAAGATCCATCCAGGAGGCATCCCGAACTGATGTCCAAGCTGCTTCAAATTGCTCCTCTACACATGGAGCAGTGAATCTACTTTGAGCTCCTCTGTGACTGAGCTTTCAATGGGAGCTCTGAAGAAAACTAATGGGAACCGCTTGTATCCGCAATCTCCTCCTTTCGACCATTACTCAAAGCCAATGATAAGTGGTGAGGGAGGCCATGTAGAGCTGACTTCAGACACGGCTTCCTCAGGTCTAGGTGAGGGAAGGGATGTCCACCTCTGACTATAGATGCAAATCTGTATTTTTATTACATTTGTGAAAGTTGAGCACTTTGTGACTGGAAGCGCTATAGAAATATATTTTCTAATTTTCATAAAATCAAATCTCAACATCACACACATGAAGAGGAAACATCCGCCATCAGGACTCAGTGTTCGACCACTTTAGTCCACTCTGTCCTTGAGACAAACCGATCGTCTGTTTTTCTCAAAAAAATAAAAACGCTCCATTCACACGAGTTGACTCTAAAACGTTCCACTAAAACAAAGATTGTTCGTTGCAATTCTTGATGCAGAGCTCGGGGCTCAGCATTGACTTGTGACTTTGCAAAGAGATTGTCGTTGGACGTTTAAAAGCCAGAGGAATGTTTTACGAAACTAACTAGATTTTGGCTTTGGTTTGAACAAAAACATTACAAATACTAAATAGAACACTTTAAAAGTCTAAACTGCAAAGATAACATCAAATAAGCTACACATCTGCTTTAGGGCAGACAGCTGAGTGAGGGTTGTCTTCTCTTTTGAACTTTTCTATAGGTTAAATCTAAAGATGTGACAGAGGCCAGACATACATGCGAGTGACCACAGAGAGGTCCAGGAGGGTCTAAAGACAGTAATTCAGGACATTTCTGCAAATTTAATAACATGTATAGACATTAGTGGTCATCCCCTCCCTATGGACCAATGGCTTCTGTGTGTTATTGCATTTTCTGCGTTACAACTGATCCGTTATTGGTGAATCCAGACATACGATGGTCTCCTTGTTGGGGCTCTTCTCTGACTCTCGGGGAATAGTCGGTTGGTTTTTCCCCGAGTCGCAATTGCAGGGGATTTTTAGCTGAACTCTTTGGTTTGTCGTCCTCCACGTCCTGAAGAGATGAAGGTGGTACCGCACAGACACCTGGGACAAATAGTGGTTATTAGATAAACTATAATGATAATGTACAAGTTTAGAGGTTGTGCTGTATTTCCGGATAATCAATTTTCATTTTCATACAGAAGATGCAACACAATCCCGCATGTCGATGACCCCCTCCTCCCAACCATCCAACAGACCCACCCCAAACCGCATATATTATTACACCAGTAAAAGCATGAGTGATTCGTTTTCCAATTAATTATGCCATCCAGCTTCCCTATAATGCTACCAGAGGGAGGTATTTGCTTGCCCATTGTAAAGTTTTTGTTTAATAATGTGTCATGTTATAGTGTTACAATGACAAAGAATGAGTCTGGATCTTTCAGACAGAAGGGGTGGAGCTAAATGTTTGTTCCAGAAGTTCCTGATATTGGCATGAATAGATCTAAAAACCATCCCAGATCCGTGACTGGTGAACAACAACACAGCCCTGGATCCACCAGCTTTACTTGACTCCACTCTACCGGATCCATTTAACCGGTACCAGGTCTTTCTATAGTTTTTTGGCCCTGGTTCTATCCAGGTTGAGCTGGTACTTGTGTGCTGCTGGTTAACAAGGAATACTGGTTGGTTGGGGGCAGGTTGCTGTCTTAGCACTTCCTATCCTCGGGTCAAATTGACCCACCACAGTGATTAAATAACAAAAGATTTCGAGATAAAGTTTGATGGTTATTCCTAACTTGACCAGTCATGGGTCATTTAGACCTTTTTAAGTCCCTAATTTAGGGTATTTATCTTCTACTTTTAATTACTGTGGTGGGTCATTTTGACCCAAGGATAGAACAAGGGATATTAAAGTGTAATGGAAATGCAACCAGGTAGAGCAGACCCTGGTGACCGTACCAGGCTCCAGAAGATGTAGATGAGGAGCAGGGACACAGTGAGCAGCATGAGCCCGAGAGCCTCTGCAGGATTACTGAGGTACAGGTCCAGGGCTCCCTGCACACAGAGCCATCCGGACAGGGAGGACAGTGGAGTGATGAAGAGGAAGCAGAGAAGGTCCCCCAGGAGAGTTCGCCTCTGCTGACGCATTGAGGATGCACACAGCCACTGCAAGCAAAGTCACAACACTGAGCTATTTCATTGTAACAAAACGCATACAATCGCAGACACAAACTCATACAAGATTTGGACAACAATAAACACATTCCCAGTCTGGCAAAATTATAAGCAGCGTTTTCAATGAGCATCATGTTTTGAAATTTGAACTTGTGCATCAGAAAGAGTCTAATGGAAACATGCAAACTTCGAATACATCACTGTTAATGCTGAGGACCCTCTTCTGTTTCTTCGTTTTCAAATCTGAATTGTATGTGTATTATTTTCATCTGTATGTTTTTTAAATGTGAAGCTCTTTTTGATCCTGGACTGTGAAAGGCGCTATACAAATACACTTGACTTACTAACTCTGCAGCAGGCCCTGCGCTGCGTAATTACGCATATGTTTTTCCTCATTCACCTCTGGCAAAGCAATGTGTTTTTTCCTTACACTGTAAGAAATGAAATGTTGACTTTCCTTAACTTTTTTATGGCAACCGGTTCCACGAAACTGTGTTGTTTAAATTGGAAATGCAAATCACAATTAATTTGAACACCAGATGTTAGATAAAGTATACTCAACATTCTCACTTTACAGTAACATGACAGTGTTAGATTGTATAAACCCAACAACATTATGTTGGATTTACTAATCTCACATTGGTTCAACCAAACACTGTTAAGTTTGATCAACTTAACAGAAATTAATTATATTTATGTAGTGGGCTTGTGTTGATTCAACAAAACTAAAGTAGTAATGGCTACATTGTTAAGTTAAATAAATACAACATAAAGTGCTTATTTATATTCAAGCTTTTATTTAAACAGGTAATTTCTCTCCACCCATTTAACACATGTACCAACTCAAACATTTTAAATAAAAAATATACAATTAATTAAAAATGTAAAGTGCATAAATGATCCCATATTTAAATCAAAGTAACTTTTCATGAAACACTTTAATGTAAATACACATTGCAGAGCACTAGGAACTGCCTATTAAATGTCTTAAATAATAACAGTGGTTGTGTGTAGTTAATGTTTTCACTCTGAAAATTGGCTAAAGACTGCCAACAGAATTGCTAAACCCCAACAGCTACCCACCAAATGTATGTAGACCAACTAAACATTTGCTTTTAACTTTTACATTTGGGACTAAACTTTGAAATTAACAGCTACTTCCAAATTCTCGTCTGGAGTAAGAAGCAATGCAAAAACATGCAGTGAGTGAGTAAGTGAGTGTCGGTCCGTTTGAGTCTGTTCGTCTGTGTCTCCATCCGTCTATCTGCGTCCCTGTCTGTCCGTCTGTGTCCCTGTCCCTCTTTCAGTCCGTCTCCATCAGTCTGTGTCCCTGGCCCTCTGTCTCCACTCTGTGTACCTGTCCGTCTGTGTGTCTAGGTCCATCCATCTGTGTACTTTTTTCAAAAGAGTACATTTAAGCTAGTCTCAAGAGCACAGCACAACACACATAGTACAGGATGTATATCGAAGAGTCTTTTCAGCCTACAAAGTCCATTTCTTCTCTGTTGCATGTACGGTGTGATATCCACTGATGAAACATAGTCCAAACACATTTTGAAACAGTTAAGTCTTGATTAGATATGTTCGTGCAGTTTGTTTTTCAGAATTTGAACTTTGTTGGAGAGCTTTCTTCTGTCCACTTCCATTAATACCTTTGGAATAAATTCAAAAGTACATCCGAGTCCCTTTCGAGAGTTCATGTCCAGACAGTAGATTAATCCAAGAAGGAGCGCCCATCCAGTTGGAATGTGTTTTAGGTCTTGAAGAAATGCAATGCCATCGATGATTATTCCAAAGTCCTCCAATGAGTCTGATGCATCGGCATGTTGATGTTCCACGATGTAGACACCCAGCACTACTTTCTCAAACTCCTTCTCTGCTCCAACATCGGCATCCTTAAAAGAAAAGAATGGCAGATAGAAAGCTTCAATTTACAATTTAATATTTTCCCATATTGAAATCAAACCCTATAAATCAAGCACAAGGTGTGAGATGGTGACATTTTAATCAAAAATAACGCACACTGCTACAGTAGTTGCATGCTACAACCATTGTACATACGCTCTGACTACCATGCCAAAAAGCATCGCTCTTTTGCACAGCAGTCAACTGCTAAATCTTGTGCAACGGTGAGTGGGTTAAAGTGCGACTAAACACCTGTGCCCAGCCTGACTCCGACCACATGAACATTTGAAAATTCTCTGTAAAAAGGGCATTGCCCGCAGGACCAGGGGACAGGAAGGGGGCTTAGATTTGGGCGTGGTCTGGGCTGTGATTGACTGCTTGCTTGTCAGTTGTCATTTCTGGATTAAAGCAAAAGTTCCATACCAGAAATTCTCATTCCATCCTTGTTTACACACTAAAGATTATTGTTTAGCTAGACCAGGACCAGGACATAAAGAGCACTATAAAAGAAACATTCATGCAGTTTATGAGTTTAAAAAAAGTTGTTTTGGTGTTTAGTTTTCCTTTAAAAGTTAGACTAGCAATTGTGTTTCATTATCATTTAAGTATGAGTAATAAGTATGAATGTTAAAATATCAATAGTACTTCATCCCTACAAGCCTGTTTAGTGAATTCTCACTCATAAGGGGTCTTTATTAGAACATTTGTCACCATTGTTTATATCGATTATACAATGTATAGGCATTGGAGGCTGGGCAAGGTAGGCCTATGAGTTGCGCCGTTGCATTTTTCTTCAGTGTCTACATTACAAATCAGTTTGTTTTGTTGGTGGTGACAAATCTGGCCTGTTTATATAACTATTGCTATAGCCCATTGCTCCCTCTGGAAAATGAGCAGGAGACAAGTCCAACTGAGTGCGTTGTTCTGGGCTGTCCCCAGGTCTTTACCATCTAATTTCTGCATTACTGCGCATACTGAAATTTTTTTCTTTGTGGCAGAGGTTTATTATTGTTTTTACTGTACTCTTATCATTACATCTAGTTCTGCATACAGCAAATAAAAAAAATTCAACCTCTCTACCTAAAAGTTAATTTTACACAGCCCAGGTTTTAGTTTGAAATAGCCATGCAACTTTCTTCATCTATTTAGACTTGGAGATATTTGCGTGACAACATGATTTGAATGTATTTATAGATATCAGCAATGTCAAAGGTGTGCTGAAATAAGTGATAACTCACCATGTAGGTCTTAACCAGGTCCTCGGGGTCTTCATTCAAGTACACGCACAGAGCCTTTAGGATGCAGAGTAGTCTTGTTTCAATGTTGGGTTTCTGTGAAAGACCAATTAAGTGTTCTCGTTATACAGTAATATTTGTGTTACATTTTCAAAAAATATATTGAGAAAAGTCAGAATGTTGGGTTAAAGCTGCACTAACTGACTTTGGGATATTGAAGCCGCGGACTCGCTGGTCTCGCTCTTTCTGCTGCCCTCCCCGCACCCACGAAGCTATCGCCCCCACACACACATTCACTGTTGTCGACGGAGCTAGCCTCTCCCAATATGGATAATACATGGACATGGATTTGCACTTGGACGGCGTGACCATAGAACGATAGAACCGGGAAGCGCAGAGGAACGAGACTTTCTTCTGGATCGCTGTGTAAGCAGTAACCGGTGACGAGGACGAAGTCTCAGATTAGCTCCGCCGCTTGTTGTGCTAACTCAGCTGCCTGTGCTAACGGACCTGTAGATTTCTCACGAAAGTGGGGACCCGAAACACATTCTCTTCCTTGCTTCATCAAAACTCGATCTAAAATATGTCACGCCAGCACAAATCTGCGCTACTTTTTCTTCAAAAGGACGTATATCCCAATGCACTACATGGACATGGATAGCATTTTCGTAATGAATACAAAAATAAAGTAAGTTAGTGCAGCTTTAATAATGCTCAGATTTTTCATGAGAATATGTTCTGTTATGTTTGTATAGAAAGTAAAACTTATTTGACTATCCAGTAAGGTTTCAATGTAAAACACACCTCTTCTAGGGCCACCATAATCTGTTATTTTGCGTCCTGCTGCTCCTCCTTTCTTCTTGAACACCTTCATTAGTTTGTTGGAGTATTGATCCACAGTATGTGCATGGAGACGAGTGTCTTTATCCATAATGATAATGCTTCAATTTGTAGTGTTTAAGCAACAGATACCTCGTAGATAACAGTCTCAGGGCACTCCTTGCACCTCCACATTGAAAACCTGCAAAACAGAGACTGACATTAGAAATAGTTTCAGATTAATTAACTACATTTTTATTTAAAGTAGTCCCTCTACAATTCACCTACACCATACTAATCATGTTTTTGTAGTAACTGCATTAAAGTCTTTCATTTGAATACAAAAAGGTATGCAAATTGAAGACAAACCAAAATAACAAGACCCTTTAATGGAAAATGAGCATGTCCCAATCACCATGGTTTGCCTCAGATCCTGATAAGATATTTAAACTTAAAATGTTTTTAATAATTTGTATTGTAAATTCTAAAAAGTATGGAACCTTTATGTTGCTCGCGTCGTCAAGTAGAATTAAATGAATACTGAAGTTACCACATCAAACACACCCAATTTAAATAATTCTTTAAACACAGGCAAAACCAATTACGATAACAAAAATATACAACCAATACATGTTTTGTTATATTTGTAGAGAAATCGGAAGCGAAAGTCTGTCCACTTAAATAGTCCGGGTGAAAAATGGACCGTTCCGGGTTACCGTGCACGCACTGACACTGATAATCATGTAACACGGAACGGCCCGCTTATCCGTAACACACAGCTCTTCACACCATAGGCCCCGTCCCAATACTCGCACTTCCACCCTCGCGCCCCTCATTTGCGCGTTCCCGATAAAGTGTGCGAGTGCGTAGGGTGTCCCAATTCTCCAGGGAGGTCTTTGGCCCCGCCCCCTTTGCGCCCCTGATCCACACTTCGCCGTAGCCTGCATCTATGCGCACTCTGGCGAAGGATATTGCCCATAATTCTTTGCGGTACACACCAAAACGTCGGGAAAATGCATTTAAATATACATTTTGAAATATATATGCTGTATGTGTGTAAATAAGTTTTGCTATGTTACTTGGAAAGAAGCATAAACGTCTGATGAAGAATTACGGACATTGTGTTTTAACAATTTAATAACGTTTTAAACCAAGCGTTTATATAACATTCAATTTAAACTTTACACTTAGTACAATAATCTTAGAATGTATAAAAACTGACCAGATAGTTAGTTACCCACATTTAACTTAAAATTATACAGCTATCTCTAATTAAAAAACACTAATATACATGTATTTTAACGTGTGTGAAGCAATTCAATTTGTTTCCCAAAGGGTCAGACAAAATTACCTTTAATTTTTATAAAGTTTAGGTCTGAAAATGACCATCTCTTGACGAGTCGATGACGTAACCTGCACTCAGTGTGCACTGTCCCAATTCCGCCTTTTGTGCACACTTGTAACCTGTGCACTCAAACCCTTGCGCGCACTTCAAACAAATGCACACTTCATAGGAGGGCGTAGGGTGCAGTGTGGGTATTGGGACTGGGCCTTAGTTTATAACCTTGGCATAGCCATCATTTCGAGTGAAAACGTAACAATACTGCGCACACGCCTTGTACTGATTGAATGCTAGCCAATTCAATATATTCAACAATATTTAAATAACAGCTTAACAGAATCCATGTCGAATATGACAGTTCTGATCAATAATCATAACTATGACATGAACGTTACTTCTAACAACAGTTGAGGCGAGAAATACGACCCTTAAGGTCATTTTGGTGATTTATTTAGCGGCATAATGATAGGTTGGACTAGCGGGGAGCTCCGCATGTGGCAGAAGCTAGCGTTAGCTGTTAGCAGTTAGCAGCTATCAGCTGCTGTGTTTGCAGCGCCATTATTGCGAAAGCATGGTCGGCAAGTCACTGTTCGACGCAACTGGAAAAAAAGCGAAACTAACACTGTTTACCTTGAATGCCCGAGCTCAAATTATAATGTTGTGTTTAGTTATAAGTAAATCATACAACATTACCATGGAAAACCTCCGATAGTCTAGCAATGACTATGTTCCAAAATTAACGACAAAAGACACAACCACTATTGAAAATTACACCATGCCGTTTCATGCTGTATAGTCAAAGAAGCGTCTCTTACTTACCAAAATGACGAGAATTTTTCGACCACTCGAAGTTGTGTCTTTTCAAATGGTCAGTTCGCGGTCAGTGGCAAGCTCTCGGTTGCAAGGGTTGCCAGATGCGGCAAGATTTTCCTGCCCAAAACCCGCGAGAATCCCAACAAAAAACCACCCAAAATTATATTTTTGCGATAAAAAGTTATGGAATCAACTTAGAATATCAGGATACTGTTTATGGCCGTTTTATCCATTAATTAACTACAAGATACATGGAACAAAAGTATGCGGGGAACCGCCCACCTTGACTACGCATGTCTACGTCATTGCGTCACAGCGTCATTGCGTACATGTTTTGTTTACGTGAAAGAGTTAGGTTGGTTTTAAACTTGTTAATTCGAAGGAAAAGCAGTTTGGGCTCAGAGCCTGATATACAGGAGACTGTGGACTATCTACACCAGCCATTCCCAAACTCAGTAACACCGAGGCCCCCTTAAAAATCTGATGGGTCTGCGTGGCCCCCCAAAATAATAACCAAGAAGACAACATTAAGAATAGGCTCTTCTGGTTATTTTATTTTGGGGAAATAGCCTCTGCTACAAACATTGTAATACAAAAATGATTACAGTGGATTATTCAAGTCAAATAATGAACACAAATATTTTAATATTACAAACAAAACATTATAAATTTAACATTAAATAATTTTTTTTTTTTTTTTTTATGACCTCCCGCGGCGCCCCTGCAGTACCCTCACGGCCCACCAGGGGGCCGCGGACCCCACTTTGGGAGACACTGATCTAACATATATATAACTTATAAACTGTGCAGTCGTTTGTTTTGCACTGTTCCTGTTTTTGTTTGAATCGTAGCTGCGTTTGTTGCTTTCCTCCTGCACTCGTAAATCGTTCATGTTTGTCTCAGATATTTACCACTATTATTGTTTTGCTGTTTGTGCTGAAAACTATTTAATAATAACTATGTTTCCAACAAGAACTGTGTCTTTATTCACAGCATCACAGTTGAAATGACTTATAAAATAATTAATCCATAAATCTATCACATAAACCTGCAGTAGAAACACGTGTAATGAGCTCAAACAGTTTTGTTTGCTATTGTTGTTCTGAAGAGTACAAAGTAGCAGCGTAAATGGGACCGCTCCTCGTGTGATCGCCCTCATGTGGTTTGTTGTGGGATTACAACATTCTCCTCAAAACTCCGTAAGGGGAACGCGCCAGTATAACATCAATTGTGCTTACGTAGGTCCACCGCAACCGCTAACGTAAGCCACGCCGCGCAAGTATACACTAGGCTTTACGCAGGTGGCGACGTCGACATCTCGTACCACTCCGGTCTTGTCCGGATAGGTGACAACAATCCGACCGAGCCGGAACTGTCCTCGCAGGGCATTCTGGTCAGCAATCCAAACCAGATCTCCAACTTGGACATTTCTTTCTGCTCTATGCCACTTGGGCCGGATAAACAAGTTTGGTCCTGCTAGTTCACTCCACTTAGACCAAAACTTGTCGACTCCTGCTTGGACCGCCCTCAACCTGCGCCAAGGGTGGGTGTCCAAGTTGACCCCGTGCATATCTCCAGCTCGTCCAGTGCGCCCTAGGATGAGGGAGTTTGGAGTCAAGTACTCCACAGTTTCCTCTTGCTCCTGCACTCTGGCATCAATAGGTCGCTCATTGGTTAGGTTGGCTGCTGAGTACAGCAAAGTTTGAAACTCCCCCCAGGTATAGCAGTTGGTTGTTCCGTCGAGGCTATTGAGAGCTCTTTGACAGCTGCCTCTGCTGCTCCATTTCTGTGGGGCGAGTCAGCGGGGTGGAAGACCCACTGCCATTCAGTTCCATTTTTTGCTGCAATGTCCTCGATCGACACTTTCTGCAGACTGTCCAAGTGCCTGTGAAGGTCTCTTAGCGCAGATTTGGCACCCACAAAATTTGCCCCTGTCAGACCATAACGTCCATGGATGTCCTCTCAAAGCGGTGAATCTCGAGTACGCCTGAAGAAAGCTCTCAGCTGACAGGTCGTCTACAAGATCGGCATGGACAGCTCTGGAAGCCATGCAACAGAACACGATACCCCAGACCTTTTTCATGGTCCGTTTCTTGACCGCATCTCTTACTTCGAAAGGACCGAAAAGATCCAGCGTGGTAAACTCGAATGGGTTTGCTCTGTGTGTGCTCTCAAGGGGAAGATCGCTCATATTGTTGTTGGCATAGCCTTGCTTTCTGCTTCTTGCACGTTATGCACTCGTTGATCACCCTCTTGACTATCCTTCGGCCTTCTATGATCCAGGCCTTTCTTCTTGTGCGCAGTAGTGTAGCAGCAACCCCTTCATGATTAGCCTTGTGAGCTTCTCTAGCCAGCAGAGTACCCAACCACGATGGAAAGGTAGCAATGGTACCCCTCTACTGTCCTCTTTCCATGATTGGATTCTTCCGCCACAAAGCAAGAGTCCTGTGTTTTCATTTTTGGTTACAACAAGGCGGTTCAAGGTTGTAATTTTGAAGTCTATGCCACTCTGGGCAGCAAGGACCAAATCTTGAAAAGCCTCTGTTCTTTCGTCTGCAGACAGTTTTGAACCGTTTGCCTCCCACTTTGCTGGCTTCAAGGCTTTGTTCTTTGTCCTCAGCCATGATTCTACAGCTCGTCGGACCCAGGCGACAGTTCCACATAGTTTTGACAAGCTGCCAAATCGTTCTAACTCCAAAAGACTGATAAGAGCCACGCCCCACGCCTTTCGTTTTGGCCATGTTATTGTTTGAAGAGGACTTTTGTCTTCTGGTTGTTGTTTTAGTGTTGTTTTATTGACTTTTAATGTAAATAAATTATCCTTAAATTTGACAAAAACAAAGTTTATGATATTTGGCAATAAAATAAAACCGGAAGTTAGAATATCTATTAATGATGTAACTGTCCTTCTGGATTGCCCCCAAGATCGTTTGGAATTGAGAAAGTGTCGGAAATTAGATTTCTTGGAGTGATCTTGGATGACAAACTAACTTGGAAATCACATATAATGCATGTAAAAAATAAGGTATCTAAAAGTTTATTTATATTGAATAAATCAAAATATTTGTTACCATGTAACACTTTGAGAATGTTATATTGCTCAATGGTACTTCCTTATTTTAATTACTGTGTAGAAATATGGGGTAATACTTACAGCACCAACATACAGCCTTTAGTTCTATTACAGAAAAGAGCCATTCGAATTGTTTATAAAGCTGGATTTAGAGATCACACTAATCCCCTTTTCATTAGATCAGGACTGATTAAGTTTAAGGATATAGTAGAGTTACAAACTTTATTGATCATGTTTAAAGCCAGTCACAGAGCTCTTCCAGAAGAGTTACAACAGTTATTTGTGTTTACTTCAGAAAAACAAAATCATAGAAGGAGATATGACTTCAAACATCCAATAGCACGAACAACTTTAAAACAGATGAGTTTATCTGTTGTTGGAGTAAAATTGTGGAATTCTCAAGAAAAAGACTTACAAAGTTGTAAAACCATTTTAGAATTCAAACAGACTTACAAGAGGAAACAAATCCAAATCTACAAAAGTGATGTTTAATTACGTGTTATGTTTATTATGAAATGTATGTGCGGGTATGTATATGTATGTATGTGTATATATATGTGTGTATGTATGTATGTATGTATATATATATATATATATTGTATGTGCTTATATGTGTTTATAAAGAAGGCAGAGGAATCAGCAGCAAAACCATATAATTTTGTTTTGTAAAAGAGGGGGCAGAATTATATAAGAATAATATTCTTCTATCTGCTCCTTTCTGATCATGGAAATGATTGAATGATTTGTTTGAATGATTTGAAACTTGTATAATTATGCATTTTCATGAAACGAATAAAAAGAACCTAACCTAACACCATCCAGTCGCGTCTTCTCAGGGACAAGCTGGAGACAGCTGGAGACAGACCCCAGTTTGTGAGAACCAGGGACTGTGTCTGAGGTCCTGGTCTGCAGTGTGGGGGGCCCCCAGGGGACCGTCCTCGCGCCGTTCCTCTCCACCCTTTACACTGTGGACTTCACACAAAACACGGACGGTTGTGTCCTCCAGAAGTTCTCTGACGACTCTGCCATCATCGGACTCAGCTCCGAGGACGATGACGCAGAGTACAGAGGAGTCATACATGACTTTGTGGACTGGTGTCAGCGGAGCCACCTCCTCATCAATGTGGGGAAGACCAAGGAGATGGTGGTGGATTTCTGCAGACGTCACTCTATAGAGCCAGCCCCAGTGAACATCCAGGGAAGGGACATTAAGAGAGTAGACTCATACAAGTACCTGGGTGTTCATCTATACCACAAACTGAACATAACTCCTAACTTCTCTCCTGGGCCAGAGCCGACTCTACCTGCTGAGGAGGCTCAGGTCTTTTGGAGTGCAGGGGCAACTCCTGAAGATCTTCTATAACTCTGTGGTGGCATCAGCCATCTTGTACAATGTGGTCTGCTGGAGCAGCAGTATCACAGAGAGGGACAGGAATAAGCTGGACGAGGATGTCCAGCTCTGTCCTGGGCTGTTCCTTGGACACAGTGCAGCAGGTGGGGGACAGTTGGGTCCTGGACAAACTAACATCCATGCTGGACCATGACTGTCACTCCCTGCGGGACACTCAGTCTGCTATGGAGAGCGGTTTCAGTGACAGACTAATTTATCCTTCCTTGTTTTTCTTTCCTGCTGCTGTCAGACTGTACAACAAACAATGAACATTGCCAACCTGATCGCACATGTCATGCGTCGGTGTAATATCCTTAACTATTATCAAAACGTGCAATAACCACTGTCACTGTCACTTTACTGATTAAGTGTCCCAGAGCCTCATGCTGCTAACATGTACGGATGTAATTATGATAATGCATCGGTTTTATATAGCGCTTTTTTGGACACTCAAAGACACTTTACATGTCATTATTCATTCACTCCATACACTGTGGTGATAAACTACTACTGTAGCCACAGCTGCCCTGGGGCACACTGACAGAAGCCAGGCAACCAGTATGCGCCATTGGCCCCTCCGAGCACCACCAACCATTCACACACACCAGACTTATTCTAAGCAATATGGGTGAAGTGTCTTGCCCAAGGACACAACGGCAGTTTGGCACTTTACAGCCGCAGCCGCCCCACTGTGGCACCTGGTGTTCCCAGAGGTTAAGTGTCTCGCCAAGGACACAAAGACAGCAGACATCAGTAGGAATCGGTGGAGAAAGACTTGTGATGGGCTCGAACCCACAACCTCCTGGCTCAAAGGCCAACTGAGCTACTGTCACCCAATTATGTAAACATAATACTGCTTCTAATGTACAGATGTAAACATTCTGCTGCTAACATGTACAGATGTAAACATATAACAACATATTGCTTGCACTAAAACACACAGTGCTTTATACTTGCCTCTTATTTTGCCAAATTTTAACTTTTTATACTTCTTTATTATGTTCAAGATAAAGATCTTATATTTGTTTCTTTGTTGCTAGAGTTAGAGGTTTTGTTTTATTTTAATTAGTGCAGTTATTGTCCGCTTAAATTGTGCTCTGTGCTTCTCATTCGTTCTGTTTTGTAACTTGTGATGCAACACTGAAATGTCCCTGCTGTGGGACGAATAAGGGATCTCTTAATCTTAATCTATTTGCAGAATCCTCCCTGACCAGCAGCTGGCAGAGGGAGGCAGCACATGGTAAAGACAGATGTTTGATAAAAAAAACATACTAATTATTTTTCTTGTACAGAGCAGCTCTATCTGCACCTTCTGCAGTCTTCCCAAAAATGTTCAACAATGTTTAAATCCAGGTATAACAAAAAAACAGTTCTCTTTGACTGCCACAACTGAAAGATTGTATCTTCACTCTTTTTAATGCACTGTAAATAAATATATGTTTTTTTCAGCAGTTTTAGTTGCCTTGAGTATGAAAGCAACTCAAAGTGTGCTATACAAATACACTTGCCTTGCTACAAGAATACATTTGCTCTTAACCGACCTTCTCCTGTAAGAGTAAAATATGGAATTAATGCCTATGGGCGTATCCCAGACATAATGTTTTGAGATGAGGAATCCGGACTACAGATGAGGGAGTGCTGGCAACTGATTGGCCGAGCTCCAGGTCCCAGGAGAGTGCAGTAGTCTGGGGTAGAATGGATGCACTGTGTTTTTATGAATGGGCTTTTCACTGTCCGGTCCACATAGACCCAGTGTGCGAGAGGTGTGAGAATGGCACTTTCACTTAACACCTCCACTCCCCACAACTCCCCCCATGTCCCCCTTCTACCTCTGGACTGAAGCAAAGACCATGTACGCTCTTGTCTCTATCTAGTCGTGCTCTCTGTTCTCTCTTTCTGGTTTCCCTCTCTTGTCTCTCTGATCTCTCTCACTCTTGTCTTCCTTCCTAGTCTCTCTGGAGGTGGAATCAAACCCAGGACTTTATTGCAGTAAAACATAAGTATTGACCCGAAATTACTCATTCAAGCTTTTTACAATCACATGAATGTATTTGCAGTTTGTAATTTTCCAATTTGTTTGAGAACTAAAGAAATCCTTCCTCTGGTGGCAGCCCAGGGGTAGAGAAGGATACATCATTTACCCATGACACTGCACTCCTCTGACGCATGTTAACTACCAGAAAGCGAGAACTACAGGTCGCGGCGGTGGTATTGCGATTATCACACCAACTTAGTTCTTAGTCCCAAAACCAACAATGCTTTTCACTCGTTTGAAAACTTAACACTTTCAATCACCTGTCCTGGGTGGAGAAAACAAAAAGCGGTGCTATTTATAGTTTTATACCGACCTCCTGGTCCTTACAGCGAGTTCCTAACAGAATTCTCTGACTTCATTTCAAACCTAGTTTTGGGATGGGAAAACATAGTTATAACTGGAGACTTCAATATACATGTGGGCGACAGCACTGACAGCTTAAACAAAGCTTTCAGCGCCGTACTAGATGGTGGTTGGTTTTACTCAGAATGTCGAGGAACCTACTCACATTCATAACCACACCTTGGACCTTGTCCTGACCTACGGCTGTGATGTCTCCAATGTTGACATCCAGCGTCAAAGCTCGTTGCTGTCTGACCATTTCTTGATCACGTTTGATCTCGATTTGGAGGACTTTCCTGTCCCGCAATATAAAACCATAATGAAAAGAACCTTAAATGATAAATCTATCACAAGGTTCAAAGAACTAATACAGCCAATGTTGAATACTGCTGCACGTGAACCTGTTCACAGCTGCTGCAGTCCCTCAGTCATTGACCAAACGGTGGACAACACTATGGAGTCTTTAAAATCTGCATTAAATGCAGCAGCTCCTTTAAAACAGAAAACTATTAGGATTAGATCATCGTCGCCCTGGTACAGTGTTCAACTCCACACTTTAAAACAGGACGTCAGAAAATTGGAGAGGCTATATCGCCACTCCCACTCGGAGCCTGTCCACAGGGAGTGGAAAGCAGGTCTGCGAAACTATAAGAATGCCCTTCGCAGGGCTCGAACTCAATACTATTCAGCTTTAATAGAAGCCAATAAAAATAACAGTAGATTTTTGTTTAGCACCGTCGCTAAACTCACAAACTGCCATAGCGCAATCGAGCCTAAAATTCCAAGCTCACTGAGCAGTGTCGACTTTCTCCACTTCTTTAATAATAAAATTACATCCATCCGTGACAAACTGGAGGAGGTTACTCCTGCTGTTAGTGGTGGACAGGCTGAAGCGGCATACGTGACTTCCCACTTAGACTCTTCAGTGGGCCTCGATAAATTCATGGCTGTGAGCCAAGCAGAGGTGATCTCTGTGGTCACATCCTCAAAAGCCTCAACTGGCATGTTAGATGCAATCCCGACTTGGCTCTTCAAAGACATACTTCCTTTGATAATTGAGCCTATCGTAAATATAATAAACGCATCCATACAATGTGGCTATGTCCCACAAGCTTTTAAAACCGCGGTAATCAAACCCCTTCTGAAGAAAACAAACCTGGATCCAGAAATACTTACAAACTACAGACCGATCTCAAACCTCACTTTTATATCTAAAATCCTGGAAAAACTTATAGCTGAGCAGCTTCGCTGCCACCTGCAGGAAAATAATATGTTTGAAGTCTTTCAATCAGGATTCAGAGCTCATCATAGCACTGAAACGGCACTAGTCAAAGTCACAAATGACTTACTACTAGCTGCTGATAATGGGCAAGTGTCAGTGCTGGTCCTACTGGACCTTAGTGCTGCATTTGACACAATAGACCACAGCATTCTACTGCAGAGGCTAGAATGTGATATAGGTCTTAGAGGAACAGCCCTTGGCTGGTTTAAATCCTATTTATCAGATCGGTATCACTTCGTCAACGTAAATCAGAACTCGTCACCTTATTCTGGAGTAGAATTTGGTGTGCCGCAGGGTTCGGTACTCGGACCGATTCTTTTTACTCTCTACATGCTGCCATTAGGAAACATTATTAAAAAGCATGGAATTAATTTCCACTGCTACGCAGATGACACACAGCTTTATCTGTCGGTGAAGCCAAATAAGACAGATCAGCTAGAAAAGCTCAGTGCCTGCATAAAGGACCTTAAAATGTGGATGACTCTTAACTTCCTACTTCTCAACCCGGAGAAGACAGAAGTGATCCTACTCGGTCCGAAGCGCCTGCGTGACACCCTCACTAACCAGATAATTACTCTCGATAATGTCAGTATTATACCCAGTAACACTGTGAGGAATCTTGGAGTCATTTTTGACCAAGAACTCTCCTTCAAGGCTTATATAAGCCAAGCAACTAAAACGGCGTACTTCCACTTACGGAACATCGCTAAAATTAGGAATTTCCTTCCTAAAAGTGACGCGGAAAAACTCATTCACGTGTTTGTCACCTCAAGACTTGACTACTGTAACGCTTTACTGGCAGCGTGCCCTAAAGCGTCTTTGAAGAGCTTCCAGCTCGTTCAGAATACAGCAGCTAGGATCTTAACAGGTACCAAAAGGAGGGAGCACATAACTCCTGTGTTAAAATCACTCCACTGGCCAGACGTCTAGTGGTCCCTAAGGTCTCAAAAATCACTGTTGGTGGCAGAGCATTTAGCTACCAAGCTCCTTTACTGTGGAATCAGCTTCCCATTTATGTTAAGGAAGCAGATACGGTCTCCACATTCAAGGCCAAGCTTAAAGCACTTTACTTTAATTTAGCCTATAATTAGGTAATATATAATATATGGTGTATATATTATATATATATATGCAGTATTATGTTATATATTATGTTATATATTATACAATAATGTATTGTGTTATGTTGTATATTATGTTATATATTATGCTGTATGTTATGTTGTGTATTATATATGATATATATGGTATGTATGGTATATATGATGTATATGATATATAATATATAATTAGGATCGGTTTGCACACCTGGTGTGCAATCTATGAATCTCTTTATTCAAGGCTAGGTTTAAAACAGTCCTCTTTAGTTTAGCATATGGTTAGGAAGGTAAGACTCGGGGAAGGCTAAACTCCTCAGAGTGTCAGTCAAGCTGCATAGGGAGTCAGTTTGCTGGGAGAAGTATGGTAACTTGAGCACTATCCTCTCCTCCTTCCTACTTTATCTACTTTATCTGTTTAGCACTTTTAGGATTCTGATTGTAGTTTGTTCATTGCTATTCACCCGTTGTCCCATTGTCTGTTTCATGGTACGATGACGGGATCTCTGAGCCTGGCCTCCTCCATCTACACCTGCGGACTACCCCGCCCGACCCGCCTGGGAGTGCTTCGGTCCTGCACCGGACCTGTCCACGTTCAGCGGCCACTGGTCCACGTCCTGTAGCTAGCTTAGGTCCTAGATCATTAGCCTGTCCGTCCGGAGGAGCGGATCCCTTTCTCATATGGGTCTCCCTCCGTGTGGGTTTCCCTAGTTCTCCCCAAGGTTTCTCACTTTTTCCCACTGGGTTTTTTAAGAGTTTTTCCTTGTTGATGCAGGAGGGTCTTGTTGGACAGTTAGTGTCCAACAGAAAGGATTGGTGATGATCAGGACACTTTAGCATTCTATAACATGTATGGACATTTTCTTCTGTGTGTGCTTTATATTCTCCATGTGTTAACTGTTGATTCTCTGACCTGTGTTGGTGATTTCAATGGTTTTGTTAAGTCCTCTGAGATGACTTCTGTTGTGACCTAGGGCTATACAAGAATAAATTGTATTGTATTGTATTGTGTACTTGTCTCAGCATGTTTTCTAATTAAGATATTAATCCACATTCTAAAACATGGAACTTTTTTCTAAAAACCCAAACTCCAAAAAACTGTAGGCTTGAACCTTTGGACATATATAGCACATAAAGATAACATTTACACAATCATTTTACAAGTTCCCATTGGTAAAATGTCTCTTTTTTGACCTAAAGAAACGTGACTCTCTAGAAATGTTAACAAAGGGAACTGCTCCAAACATTGAATCAGGGTCAGATACGGGTTTGCTCATACTAATTACCTCATGGGTTTTCCTTAGAATGTTGGTCCTTACCCATGGGGTGGGGATGTGTTGTGTTATCTGGAGGGTGCCGCTGCTGAGGCCTGTCTCCAACCTGGTGGTGGATCACAGTATTGCAGTCTAAACCGACAGTAGCTCAGTTGGTAGAGCATTGCCCTTTGAGCCAGAAGGTTGTGGGCTAAAACCAAAGACTTTTTCCACCGACTCCCACTGATGTCTGGTGTCCTTTTGTCCTAGGCGAGCAGTGGGGCGGCTGTGGCTGTAAAGTGCCAAGCTGCCATTGTGTCCTTAGGCAAGACACTTCACCCCCATCGCCTAGAATTAGTCTGGTGTGTGTGTGAATGAATGGTTGGTGGTGGTCAGAGGGGCCGATGGCACATACTGGTTGCCTGGCTTCTTTCAGTGTGCCCCAGGGCAGCTGTGGCTACAGTAGTAGTTTATCACCACCGTGTATGGAGTGAATAAATAATGACATGTGACGCGTCTTTGAGTGTCCAAAAAAGCCTCTTTACCGCGATGAAAAACCCGAGAAATTCACCACTGACCCTTCTTGAGTGAAGGGTCCCGGGTTTTCCAAGAAGTAAAAATAAATGTCTCCGAGTCCCAGTCCCAGCAGATCGTTGCCAAGACAGGTGAGTCTGACCAATGTTTTTTCTCGTCATCCCAGGTCTCATATGGGCTTTGAATTTGTTAATTTCGGTCTCATATACTCATTTTTAGGTTGCCGTTATATGTCCTCTGATCTTCTTGCGTTAAAGTGCTTATATACGGTGTTATTCGCCCACTGAGTCTTTTAAAAATACTCGTTGCATCCATGCTTCAGTATGTGCCGCTCTGTCTTCTTGCCACCCAGCGAGGGGCGCATGCGCACACGGGTGTAAACAAAGATCCTCCTATACCTACAGCTTTCACAAAGGTCTAGTTCAGTGGATTTAAATGGCCCTTGTCGTCCCGGTTCTTTCTCTCTCCCCTCCAGTCCATTTAAACAGTGCCTTTCACTCCCTGCAACAAGCTGCTGTTTGTGTAGAAACCCTCCTCCTCCCCATCAGCGCTAGCCTGGCTATAGCCATCTGTACACTCCGCTCAATCATCATTTCACTGCATGTAACGTCTGGGTCTGGCCCCTGTGTTAGCGAATACAATCGGTCGTATTTCGACCGGTGTTCTGTCGAGTTGGTCTGCCCGTCGAGATGATCTGCCTCAGCTGTTGATGATGTAATGCAAACCTACGCTGCGCGTCTCACGGCAGCCGAAGCAAACCAAGATGGCGGACATGTAGTCCGCGAATTGCTTTAAAAGTTAAAATACAAACGAATTAAGACACGAATGTCACTTTTAATGCAATTTGAGGCGAGATGTTGATGAGTTTTGTGTAAAGTTTGTTTTAAGCAGTACACTGCTCCTGTGAAACTACACTGCTAGTGTACCCAAATCTGACTTGAGTAGGGAAAAAAAAATCTAATTAGATATTTTGTTTGAACACATTATTGTTAATCATATTAAATACAGTACGATACATGCATTAAATTTGATTTATCATTTCCATTATCAACCGGACAAACCAGTCACAGGACGCGTCATGGGCCTACGTCAGTAAAATGACTTATGCAGCAGTCAACTCAGGGACTGCTATCACACAGCAGCAGTGTAGTTTCACAGGAGCAGTGGACTGCTTAAAACAAACTTTACACGAAACTCTTACTCTTAAAACACACATATCACAACGCGGAACCATCAACATCTCGCCTCAAATTGCATTAAAAGTGACATTCGTGTCTTAATTCGTTCGTATTTAACTTTTAAAGCAATTCACGGACTCTGTGTCCGCCATCTTGGTTTGCTTCGGCTGCAGTGAGACGTGCATGCGCAGGTTTGCATCACATCATTAACAGCTGTGGGAGTTCATCTCGATGGGCAGACCAACTCGACAGAACACCGGCTACTCAGAGAGCGCAGAAGCAGAGTGTTGTAGGTCGGTGCCGGACGGGCAGGTTGTGGTTTGGCAGGGGCGAAGAATGCGATAGTAAAGTAATCCGGTCTGGTTCTATCAAGAAATTGAAGCAGGAGCAAGAGGAATGTTTAGCAATTGTAATCGCTGGTCAAGATTGTGGCGCTACTCCCCACGGGCTCCGTTAGCGGCAAAGGAGATGGCTAGGCTAAATGCTAACAACACACTCGGGCGCAGTACATACGTCACGGTAAACTCAGATCCAATCGTTTCAATCTGCAAAAGGAGTTAACCCCTCCCACCTGTAAACGGAGCTCAATGGAGCAAATCCAGACCTTAGTATGAAATGTAATTTGTACTAAGGTGTGGTACGACCAGGCTACATCAGCGCCCCTTCTGTGGAGATTTTCATATTATCGGCTTAGCTTTTTTCTAGCTTTTAGACCATTAAGTATACCAATAACTCTGTCCTTTTGTCTGCCCAGGTCTAATGTCGGATATGTAGATACAGTGTATTCAGTCAGATATGACATGAACATCATGTCTCTCTGTCTGAGTCTGAGAGATTGTTGTGAGGAGCTCCTTGTGACTCCTTCGCTGTCACACAACAGCGATCACAGCTGCATTCCTGTGACCACTGCTGTTTGCATCAGGGACAAAGCCGTTTACAGAGAGCTACTGTTGTAATTTAGGGCGAGACACAACACAAATTCACCACATTTCAGGTCATTGCGAGTTCCACAGTTGTAAGTTTGAGATGGCAGACAGACCAAACTATTGACTATAACTAAGATAAAAACTAATTGATACAAGCATTTAAGTCCTGTTTTCCCTCAACCCTACTACTCTACTGTATTCCCCGCAGTACTCCGGCCAAGTACTGTTAGTGAGCACGCTAGCTTGGCCTGGATAGAACCAGGGTCAAGAGGGACTAAAGAGTGACCTGTTACAGCTCCTTCAGGGCCAGTTGAAACACCACCAATCAGGGCTCTCCTTCAAGGTAGGCTAGAGTAGAGTACCCTTCAATATTTTACTATTTTTGGTAGGGCTGTCAATATTATTGTTTTAACGCACGTTCATAAATTGTTTTCATTAATTGCATTAAAAAATGTAACGCATTCGACGCATGTGCTAAATGACCCGCTAATGCATCCCATAATAACACTTCCAATGTGACGCCGACACATGCGTGTGAGATGAGCCTATGGTGAGATGGCGACAGAGCAGAAAGGCATTAGTTAGCATTAGCACAACTTCTTATAAGCTGTACGGCAATCACTGATGAAATGGTACAAAAGCAACGCACTGCTAACTAAATATACAGTTCAATAACTGAAAGATTACTGCAAGTTGGCGTCCAAAGTTAGTCCGACGCGGTTCACACCTGCAGGTCTCACCAGCGAGGACAAGAATAGAAGTAAGATAAACTACTTTTATTTAACCGGACTTGATTTCTCCTTTGATCATTTTTTCTTTCTGGTCTCTTTCTGGTCTCTTTCTGGTCTCTCTCTAGTCTCTCTCTGGTCTCTATCTGATCGCTATCTGAATAAAGAATAATAAAGAATAAAGGTGCACTATATATATCTATATATATCATATATATATGATATATATATATATATATGATATATATATATATATATATAATTATATATATATTATATTATATATATATTATATTATATTTATATTTATATCATATATATATCTGGTCGCTCTCTAGTCTCTCTTTGGTATTTCTCTAGTCTCTCTCTTTGGTATCTCTCTGCTCTCTCTCTCTCTATCTGGCTTATCTCTCTGGTGCCTCTCTCTCTAGTCTCTATTTAGTCTCTAGTCTCTTTCTGGTCCTTCTCTCTCTGGTTTCTCTCTGGTTTTTCTCTTTCTGGTCTCTCTCTCTTTTACTCCACCCTCTTTGTCACAAAGCACCTGTCTCAGTCCTATTATTGATCAGTCCCTACATAGGATATTATTTCACATTCTAAAACATTGACTAGAAGAACAGGCAACAAGAAGCAAAAAGGAACCACAAAATAGAACATTCCCAGTCTCATTTTGAATGACCAACAAACATGCATGATATTAAAGAGCGACTAAACACCAAATCAACTTTTTTTAACTCATAAACTGCATAAGTATGTTTATTGTAGTGCTATCTACATATCCGGGTCATTTTTTTGACATTCATAGTTCAAATTAGAAAAAATATCACTTTTGAGCCAAAAAACGTCTGTGTGGCGCCCTCTCAACCTTTTTGGTGGTACTACATTTGAATTTGGTCCTGGCCTCTCCATTGACTCTGAAGTTCTCTATGACATCAGTTGTTTTGTGTGACGTCAGTCTGTCAGAGCCAGTGATGTGAACCCATTCAACTCTCACACACGCCCCAGCTGCAGTTTGGAGTATTCTGGCGCCATCTAGTGGATTCAAATTAAATTAAATGAGTAATTCTGAGATTATTGAGTGTGATTAGGTTCAGGTGTGTAGCTTTACAATTATCTTAGTGCAGGGGTCTCTAACCTTTTTTAATCAGAGAGCTACTTTTATACAAACAAACAGGCAGAGAGCTACTCATTTTTGCAGTCATAATAAAATGGATCTAATAATTACTGTAGCGTCCAGTTGAGTGTATAGTCGAAGCCAGAACTGATGGTTAAAATGAAGTTTATTTTGTCCTTCCATATATTCATATCACCAACGTAAGAGCTAGAACAGAAATGAAAATAAACTTACAATCATGTCCAAATACTATCTAGCATCAATTACATTGTAAACCGTTATATCACAATTATTTTAGCTACACATTCAAAGAAACAATTGTTACACAAATAAAATCAATCTCACCTTGTTCCCTCTATCTCAACTGTTGCTAAACGTTGTTGTTGTTTCTTTTATACCATATTGGCTCTGTTTCCTCTTTAGACCATTGACTACTAGACCATCTGTTTGTTTGTAACGTCCATACACTGTACGTTTCTCCGTCTGATGTTGCACGAGCCACTTGACTTCCGGTTGAGACAGGAAGTGTCAAAATAAAACATTTTCTATCAATAATAAAACATCAAACCTTACAATTACGACTGAACACATATAAACACATATAAAATACACCATATTACTGTATAACCCTATATGTATACTTATAATAGATATGTAATGGGTCAAAAAGGATTCGTTTAAGTGTATTTGTTAAAGTCTAATTTCTTTGGCGAGCTACCTGTAAGGGGCTGGCGAGCTACTGGTGGCTCCCGAGCTACAGGTTGGAGACCCCTGTCTTAGTGTGTAAACAAGGGTGGAATGAGACTTTCTGGTCTGTAAACTATTGCTTTAAGCAGCAATGACAACTGTCTGTTTTTTTTTTGTGTGACAAGTGAGCTGTCAATCACAGCACAGACCACGCCCAACTCTAAGCCCCCCTTCTTGTCCCTTGGTCCTCCAGGCAACGCCCTTTTTAGAGAACATTTTCAAATCTTCATTTGGGCGGAGTAAGGCTGGGCACAGGTGTTTAGTCGCTCTTTAATTATCTCTAAGGCTGGCGTTAGACACCTGCAAAGAGAGATGGCAGTTTCAGCTAGTCTGTGATTGACAGGTGAAATACACACCAACAGCTCTGTCCTGTCTCCACATTGACTGTAATGAGGCTCCAGAGTGAGTGGATGAGCACCTGCCTCCCCTCTGCCTCCTCCTCTCCACATGAGCCTCTGAGTCAGGGATCAGAGGAGCAAAGGCAGGTGAAGGTTCCACAAAGGACAACCTCAAGCCTTGGAATCTGGACGTGAATCTTTCTCGATGTATACATCTGATGATTTAGGACAAATCATAAAATCCTGATGGAAAACACAAACAAAGTCCACTCATTGTAATTAGTTTGAAGCCATATATTGTTGTCTCCCCCATATCCCACGCCATGCTTCCCCCATGTCTCTCCCATGTCTCTTCCATGTCTACCCCATGTCTTCCCTGATGTCCTCATGTCATCTTCCTGTGCCAAGGACATGGAGTATGTTCAAAAACCGCACTCAATTTGATGAGAATCAAAGCGGTCTGAAGGGTTTTGGTCCGATATACACCCCGCGAAGAAGGCAAGACACAGTTATTTGTATACCACAGTTCATACACAAGGCAACTCAATGTCCTTAAAAAAAAAAAAACCACCAGGAGGCCAGGAGAAGACCCAAACCACAGGGAATGTGTCTCTCAGCTGGCCCAGAAACCCCTTGGGATTCTCCGGGATGAGCTGAAGCAAGTGTGTGAGTGGAAAGGGAAGTCTGGGCGTCTCTGCTCATGCTGCTGCCACCGTGACCCGGCAACGGATAAAGCAGAAGAAAATGGATGGAGATTTCTTACATAGAAACAAATTAAGATCCAAAATGATCCGATATTGAAACTTCAAAGCACACACTTTAGACAAGTTATTGTATGATATTGTTGGCTGCTGGAGTAATAACCATAATTCAATAAAACCGTGTCTAACTTACTTTGCACCAACTTCTGCAACTGCCGCAGAATGTGGAGTCAGCTTCAGAGCAGAGTTTATCTCCGTGACCTGGTTCTGAGTCAGAGAGGCAGACTTCAACTCGTCAACTTCACCTAAAAGCAGCGATCAATACCAAACACTGCAGAGGTCCACTCGGGTTTTCTCACTAAATAACTGTTCGAGAAGCTCAGATTCAAACAAACTCACAAAGAAGCAACTCAAGGACAGCACTGAGCTCCGCTGGCAAGAGTCTGAAACTCATCAAGGAGAATCCAGCTTCAGGAGGAGGTAAAAAATAACCGTAAATACCATTATTACTATATGATATATATATATATATATAAAACTCTCTCTCTCCGTCTCCGTCTCTCTCTCTCTCTCTCTCTCTCTCTCTCTCTCTCTCTCTCTCTCGTGTGTATATTCCAAGGTAATCTCATAAAGGACGCTGACGAATGGATGTTCAGCTGGAGCTGCGGATGAGGCACATACATCTTTTAGAAGCAATAAAGAGTAAAGCAATTAAGCAATACCAGAATATGAAAAAAATAATAAATAAAAGACAAGCATGCAATAGGAATCTTCAAAATGGAGAATTGAACACAGTAATACTGGTAAAGACAGATATTTATTAATTTATTATCTGTTTATTATTTTAGTGTCTGATTAATCCTGTGGGAGTCTGCATGTCAGTGACTGTGATTGCTATTGCCGCCTTCTCTACCTTCTGCATTGTGTTTAGTCAATATCTTGCGCCTTTTCATATCTCTTCCCAATCCATGGAGGCTACTGTAGAAATGTTGATTTGCATTTTTGAAGTTTTTCAGCAGCAAACTATAATGCGGCACATAATAACACATTGCGAGAGCAACGAGTGACAAGCGCCTCTTTTCATGAGAGGAGAGCCGCATCTCACAGGTTTCCTCTAAACTTTAAATACAAGTGCTGTGTGTGTGGAGAAAATCTGATGCCAAGGGCCATCAGCCCAAACATGTTTCCCATGTGTTTGGACTGGAGCCGCATCACTGCATGGATCCTTTGGGCTGCGTGAAGCGGAGAGACTTGTGCATGTGTGGCCTTTATGTGTCCGTCATTACTAAATGGCAGTGAAAATATAATCATTTACTGACGCAATTTTTAAAAAATTGCGTCAGTAAATTTTTTAAATTTACTGACGCAAATTTCAGTAAATTTGCGTCAGTAAATTTTTCAACAGGTAATACTAATCCGGTGAAAGACATATTGCACATCCGGTAACCACAGCTGATCAGAGACAACGCAGCTTCCGTACTCCTTTCGCTCAGTAACTGTTTGTGTCACACTCACCATTTTGGACTCTTTTTGATCCTATGTGTTTAGATTGTGATATTGTCTTTGTAAACGCAGATATCAGCCATATAAAGATTGACTAATCAGGACCCTTGGCTTTAACTAGCGAGTACAGTAGCAAGAGTGGGAAACAAGCAGCGCCGTGACTAATAACATCTGCAAACATTTGGCTCTACATGGATGTATGAGCCTCTTCCGCATTAAAAGGTCTTTTCTTCATCCCACAGCACCACCCTCCAACTTCCGCACAGGCTTCTCATTTTTGAGGACCCTCCTCCTCTCCCCTTCGCTCCCCCCTAACAATCTGATAGGTATACAAACATTAGCATTAGCAACTTCTTATGAGCTGTACAAATTTCTCCACTGTGAGATCGATCAACTTTATTTTATATTATCATATGTCATACTCAGTCAGTCCACTCCTCATACAAGCTCTGTTCTCCTGCACCTACCTCCTCACATGTGTGCTAACCGTTTAATTTAGGAGGTCGGCTTGTGCTAGCCGTGGAGCTGGCTGAGAATGGAGCTGGGGGAAGTCCAGCTCTAATTAAATCTATGTTCATTGAATTCTGACAAAATCTGGTGTTTTGTTTTGACAGAGAGACAGCTGGAAAGGCTGTTTGAGAGGAGCTCCACTGCTCTTCTGGGATCAAAGGAAGAGTCGGGATGGTCTTGTGCAAATTACCTCCAGCCACCTCACCGCAGCAAAATCCACTTTCTCAGTTCAACATTCAAGGTGGAAAGAAAAGGAGGAGAGGGCGGGGAACAGACAAGAAAGAGGGAGAGGGAGAGAGAGACCAAAGAGTAGGTGAGATCAGACAGAGACAAGAGATAGAGAGAGGCTTATGTGGTCAATTCATTTATAGTATCATTTATAACTTTGAATATATACCTTCTTTATCAACACAGCCCCTTATGGACCAATATCAGTGTGTTTTTGTTTTTATTTTTGTTAATTTGAACCTTTTTGTGTTGGCGATTTCAACAATTGTGTGGAGTCCTCCGGGAAAACTACTGTACTGTTGTGATGTAGGGCTATACAAATATAAATTTTATTTAATTCTTGTCATTATAACTTTATGAATGGTAAATAAGACAGAATGTGCTTGTGCCTGAAATTATTGTATATTTAGTACATTTGAAATATCCGTATTTGATATTGGTTTTCCCTCCTGGAATCTTTGGCATGTTTGAGAGCCATGTGAGTCACTATATGACAATGGCGGTTTGGTCCTATCTGTTGGACCTACATTCAGACAGGACTGTCTAATTATTTATTGTTTGTTTGTTTGGATGGATGGATGTGTCTCTGCTGCTACTGGACACCTGAATTTGTCCTACGAGGGATCAATAAAGTATCTATCTATCTATCTACAGCTCTGACTGCAGACGCTGCTCCCTCTTCACCACAGCAGTCTGATACAGCTCTGACAGCAGACCCTGCTCCTCTATCTCAGAATCTACGTATTGCGACACAAGCCACACATTTATTATTGATGAGTGTAATACGTCTCCACAACATAATACCAACATAGTAGACAGCCAACTTCAGCTGTTCCATTATATGAGTCACGCATTTTAAAGCTCCAGTTTGTAAGTCTCTAAAAAAAGAATAGCTTGTCAGCAGAGTTTTCATAGCTGCATGTGAAAGCCTGATCTGTCAGACCTTCGAAGCTAAGCAGAAGTAGTCATGTATGGAGTGAATGAATAATTATGTGAAACGTCTTTAAGTGTACGAAAACCATGTTATTTTTTATTAAATCAATTAATGTGTCCAAATCTCTGTGATGATCTGGGTCAACATGAGGGTAAAGCAGAGGTTCAGACGGAAAACTCTCTGTGGCACAGTCTCACTGATCTCAGTCCTCCTGCTGCTGCGCCGCATCAGCACTCAGCCAATCACACTGAGATGGTAGCATTAAAACAAAGCCCTGCATCGAGCTCTCACATCTTGCAGAAACCCTCCTCCTTTCTATCATCACCTCAGCCAGACCATCTCTTCAACCTTTCTCTTAGCTCCCAGCATCAGGGTCAGGTCCTGGGGGATTTCAACTCATACTCATTTCATTTCCCCTCCTACATTTGTCACGGTGCTCTGCCAGAGTCTAAGCACCAAATCATAACCACATTTAACCAACCTGAAGCAATACACAATATGTCTGCAGAGTTGTGCAAATGTATGTTGATTACTATACCAACCAATAAATACAATTCTAATAATTCCCTTTTCTAAGGTATTAGGCGTGTGTGATGTGGTGTTGTCTGTGTGTGTGCCTGTGTGTGTGTGTGCGTCCCACCGTGAGCGTGGCAAGCGTGAGCAGAAGCCTCGCCCTCCAGACGAGCAACATCTTCAGCTCCTTGCGTCTCTGAATCTCCCAAAATCCTGTGAGAAAAACATGTCAATGAGTCATCTGAGCTCATCTTCACCGGGGAGGATACTGACCAATCTGATAAATAAGTCTAGACATAAACAAGGGAACTGAAGAAGCAGGATTTAAAGTGAATGTTGTTGACACAAAAAGGCATGACTAAGACACACAGTCATAGAATTTGTTTTTATCCGATGAACTTTATTTGTTAAGCAGATGTAGAAGACAGATTACTATGGAAACCAATAAATACAATTCTAATAAAACCCTTTGTCCACTATGAAAGTCAATATCTTTTGGTAATGCGATTGAACTTGACTAATGACAGAATCCTCATTGATAATATTGTAATACTATGGATTTGGAGGAAGCACAGTGGCTGATAAGTTTTGTTTGTATTATTATTATGTAAGGACAATGAACATCAAGACAGACAAACAACAAAAAACACACGCAAGGGACAAACAAAAAAAACAAAAAAAACGATTTCTTTCACCTTTCCACAAAAACTAAAAATGTCCAATAATCAGAATGTCTTTCCATTGACAATGCATCAATCATTTTCTCTCACATATTTTTGTGTTTTTCTTTTTCGTTTTCGGAGTTTTCTTTACTCTTTTCCGTCCGTGGCGGCTCGGTGCAGAGAGGACTGGGCAGCAGTCGAAGGCGGAGACCTCGGCGACCCAGTCCGCACACCCAACATCTGGCTCTTGGGACGTGGAACGTCACCTCACTGGGGGGGAAGGAGCCCGAGCTTGTGGGGTAGGTCGAGAGGTACCGACTAGAGATAGTCGGCCTCACCTCCACACACAGCTTGGGCTCTGGAACCCAACTCCTTGAGAGGGGTTGGACGCTCCACTTTTCTGGTGTTTCTCGCGGGGAGAGGCGGCGAGCTGGGGTGGCCATACTCATTGCCCCCCATCTCAGCCGCCACGTGTTGGAGTTCTCCCCGGTGAATGAGAGGGTCGCGTCCCTCTGCCTTCGGGTGGGGGACAAGTCTCTCACTGTTGTGACGGCCTACGGGCCTAACAGCAGTGTTGCCTGGCCTGCCAGACACTCCTCCTTTCTGTTCAAAAGAAGAACCGTCTGGACACCTCTTCCTAGCCTATCATTTCACGATTTTACCCACATCGGTCCAATCACGCACCGAGAGGCGGGACTTCCTTTCACCTTTGAGTTGCTACTGTAATAACTCCTCGTATCTTTAAGTTTTTGTTACAAAATCGACAGCAGTCGTTTACATTTGCACTAGCTGACATGCCGCCATCCCTTGTTTTGTGTTTACTGAAACGGCTTGGGTGCCGCTAGTTGCTGCGTCATATCCTGTGTGCATCTAATTGGTTGATGCAGTCTGTCAACCACGCCCACCGGGAATTCGCAGAGATCAAGCTCGTTCCCAGACTATATGTCTTTGAAAAAGCATATCGTTTGGCAGGCCAGGCAAACAGCAGTGCAGAGTACTCGGCCTTCTTGGAGTCCTTGGGAGGGGTACTGGACGGTGCACCGCCCGGGGACTCCGTCATTCTCCTGGGGGACTTTAACGCCCATGTGGGAAGCGCCAGTGACACTTGGAGAGGGGTGATCGGGAAGAATGGCCCCCCTGATCTGAACCCGAGTGGTGTTCAGTTGTTGGACTTCTGTGCTAGTCACGGTTTGTCCATCACGAACACCATGTTTGAGCACAAGGGTGTCCACCAGTGCACGTGGCACCAGGACACCCTAGGCCGGAGGTCGATGATCGACTTTGTTGTCGTATCATCTGAACTTCGGCCGCGTGTTTCGGACACTTGGGTAAAGAGAGGGGCAGAGCTGTCAACCGATCACCACCTGGTCGTGAGTTGGATCCGCTGGCAGGGGAAGAAGCCGGTCAGACCTGGCAAACCCAAGCGTGTAGTGAGGGTCTGCTGGGAACGTCTCGCTGAGACCCCTGTCAGACGGACTTTCAACTCACACCTCCGGGAGAGCTTCTCCCAGGTCCCGACGGAGGAGGGGGATATTGAGTCTGAGTGGACCATGTTCTCTTCCTCTATCGCCGATGCGGCGGCTCGTAGCTGTGGTCGCAAGGTCTCTGGTGCTGGTCCCGGCGGCAACCCCCGAACCCGGTGGTGGACACCGGCAGTAGGGGATGCCGTCAGGCTGAAGAAGGAGTCCTATCGAGCCATGATGGTTCGGGGGACTCCTGAGGCAGCTGTCCAGTACCGGCAGGCCAAGCGTGCCGCGGCCCGGGCTGTTGCAGAGGCAAAAACCCGGGACTGGGAGGAATTCGGAGAGTCCATGGAGCATGACTATCGGTCGGCCTCGAAGAGATTCTGGCAAACTGTCCGGCGCCTCAGGAGGGGGAAGCAGTTCTTTGCCAACACCGTGTACGGTGCGGGGGGTGAGCTGCTGACCTCGACCGGGGATATTGTCGGACGGTGGAAGGAATACTTTGAGGTTCTCCTCAATCCCCCCGTCACGTCCTCCGCTCCGGAGGCAGAGGCTGAGGATGTTGGGGCGGATACTTCTGTCACCCTGGCAGAGGTCACCAAGGTGGTTGGCAGCCTCCTTGGTGGCAAGGCGCCGGGAGTGGATGAGATCCGTCCTGACTATCTAAAGTCTCTGGATGTTGTAGGACTGTCTTGGCTGACACGTCTCTGCAACATCGCGTGGCGATCGGGGGCGGTGCCAATGGAGTGGCAGACCGGGGTGGTGGTCCCTCTCTACAAGAAGGGGGACCGGAGGGTGTGTTCCAATTATCGTGGGATCACACTCCTCAGCCTCCCTGGTAAGGTTTACTCCAAGGTACTGGAGAGGAGGTTACGGCCGATGGTCGAATCTCGGATTCAGGAGGAGCAGTGTGGTTTTCGTCCCGGCCATGGAACACTGGACCAGCTCTACACTCTCCATCGGATACTCGAGGGTTCATGGGAGTTCGCCCAACCTGTCCACATGTGCTTTGTGGATTTGGAGAAGGCGTTCGACCGTGTTCCCCGGGGTGTCCTTTGGGGGGTCCTCCGTGAGTACGGGGTCCGGGGTCCTCTGCTGAGGGCCGTCCGGTCCCTGTATGACCGGAGCCAGAGCTGCGTGCGCATTGCCGGCAGTAAGTCAGACCTGTTCCCGGTGCATGTTGGCCTCCGCCAGGGCTGCCCTTTGTCACCGGTTCTGTTCACTGTATTCATGGACAGAATTTCTAGGCGCAGCCAAGGGTCGGAGGGGGTCCGGTTCGGGGACCACAGGATTTCATCTCTGCTGTTTGCAGACGATGTTGTCCTGTTGGCTCCAACGAACCAGGACCTACAACATGCACTGGGACGGTTTGCAGCCGAGTGTGAAGCGGCTGGGATGAGAATCAGCACCTCCAAATCTGAGGCCATGGTGCTCGACCGGAAAAAGGTGCCTTGCCCTCTCCGGGTGGGTGGAGAGGCCCTTCCTCAAGTGGAGGAGTTCAAGTATCTCGGGGTCTTGTTCACGAGTGAGGGAAGGATGGAGCGTGAGATTGACAGGCGGATCGGTGCAGCGTGCGCAGTGATGCGGTCGCTGTATCGGACCGTTGTGGTGAAGAGGGAGCTGAGCCGAAAGGCAAAGCTCTCAATTTACCGGTCAATCTTCGTCCCCTCCCTCACCTTTGGTCATGAGCTTTGGGTAATGACCGAAAGAACAAGATCGCGGATACAAGCGGTCGAAATGAGCTTCCTCCGCAGAGTGGCTGGGCGCTCCCTTAGAGATAAGGTGAGGAGCTCAGTCACACGGGAGGAGCTCGGAGTAGAACCGCTGCTACTCCACGTCGAGAGGAACCAGTTGAGGTGGCTCGGGCATCTGTTCCGGATGCCTCCTGGACGCCTCCCTGGGGAGGTGTTCCGGGCATGTCCCACCGGGAGGAGGCCCCGGGGAAGACCCAGGACACGCTGGAGGGACTATGTCTCTCAGCTGGCCTGGGAACGCCTTGGAGTCCCCCCGGACGAGCTGGAGGAGGTGTGTGTGGATAGGGAAGTCTGGGCGTCTCTGCTTAGACTGCTGCCCCCGCGACCCGGCAACGGATGAAGCGGAAGAAAATGGATGGATGGATGGAGTTTTCTTTACTGAGCATTCTTCTAAACTGTGGTAGTGCTCAACATAATAAATAAGGGCACTCACAACTCGAGTGCCCTCAGAATTGGGACGGGGCCTAAAGCTTGCAGTATTTAAAGATCTTTCGTTACTAGACTTAAATATGAAGTGTTTCCCTAGGAACCCTAGTAACATTGACGAGGGAGGGACACAGTTCAAATTGTATGTTTACATTATTTAGAATATTAGAAATATGAACCCAAAAGGCTGCCACCATAGGACAGCACCAAAATAAGTGATCAGTTGACTCAACGTCTGTTTGGCAGAAGCGACTTGAGTGAGACTCCTTTCTTTGTTGGGAGAGAATTATAGAGAAGAATCTGATTTTTGAGTTTGTAGAGGTGTGATAAATTGTTCTGAAAACTTCTGTCCAGTGAATTGCTGAGTAGTTTATGCTTTTGCTTATTAGCAAGACGGTCTTTCTGAGTGGATTTTGCATGTCCTCCCTGTGTCTGCATACATTTCCTACAGGTGCACCGGTTCTCCCTCCCACTAAAAAACTAAAAACTCTCTCTCTGGTCTCTCTCTCCGGCCTCTCGGTCTCTCTCTGGTCTCTCTCTCTGGTCCATTGTAAAAAGGTACACATAAATGAAGAGCCTTAAACTATTTGATGCTTTGGCCTGAGGGTTCAATTCAATGTTGTTTGTATATTTGTAATTCACTACAGTCATCTGGAGGGCTTTTTTAAAGGCAACATATTTGAGAATCAAACCATTAGAAAACAGGAACTGCAATAATGTCCATAGATGTCCTGGATCATTACTGTCCTTAGATCCTCCTGCCTCAGTAAGAAACCACTCAAGCTGATTGGCTGAGTGAGGGTGGTCCTCTCTTTTTCATTTCTCTGTCTGAAAAAGCATCTCTAAAGATGTGTCAGAGGCCAAAAACATATCTGAACACAACTGAATCAAACAACGTATGGCGATGGGTAAAAAAATCCAATTTTGTGGTTTGATAATTTAGTAAAAAATAAAAGAATCAAAGTGCATTAAAAAGAGTGAAGAGACAATAATGAAGCTGAAGGCGCAAATTCAGACTGAAAGACCGAGAGCAAATTCCCCCTTCCAAGCCAACCAATCACACAGCTCTGCCAGCCCCGAGCCTCAGCCAATCACACAGCTCTGCCAGCCCAGAGCCTCAGCCAATCACACAGCTCTGCCAGCCCCGAGCCTCTGCCAATCACACAGCCTGGCCAGCCTCCTGCCAACCCTCTGACAGCAAAGCGGTCAGTTTAAAAGGCAGCCACTTCCTGAGAAGCAGCGCTTCCTGAAGCTCTTAACACCCACCACCTCCAGCACCTCCTCCGGCTTCCGCTCTAGGCTCCCGCTCTGGCTCCTGCTCTGGCTCCTGCTCCGCCTACACTCCATTCACACCATACTCTAGCCACCAACAGTGCTTGACCCCGGGGGATCTGAGATCATCTTCAGCTGCAATCAATCTCATCGCTGCAAGTGTCTCTGCCGCCAAATAAATAAATCATATTAATGTATTAATTGTGTCTTTGGTTTCTTCAGATTGAATCGGTCATTGTGGGGGCAGATCCCCCTCAATATGATTCTGAGTGGTTCCTTGTCATTGCAGACGATGGTGCAGTGATGATCTGGGCCATTTATTTAACATTTATGGACATGGTCACCCGCCCCTTATGGACGAATGGCTCTGTGTTTTTTTGTGTATGTGTGATTTTGTGTTTTAGGGCAATAAGAAAATATATAAAATTGCATTGTGATCAAGTGATTTAGATAAAAAGGGCTATTCAACAGTAATTGTGATGTTAAAGCTGGGGTACCTGACTTTCAAACCACAGCAAGAAAATGATGTTGTAAAATCCATAAAACCCATCACTAACTCTCAAGACATGTTACTAGTTTCCACATCCATGTGTGTTTGGGTAAGAGAGGACCACCTTCACTCTGCCAATCAGCTCTCAGCTCAAATAGTGACTGACAGGGCTCTCGCATCAAGAGACAACAACAGCATGTTGTGGTCAGATTCGTCCTTACTTTTTACAAGACAAACACATAATGCCATTGATAAATTAGATGTGGACTTTGTGAATGAAATATCCCCATTTTCTCATTGAGTTATCTGCCACACACACACACATAAACTCTCTTTCCCTCTCTCTGGTCTCTCTTTCTGGTCTCTCTCTCTGGTTTCTCTCTGGTCTCTGTCTGGTCTCTCTCGCTGGTGTCTCTATCTGGTCTCTCTCTCTCTGATCTCTCGCTGGTCTCTCTATCTGGTGTCTCTCTCTCTCTCTCTGGTTACTCTCTCTGGTCTCCATCTGGTCTCCCTCTCTCTCGTTTCTCTTTGGAGTCGCCCCGTGATGCTGCTGAAGTTGGGCTTATAGACAGAGCACGCTCCACTGTTCATGGTCCGAATCCGCAAAGATTTCCAACTTTAGGCTAAACTACACATGTCCAAACATCACATTTGACTCATCTGTCTCACACCGCGCACTTACCTCTATTAGCGTCCGCCCCCACGCAGTAGTCCTAAAATATCGTCCATATAACACGCACCGGGGTTAAACGGGGGGAATAGTCCGAGATGCAATCTACTGCCACTGGTCTGTGGTGAAGGAGCCGTGCGTGAGGATGAGGAGACAGAAGGAGCCGTGCGTGAGGATGAGGAGACAGAAGGAGCCGTGCGTAAAAATGAGGAGAGAGAAGGAGCCGTGCGTGAGAATGTCGGGTCTTCTGGAGCTCACAGCAGCAGCAGCGGCAGAAGCACTACGGCAGCACACACACACAAGTTGGTACCAGTGTGAAGTTGGTGAGAGAAAGTCTTTTTCCTGTCTGCACCGCCAAAGTAAAAGGTGAAGGATGGAGAGGGCGGAAACCACATGTGGTCTAATGCCAGGGTCAGGATCGTCAAGATCCTATCGCTCTATGCGCCATGCATGACTCTAGATGATTGTGTCCGGCTCTTTCAATAGGCATTCATCATATTCATCTTTTATGCATTGGCTTTTTTCATTATAAGCATGTTATTTAAGAAATATGCATATAGAAGAATATAATATATAATTTTATATAATATAAGAATGCATACATTACATCACTAATATCTCACCAGATAGGTGTTTATCGTGTTTCAAAATTACACATAATCACAATAAAAGAATTAAAAAAGTATACTCCCACAGAAAACAGACATGTTTAAGTAGGAGACTTTATTCAGCAATAGCCTTTCGGGTCACAGCAGCAGAGATGGAGTAGCCACTGAGCAGGACGGGTCACTGCAACAGGTGTGGAGTAGCCACTGGGTGGAGTATGTATGAATTTGTCTCTTTTAGTAGCCACAATATCTCTTTTTGTAGCCACTAAATCTCACTCTCTCTGGTAGTTTTAATTCAATGTATTTGTGTATCACTATGGATACTGATACACACCACAAATCTCAGTTTCCAAATCAATGGATTGTTCCATCTATTCTAGGCCTATAACAGAACTGTATCACCATAAATCACAACAGCATTCGTCTCGGAAGACTTTACAGATCATCAAAGTTCTTACACCAGGCATGTCCAAACTCAGGGTCGGGGGCCAACTGTGGCCCCCAGTGTACTTATATGTGGCCCTCTGCCTTGCTAACCCAAAGTAGTCTTTGAGATCATAAACACAAGTCCATCCAACTTCAGCTCAGCCAACATAAACTTTGTTCTAAAGCCCAGTACGTCGTTGACTTTGTTTGCACATGACATGGTTTTTGATTGTGTCACTTCCGTTCATGATGCTAATGTATCTAGTGAGATGGTTAACATTTGTCATTCAGCCAACTTCAGCTCTGTTATAGATTATCATCAGAACAGCCCGATGCAGTCAAGCCAGTTTTTCAGTTCGTGATGTCGGCCCCTGGACTAGTCGGGTGAACTACACTGACCGATACGTGGATCTGCTCCCACGGCGGACTGAGGCTGTAGATCCAGGACTGAGGCTGTAGATCTAGGACTGAGGCTGTAGATCCAGGACTGAGGCTGTAGATCCAGGACTGAGGCTGTAGATCTAGGACTGAGGCTGTAGATCCAGGACTGAGGCTGTAGATCCAGGACTGAGGCTGTAGATCTAGGACTGAGGCTGTAGATCCAGGACTGAGGCTGTAGATCCAGGACTGAGGCTGTAGATCTAGGACTGAGGCTGTAGATCTAGGACTGAGGCTGTAGATCCAGGACTGAGGCTGTAGATCTAGGACTGAGGCTGTAGATCTAGGACTGAGGCTGTAGATCTAGGACTGAGGCTGTAGATCCAGGACTGAGGCTGTAGATCTAGGACTGAGGCTGTAGATCCAGGACTGAGGCTGTAGATCTAGGACTGAGGCTGTAGATCTAGGGCGTCACAACGCACGAACATCTCGGGAAGCACAAACGGACTGTTCAGTAGACACGCACGGACTGCGCGGGAAAGTCGAAGAGGAGGCGCAGGAGCGGAAAATGGACGCCCACAGGAGATAAACTTTGCTCAAGCTTTTGTCGGGACGTTCGTGCAGCGACCAATCAGAGAGCCGCAAAGTGGTCACGGGGACGTTAGTGGTCTGACTGAGCAGACTGAACATACTGTAAACAGCCAAAACAGGAGCTACCCACGACTTAAAACCAGGGTTGACAATGGGGGACATAGTGCTTGTTAACATGTGAGTTTGCATGCTCCCGTGACTCTATGCAACTGCTTCGAGTGTGTTCGCCGATGCGGAAGTACCGTTTAATAATCAAATAAACTTATTGCGCACCTCCGTGAACACATACTACTGTTATATAAAATCCGTGGAAGGTCTCTGAACACAGAGACCCTGCAGAGCTGCATTATTGGAGAAGATCTTTACACAAGAAGCCGCTAGCATAACTCTGTTCGCATCAGAGCCGGCCGGCTACTTCCGCCACTTCCGGCGCTGGTCAGGACGTTCTGGTGTGAAGTCCCATGTGTCTGAAAGCTAGAGAATGCGCGTCTGGTGAGCGAGGCTTCAGCGTTTGAGCGTTTGCGGTCTGAAAGCCCCATGAGGCTGAAGATTTAGGACTGAGGCTGTACATCCTCAGTATTTGTTGTATTTTCTTAGGGGCACCATTCTCATGCCCTCTCTTGCCTGTTGTAGCAGTGCCTCTGTGTAGCTGTTTCCTGAGGTGGAAATATGAGTCTACAGTATAGCTTCAAATGTGAAGTGTGTTTAACTTAAATAGTGGAACGTATACTGTATCTATAGAGTTGCTGTACGTATCATGCTCACAGGAGGAGTATGACAGTTTGAAGGACAGGAGGCTAAAGAGGTTTTAATGATCTGAGGTCTTCCGTATAGAGACCTGCTGCCCCCTGCTGGCCGCAGCAGTGACTACATCTCCAAGAATGTGTGGATTATCATTTTTACAAAAGCGCTGATAGTGCCTTTTTAGAATAAACTGTTGTCAACAACATGATCTGCTGTTGGTGAATCCACAATTTAATATAGTCCTTTGAGATGACGAGGGCGAGATACAAATATATGGAAGTGAATTGAATAAAATCAAGCTTCATTTGATTGCTTATTTGAGCTCACAGGAACAGAGTTGAGCTGTAAAGAAGGAAGCTCAATATCGCAGACCTCTTCACTGCATAATTAAATCAAATATGTCAACATCATGAAGGTAAACAACAGCAGCAAAACATTACTGAAGCACTATCTGGTCTCGCTCAGATCTCTCCCTCTCTGGTCTCACTCTTGTCCCTCTCAGGTCTCTCTCTCTCTCTCTCTCTCTGTATGGTCTCACTTCAATTTCTTTATCATGTCTTTCTAGTGTGAAATAATAATGTATGATATAATAATATTTCTTTGTGAGAAATAATAATCATGTACCAAAAAGTGTCTCCATGATCTGATCCTGGATCTGTGATTGTCTGTGATCTTCCCCTCTGAGTGTTTAGTGACTGTGTGTCTGCTCCGATGATGTGGATCTAGGCAGTTAGAGAATACCATCTTTATTCCTGTGGATGACGTCAGCTCCAGTCATGAATCAGCTGATTCACAGCAGGTGAAGCAGCAGCAGTGAGAGCAAACAACAGGATGCTCCGGAGAGTCTCACTTTCAAAATAAAACTCAGAGAACAACAACATGGAGGTCTCCGTTGTGGGTCAGGATCATCGTCCATATGTAGGAGAGGGGACATCACCACAGGGTCAATTCAATTCAATTACATTTATTTTTGTACAGCCCCCAAATCAAAACAGTAGATATCTTGGACAGGACATAATAAAAAACACATAGCCATTAGTCCATAAGAGGCAGAAGACCAATGTCCAACCACAAATGCTGTTGAATGTTAACTGTCCTGGGTCCAATTATTATTATATATATTGTATAATATGTACAGTCTATGATCCAAGCCCTGGCAATCCAAGATGGCGCCCTATTCAAATGAATGGCTTGTGCGCAGTAGTGCATGGGACATACAGGAGCACCAGAAGATTAGCTGAACTCGCCCATATTTTGCGCAGTGGACAAGCTCCTATGACGCTTTGTGCCAAATACGCGTGTGTGGCACTCATGCACGTGCACAGAGGGGCTCGGCGGGGCTCTGACCAATCAGCGCTGGTGATGAGAGCGGAGCTAGAGTGGCGCTAGAGCGGGAAGAAAACGAGCAGAGTTTGCTGCATTAAAGTGTTGATTTATAGAAAACCAAAGGATTTAAGAAGAAAAACAGTTCAGGATGACAAGTGACACTATAATCCCCACAAAATACGATCTTTATGAAAGCTGTAAGTTCTTTGTCAGCTGAGGTCGAGCTGTTTTAGTTTACATTGAGTTCTATGGGACATTTTTGTGGGCAGCCCGCGTTAATTTAGTGTGCAGTACCGCAGGCGCCCCCTGTACCCCTTGGTGGGACAACTATAAGCTAGTAATACCCTATCCAGATATTATTAATTCCTGAATCATCCCTACTGTCTTAGATCCTCCTACATTGGTAAGGAACAACTAAAAAAACAGCGAGACATCACCACACTATTAGTCTCACAGCAGAAGAGGGCGAGTTAAAGATAGGATGGAGCTGGTTACCTTATATGGGCAGCTGTTCTGACGGAGTTAGGTTCGCGCTGTAACCTGGGCAGACATGTTGCCAAGACCCTCTCACCACCAACCGTCCGCACACACAACAGACTCATTATAATGCTGATGAAAAGTCTTGCAGAAGGACACAACCACAAATTTGGCTATAATAGAAACATACACGTGAAAGCTACTGATAGAAGCAAACTGTTTTGAGGGCGAGGAACTAGTGATATGGTCTTCTTTCTCTCTGGTCTCACTCTGGTCTCACTCTGGGGTCACTCTCTCTGGTCCTAGCAACATGGATTATAATACAAATAAGAACGCATAGGTTTTATATTGTGCTTTTTTGGACACTCAAAGACGCTTCACATGTCCCTAATCTTCCATTCATTGGTGGTGAACTACTACTGTAGCCCTGGGGCACACTGACAGAAGCGAGGCAACCAATATGTGCCATCGGCCCCTCCGACCACCACCAGCCATTTACACACAGATCGGACTCATTTTAGGCATTGTGGGTAAAGTGTCTTGCCACCACGACAGTTTGGCACTTTACAGCCGCAGCCGCCCCACTTTATTTCATAATTCGGTGTTGTGTAGTTTAAGAAGATATGTACCACACCTTTAATTAACTAAATAAAGACCTGAAAGGACTGATCCCTGTCTTCATCTCAGCTCTCTTATTTTGTAGGCTGTCCATACGGAAGAGAGCGGTCACTGTGGGAGACTTAAGCCCTGAACAAGTCATCAGCGATAGTTTCATCAGTGATTAGTTTCAGCTGGATCTGTCCCCAAACTCTTGGAGGAAAGCAGGTGGACGCGGCACTGTGTCTCCAAACGCATGAGATTATACCCGAGGGATTAAACTGGGATTGTGTGCGTGGATCGCTCTGTTTTAAATTAACCAAACTCCATCTCTAATAAGTAGCATCCCTCTGTGTGCGTGCGCGTACGTACGTGTGCGTGTGACCATGGCCTCTGCTACCTCCACCCCAGCTGCGACTCGCGGTGCCCGGAATACGCGCTCCTCGGGCCGGGGCATGAGCATGAGCACCGGCCCGAGTCCCACGCGTCTGTCCCGGCTCCAGGAGAAGGACTCGTTACGGAGCCTCAACGACCGCCTCGCCAACTACATCCACCGGGTGCAGGAGCTGGAGTCCGAGCGCGCGTCTCTCCTGGTCCAACTGGAGCAGAGCGACGAGTGCGCGGGCCGGGAGATGGGGAACATGAGGCGGCTGTACGAAGAGGAGCTGGCCGACGTGAGGAGCACTCTGGACGGGGTGGCCAAGGAGAAGGCCCGGCTGCAGATCGAGATGGGGAACCTCTCCGACGAGTACAAGAAACTGCACAACAAGTAGGTGAAGCGAGAGATATATCTAAGAAAGTTGGACAAGACTGTTTTTGATTTACTTATGGCTGTAACAAGTTAATCGAGTAATCGCAACTAATCATAATTAAAGCTGTTGTCAACTCATTTCTGCAGAGTGCAGGCATTGAATGAATGAGAAAATCCAATATTTACTGACTTCCTGTGATACAATATGTATTAATCTTTTTTTCAAATAAGAATTAAAAAAAAACATTTAATCAAAATAAAAATAAATTTCAAACCATAATTCATCGCAGTGCAATAAAACGAGTGAAGATACACTGTTTCAATTGATGTTGTGAAACATGTTTTTTAACCTGGATTTGTATATTGTCAAATTTGTCAGGATAGAAGCCTGTTGCACCTTTTCAGGACGACTGTTCCAGATTTTAGCTGCATGATCTGAATGTTTAGTCCTGACTCTGTGCACGAGAAGAAGGCCAGTCCCTGAGTCAGTTGGATCATATGACAAACTAACATGGAGATACTACTTTAAATAAGCTATGCAATCTTCAGTCTATTCTTTGTAATTAGTTGAAGAAATATTTCGGACCAGTTCAGCAAGACAATGTAATATTTTTGACTAATCAAACTCAGATCTTGAGTTTAAACAGCAGAATTTTGGATTCGTCAACAGATAATCAAACAATTCCAACACAGAAAATGCAATAATAAACGAATAGGAGCCATTGGTCCATAGGCAGCGGGATCGTCGACTGTCCAGAAATGTCCTGAATTATCACTGTCCTTAGACCCTCCTCCATCTGAAAGGACCACTCAGGACTGAGGCTGTAGGTCCAGGACTGAGGCTGTAGATCCAGGACTGAGGCTGTAGATCCAGGACTGAGGCTGTAGATCCAGGACTGAGGCTGTAGATCCAGGACTGAGGCTGTAGATCCAGGACTGAGGCTGTAGATCCAGGACTGAGGCTGTAGATCCAGATCCAGGACTGAGGCTTTATTTTAGTCGGTTTAATAAACTCTAACTCTAGATCTAGCTCACATTAATCAGGCGCACGTTCATGTTTTATGCCATTTACACCGAAGTTTTTCCCATGTGGATAAGGTTGTAGACCATCCCCAATCCAAACTACACGGTTCTCCTGTACTCTGATGTTATTTTAGACCAGTCCTGTACAGTATTAATGACGTGTCCTCAGGCAACAGAGGAATGAAGGGGAACTGACCAGCGCTCTGACCCATTGGAGGAACGCAGAGTCAGCCCTGAAGGCCAGAGACGCAGAGGTGTCCAAGCTGCATTCAGAGTCTCTGCGGCAGAAGAAGGAGGTGGAGGAGCTGCAGGCTGAGGTCAAATATGTAAGAACACTCTCACTTATTGCAAATGGTGTATCCTGGACAAGTGTGTAAAAAAACGATTTATGAGACAACTTTGTAATCATAAACGGCAGCAACAATTTGCATGAATATTGTATTTTTGGGGGGGAGAATACCAAAAAAACTTGACCCTCTGCGTGCGTGTGACCATGGCCTCTGCTAGTGCCTGGAATATGCAATATGAATATCACAATATAAATATTGCATATTAATGTCACAGTCCTTAACTATTTTGTGAAACGCACATATTTCTCCTATCACTACATTAATAATAAATAAGGATAATGCATTGGTTTTATATGCGCTTTTTTGGACACTCAAAGACACTTCACGTCGAGATTCTTTCACTCCGTACACTGTGGTGATAAACTACTACTGTACAACTGGGGCACCAGCTGTGGGCACACTAACAGAAGTGAGGCAACCAGTATGTGCCATATGCCCCTCTGACCAACACCAACCAGACTCTAAAGCCTGGTTCACACGAGACGATTTTAAAATTGTCGGCCGATTTTTCTGTGTGAGACCCCACACAGGGAGATAAAAAATCACGGGTCTAACCACTTTGGTTGTACAGTGTGTGGTGCGCAGCCACACGGCAAAAATCACGCAAACCACACACGAACCGATTCCCCCACCCCCCCCCCACCCCCCGAGTATTCACAGATCAGAGGGAAATCTCAGGTCTCGCGAGATCAAGCGTGACTTCAGAGTAAACACACATGGCGGACGAAGAGGATGCATTGGCGATAGTTTGTTTTTATCGGAGAAAAGACGTAATCAAAAGAAAAGGCGATGGTCAAAGAAGTGTAGACAACACGAGCATGGACTATACTTGCTACATCGTGATATGGAGGCGTTTCCTCACCGCCTCGTCTCGTCTTCTGATTGGCTACACGCCGCAGTCATGGCAACGCGCATGTCTGTCCTCGGGGGACACCACACACGAAGAGAAATCGGGCCAAAACAATCCAACATGTTGGATATCCCCGATTTGAGATCGGGAGCAGTCCCGATGTCCTTCCAAGCGACGAGTGCAGTCTTAACACACCACACACGGCAGGATAATCTAAGATTTTGTTACGGAAATCGGAGCGTTTCTTAAGATTGTCGTAAGGGGTAAATCGGGTCTAAATCGGCCTACAGTAAATATCCTGCCGTGTGAACCAGGCTTTAGCAATGAGGGTGAAGTTGTTGTGCCTAAGTTCACAAGTTTGCCCCACTGTGGCACCTGGTATTAGGCAAGACACTTAAAGGAATAGGCCACCGTTTTTTCGTACTGACATGTTCTTACCTTACCTTAGACTAGTTGATACTGTATGTACCTGTCTGGTCTTTGTCCGTATGCTCTGTCATGCAAACGGAGCACAGCAGCCTCTTCCACAGACTGTATAGTTCCAAATCAGCTCCCGTTAGAAGCTACCAAACTCTTCCATGTGTTCCCTATTTAAATACAGTTACGTGACGTGTTACACTACAAAGTATAGTAACGCAGAAATGTAACATGTCGATTTTCTCAGTGGATAAAAAGGGGTACTATATTGTGAGGCGTAATAATAAGAGAAGCACTACGTCCGCGCACTAACTCCTGCTCACTTCCGTCGACAGAGGCAGCGTGACTTGCAGTACGTCTTTAGGAGTTCTTTTCCAAGAATGCCTTCCAGAAACTTCATGTTACAGTCCTGGTTTAATCCTGGTTTAGCTCCTGTGTAGGCTGTTTACGAGTATCTTCAGTCTTCCCGCTCTGAGTGCTAGTGTTCCAGTGACCACTTCGCTGCTCTCTGATTGGTTTCCACAACCGTAGACTGTGCGCGTACATGTGGTGGTGTAGGGACCAAATATCTTACTGCTGCTTTAAAAATGAAGTAAAGTCTTGAGAGTTAGCAGAAACATATTGGCTAACGTGCTCCAGATCCAAGTGTTGTCTCATGTAATGGCTGTGTGTGTGTCGCTGTTCCCAGATAGAGGGGCAACTCGGAGATGCTATGAAAAATCTGAGTGAGGAGATAATGCAGAGCACAAACCTTTCGAACCAACTGCAGACGGCCAAGGAGCAGCTGGCGTTTGAGAAGAACCTGAGTGAACAGGTACGAACAGAAACGTTACAGATGAATGAGGAGGAACCCAGTACCAGTACTTTCATGTTTGCAGAACACGGAGGAGCTGCGCAGTCGCAGTGAGAGCAGACTCCTGGAGCTGGAGACCATCAGACGAAAGGAGTTTGAGTCCAAACTGGCCGACTCCATGCATCAGCTGAGACAGGACCACGAGAACCAGCTGCTGCAGTACAAGCAGGAGCTGGACAAGACCTTCAGCTCCAAGGTACAGGACTGAGAGGGAGGGGGAGAGAGGTGAGGGCTTGTACACAAAAGTATATCTGTGACATATTAGTTTTGTATGAACTAACGGTAAGGGGCACAGGGACTGGCCTTCTGCTGGGACTCAGTTAAGTAAGCCAGTCTCACATTTTCAGGAAGACTGTTCTTATGTTTGGATTCGGGTTAAAACTGTTGCATACAACTGAGGGAATCTATCTTTACTCTTTTTAATGCACTGTGATTATTTATTATTTGAATGCCTTGTGTAATGTTAATGTATCTTTTTTTGTTCAGCCCTGTGTGTTGCCTTTTGTATGAAGTGGCCTCTTCTAGCCCTGTGTCCTCAGTTGCAGAACGCACAGCAGGCAGCAATAGACAAAACCAACGCAGTCTCGAGCACCAAAGACGAACTTGAAAACACCAAGCTCCGGATTGAGACGCTCAGCTCCCAACTGCAGCTCTACCAAAATGAGGTGAAGCCCTGCCCCCAGAGTGACAGCAGATACAGAGCTGTGGTGATCGCGGATACATGCGGTCCACATGAGCTGCCTTACCGTCCGTACACACTGCACGCGTCATGTGTAGCGAAGAAACTTGTGCTGCGGCTGCGACGTATCAGAGAGGAGCGTACACACCACTCTATTGTGCTCAAAATAAGAGCCTTATGTGGTTTTGCCCACAGTGACACGACTCCCAATCCAAATCAATCCACTTTATTTATATAGCACATTTCATAAAACAATTTTCCAAAGCGCGTCAGAGATCAAATCACCTCAAATATGCAAGTTGCCAGCCTTATGTTTAAAAAAAACACATTATGCACAAAGTAAAGACAATAAAAATTGTATTAATAAAAACTATAAGATACCAGTTAGGCAATTTAAAAATAAAAATAAAATAAAATATCTAAAAAGAGGACTACATGTGGTGGTTCAAAGCCAGAAAGTAAAAATGTAATGTTTTAAGATGATTAAAACTCATAGTTAAATTAAATTAACCGGAAGCCAGTGCAAAGAAGCGAAAATCCTAGAAATGTGCTCACGTTTTTTGCTTCCTGTTAAAAGCTGTGCCTGTTCTGGACTAACTGTAAGCCTGAAAGTGCTTTTGTGAAATCCCAGTGTGAAGTGCATTACAGGAGTCCAGACTTATGAGAGTATGAGAGGAACCGCAGGTTCAGACATTTGGTGCATGTGCTTGGCTGAGGAGCCACTGGTGCCTGATTTAATGACTGATCTGCTTCCCAAGTTAAAATGGTCCATGGGGATGCCAAGGTTGGTAGAAAAGGGATGGACATTATCCCTGAGGGTGCCCAGGTCCAATAGGGGATCCGTGGGTCCAAAAAAAAGTTTTCCCCTCATTTAATAACAGGTGATTTTGGGCCACAAGCCTTGACATCACAAAGGCAGCCCAGCAGGTGTGTCAGAGGGCCCTGTTCTAGTCTAGAAATTGGCATATGCTATATATCTGCATAAAAGTTACTAAACATGGCACCCAAAGGGACAAGTTATAATGAAAACCAAAATGGGCCAAGAATTGACCCTTGGAACTCCATTGTGTAAAGGCGTGGCAGAAGAGTCCCCCAGCCTGACAGTGCAGGATCTCCCAGACGGGTATGAACTGAATCAGTCTAAAGCATGGGTCTCAAACCGGTTCCAGAAAGGGCCATGTGGCTGTAGGTTTTACTTCCAACAGTTCCAAACTGAGCAGGAGCACGGATGACTCTACCCATTTCCTCAAATCTTCAGGTTAAAACTGGACTCACCTGTTTATGCAGTTTACGCAGGGCCTGACTGAAAACATAAAACATTGTGCTCATCTAAAAATGGCTGTAATTGAGTAAGAACGGTCTTCTCCAATAGTTTAGCCAAAAAAGGGAGCTTTGATATTGGTCTAAAATTAATAGTGGCCTCTGCTTCTAAAAGGACAGCTAAACACCAAATCAACTTTTTTAAACTCCTAAACTGCATAATTGTTTCTTATAGGGCTCTCTACATGTCTTGGTAATTTTGTTGACATTTTAGTGCAAATTAGATAAAACCTCACTTTTGAACCTAAAACAGTCTGTGTGGCACCCTCGCTACTTTTTTAGTGGCACCACCATTGGCTCTGGAGTGATGTTAGATGGTACTGTGTGACGTCCGTTTCTCTGCGCCAGTGGTATAAAAGAATCCAAGTCTCACTCACGCCCCAGTTGCAGGTTGAAGTATTCTGGCGACATCTTGTGGATTAATATTAAATTACATCAGGTGACGGCCACGACTGCTGAGATAATTCTGTGCGTTCAGGCGTTCAGGCGTGTAGCTCTACAATTATCTTGGTGTGTAAACAAGGGTGGAATGAGACTTTCTAGTGTGTAAACTATTGCTTTAAGCAGCAATGACAACTGTTTTTTTTTCGTGTGACAAGCGAGCTGTCAATCACAGCCCAGACCACGCCCAACTCTAAGCCCCCCTTCTTGTCCCCTGGTCCTCCACGGGACAAGAAGCTTTCATTGGATTTAATTTGATTTACCATTTTTGACAGTGACCCAAATGACAAATGCTGAGCCACTGGTGTTTATGGAGAAACTACACTACATTTGCCCTAATCAAAGCAACCGTCCCAATGAAGGATAAGAATTCCTCACATCTTTCAGCACAGCCTTCTAAGATGGTGGATTTGGACAAGCTTAAAACAAATTGTTTGGAATAAAAGACGTGAAGTATTCACATTGATTGACCCCAAATCCGAAAAACACTTCACTGGCTCATCTTTCACAATTTTCTGATACGTTATCCAGCTGTCACTTAAAATATCATAGGACACATGTAACAGGTCTTTCTTCCTCTTTCTCTCCGCCTGTCTGCATCTGCGCCGAGCCTCACGGTTATCCACGGCACCGGTTTGACTATAGGACGCTAGGCTCTCCGTGGAGCTAGTGAGTCGAGGACGGTGGAACATGTGTTTTAAGGATGATGCGTTTTTTCGCAATTTTCTTGTGGGCGGGACCACTCGTGGCCATTTTGGATATCTCCAGTAGAGCACTATTTTTGGCCCATTAGAACGGCGGAGATAGGCGTGACTACGTCCATTATTTTTTTAGTCTATGGTCCTGAGGGGCAGTGTCTTCAAAAGCAGACTGGACATTTTCATTAAAGAGTAGAGAACGATGCTGCTGTATGTGGTTTAAGGACGCTGCGCTGAGGACCAAACTGTTTCACAGGGTTGTTAATCATGCATTGAAAGAAAATGGGACAGTGATAAATAATTGCATCGCCTTTAAAAAACACCATTTATAGACAGATAACACAATGTAACTAAGTCTAATGTATATCTGTGTAACTGAGTGGGTCTGTCAACATTTTGCACCAAGAATCAATGAGCTCAATAAAAATCTAGCCATAAGCGTAAGCATAAGAGGGGCAACACATATGCAGGTTGAAATCCCCAACTATTAAAACCCTATCAGAGTTTGTCAGTATGGGGGCCATACATTCTGCAAAGTCACTGAGTCTATAGATCACAGCGCAAAACAAACTCATTTTGCCGTAGTTCAATGTGGTTCATTTTAAAAGAGGCAAAGGAGACTTTTGTCGGAGGCTTATAGCTCATGCTAAAAATTGACACATAGGAAAGCTTTTTTTTGTTCTTAAAGGCTCGCGTCCGACCACACTAACCAGTGTCCATGAGGACAAACTCATACACGTGGATTTAGCTCTGCATGCTCTGTCAGAGGTGTAGGTAGCCACGAGATGAAAGCCTACTCTGCTGAGAGCCGTGCGTCACTCGCTGCTCTTGGGGTGTGTACAGGCTGTTAGAGATGGAGAGAGGAGTTCAGTCACACAGGGGTAGCTCTGAGAAGAGCCGCTACTCCTCCAAATATTTAAAGCTTATCTGTAAACTGAAAAGAGCAGGAATGTTATTTCCCCTCTGTCCGAGGAATAAACCTGAAGCTTTTTGTATTTATTATGCAAGTATTACTCTAATATCCTGTGACAGAGTGGGCCCTCCCTGTCCAGATGGTTGCTTCTGGCAGAATTAATTCTATAACAACCTGTTGAAAGAAATATTTGGTTTTGTTTGACCCTTGTGTCCCTTTGTTCATGTTGTGGAATAGAGTATTAACACTGAAATACAAATCTAGTTTAATTTAGTAATTGTGCACATCCGTGCATCCTTTTTTCTTTGGCTTTATCTGTCGCTACATGGGAAGCAATCTAACTCTCCTCTTTCCCCTCTCATTCTCATGTTTCTCTTCTCTCTCCTTTCCCCGCCTCTTCTCTTCTTCAAGTTTTAATCAATATTCTAACACATTAAATGCTATGTTTACTGTAGATCATGTTAGCGGAACACTGTCCACCAAAGGATTTATACTACACGCATTCACATGAAGACATCAGTCCCATGTAGAATGTTCTGTGGTGGCCTTTGGCTCCTCCCACTGCCCATAAATTCCTTACCCTGGTCAGTCTGTGGGGTGTGAGATCAGCAGTGTTGAGTGTAACGCGTTACACTAACCAAACTACTTTTTCTGGAGAAAAGTACAGTAGCACAATAACTATTTATTTAGTAATGTTAGCCGTATTTTTCGATCTGCTACAACCAGTGGTGGCGGGTCCCAGCTCAAAAGTGGCCAAAATGACGTGCGCTGACATGCTTGCAATACCACCCCGGGCCGATGGGAGTGGACCCGGAATAAATTAGCCAATGCTAACATATAGCATTAGCTGAGCTCTCAAACGTCTTTACAGGATGGTCCAAATGTTGGCTCTTGGCCCAAAGCTCCGTTCCTCATGTGTGTCAATGCTGAGGGGGGTGAATTTTTTCGGACCAGTCTAGTTTAGTCACTGTGAATTTGGAAGTCACTTGTTCAAATGAATCGAGCTCGCGCCGGCTGACGCATGCGCAGATGCGTTTTTTCACATTTTCCAGCCCCTGCGGCCATTTTGAATCACTCCATGAAAGCCCAATTTTTGGCCCATTAGTTAGAACAGCAGAGACAGGCGTGACTACGTCCGTTAATATAGTCTATGGCTACAACGTTACTTTTAGTGATTGTCAAACATCGAGGCTTTGGAGCTGGTGTCGCTCTTCCCGAAGCAAACTGCTTCGAAATACTGCGTTGGAGCGTACAAGTGCGAAAGTATTCGGCCCCCTTGAACCTTTCAACATTTCGCCACATTTCAGGCTTCAAACATAAAGATATAAAAATGTATTTTTTGTCAAGAATCAACAAGTGAGACACCATCGTGAAGTGGAACGAAATTTATTGGATAATTTAAACTCTTTTAACAAATAAACTGAGAAGTGGGGCGTGCAATATTATTCGGCCCCCTTGCGCTAATACTTTGTAGTGTAGTACTTGTAGTAACAAGCTGGTCATGTGACAAACGTCAGTGTCTCGGACTCTGCAGCCACTGCTTTGCATATCAATGTTTCAGTGCCTCAATAGGTATCCCAGCATCGCATTGGTTCAGAGCGTTGAGGGGCGTTCACTCAAGACCAGTTTCAATGCAAAGATAATGATATTTAGGGTCTTGATGCATCTCCTTGGTTTGACAGCTTTTAGTGGCTAGTACAGACTGTAGTTGCTTTCTTTAGACTTAAAAAAATTCCCAAACACTGGTGGTTATTCAGAAGGATCTGAGGGGGCGTGGCCAGACACTTCAGCAGTGATGGCTTCTCCACACTTCTGTTTTTGTGTAGAAAATGTGTCTGGAGCGGCGTGTCCAGGACCTGGAGCGAACCCTGGACAAAGAGCGTGATTCGTGGCAGGAGCGACTCGGGGCCAAAGAGCAGGAGCTCCTGAGCCTCCGCAGACAGATGTTCACGCAGCTGGAGGACTATGAGAGGCTGCTGGACACTAAGGTGGCCCTGGACATGGAGATCAACGCCTACCGCAAGATGCTGGAGGTTGAGGAGCAGAGGTGAATTCTGAGGACTCATGTGAGTCCATGAGTTATTTCGTGCTAGAACACTTCCAGAGAAGTCAATGTGACTGGAAGTGTTGGAGTTTTATGGTCCCTATAACTTTGACTTTTCTATTTCTAAGTTTATTTATGTCATTGTTTTTATGTTTTTTAAGATTATTATAATTTAAAATTGGAATTTTAGAAATTTTACTTCTTTTTTTTATTTTATTGACGTCCCCCTGGGAGTAATGTGGTCCAGGATTCCCACCAGAAAAGTGACCATCGTTCCCATAGCAACACAAATTTACTTGGTGCAGTTAGCGTTAGCTTTTAGCCAAACTGTGTTTGCTTGTTGCATTCACCACTTTGTAAAAGTAACTGCAGTTTTCAACCAGGAACCGGTCAACCTAGAAATACTACAGAAGCTGTTGTTATAATGTCCCCTGTCCTCCCCCTCCTCACCTCCTACCGCTCCAGACTGCAGCTGTCCCCCAGTCCGTCCCAGAGCGCTGCTGTGTCCCGCACTCATGAGGAGAGGCACAAACTCAGAGGACGAAAGCGTAAACAGGAGGGTCCTACGGGCAGCTCGCCGGCCTCCAAGATGGGGTCCTTGGAGAGAGAGGGCGAGAGCGCCCCCGTGAGGCTTAGTGAGGTGGACGAGGGTGGCAGGTTCATCCGGCTCCAGAACCATTCACACACGGTACGGTCGGGTTTAAAGAGGTCTTCATACTTAATGCTGCCTGTGAGCTCTTACATTCCTAACAGTGCCGGTCCTGTGTGTTTCTTCTCCAGGAGCAGCAATTGGGCGGCTGGGTGGTGCGCAGGATTTATCCAGACATGGGGAACATCTCCTTTGAAATCCCGTCCCCGTGTGTCTTGGATGGAGGACAGACTCTCACTGTAAGATCCTCCCATTCAACTTCTTCAACCAACAAATCCTGTCTCTTCCCAAATCTTCTTCCATTTGAATTTCCTCAAACGGCTCTTGATATGTGATTTTTGCTTCTACTTTCTGAAACACAAATGGTTACATAATATCTGTGCACACACAAAGAGAGGAGGGATAGGGATGGAGAGGCTTATTGCTCCTATTAAGCATGTACAGCTTTTCTCCTGTCAGTGCGCTGCAACATTGACATTTCCCCACAGTGGGAGGAGTAATGTCTCCTGTTCCGACCTACAAGAAAATAACTCTCCTCCCCTTTCAAAGTAGCGTGAATTCATGAATTTAACACATGATTCTGATTCTATTCTGAATTCACAATTAAGTCATTTAATCTATTATCACTAATAATTTCCCTATGTACACTATTTCAGGGATATACTAGGGCTGGGCAATGTAAGCGGTATGCGATAAAAATTTGGCCAACGATAGATTTTTGTTTTACCTGCATATTGTATAATGCAGGCATAGTTCCTGTACTCTGCAGCTTCCACTGGTTGCCGATGGCTTACTCGCGTTACTTTAAAAAAGAGAAACTCCCACGGGACTCCATGTAAAAATTAACAAACGTTTATTCCACACTCTTGTGCACGAAATTACTTTGCTGAGTTGTCTCTTAATAAAATAAATGCGGTAAGAAAACCGTTTGGCTCCTTATCTCCTGAGCTGCCAAAGTTACGTGCCTCTCTCTAATTACGCTCGCTCTCTTCTCGCTCGCTCCTCTGTAAACAAACCAAAACCTATCTCTCTTAAAGCGACTGTTACGTAAATGTTAAATGTAAAACAAAAATAACTTGGTTCAACAAGGGTATTTACAAACATGAAATGTAGTTCCTAAATTAACATAAAATACTAATTAAGCAAATAAAATACGTTATTACTAATTTGTAACAAAATAAACAATAAATTAGTAACACTCTAATATACCCTATGCAACATGCAAATATCTAGCTAACAAAGCTTAACTTGGCTCCCACAGTTCCTGCATTCTTTGTGTCCCAAATTATACCGCAATATGAATTTTAGGCCTTATTGCCCACCCCTAGATATACATTATAATGGTATTATTGAATCAAATTGTTGTATGTAGTTTGCATAAACTAGATTTTGAATGACTATAAGAGTACCCCTCTGCCATTTAGCTCTCCAATCGAAACCGCTGGTTTAGTGTTTGACAACTACAAGCTTCTGTAGCAGCAACAAACATCAATGTTGTCGTTGTCCGTAGAGCACATAATTGCCTCCAAAAACAAAGCGATGCAATTTTGAGGGGAACATTTTAACAATGTAGAAGACTGTCGTGTCCAGTGTTTTTAAAATCGACATGAACATTCTGCTACCTTGACATAAAGGAACTTTGTGATTTATCGTTTATATTATCCCAAACATTGAACCCTGACGTTATTACACATGAGCCCAGGCTCAGTGGGGGTCGAACTGACAGTACTTTGTGATGTCCTCTAGGGGGCATCAGAATAACTGCATGGGCAGCAAGTGGTGCATGGGCCGCAGATTTGAAACCATCAGCTGTTTCTCCACCAAGTCGACATGCACTAATGAGACTCTCAATATTGTGAATCTCACAATACTGTCTTTTTAACGCTTTGATTCAGGTTTGAGACAGGGAATGAAAACGTTTTGCCAAACGCCACAGAGCATGCTTTATAATAATAATGATGATAATAAGGCATCGGTTTCATAAAGCGGTTTCAGGACACTCAAAGACGCTCCACATATCATTATTCTTTCACTCCATACTCCATGATGAAAAACCACTACTGTAGCCACAGCTGCCCTGGGGCACACTGACAGAAGAGAGGCAACCAGTATGTGCCATCTGCCCCTCCCACCACCAACCATTCACACACACAATTCTAGGCAATGTGGGTGAAGTGTCTTGCCTAAGGACACTTTACAGCCGCAGCCGCCCCGTTGTGGCACCTCGTGTTCCCAGAGGTCTCCCATCACAGGTCTAACCGGGCCCTTCCCTGCTTGCTGCTTTTGCATGCAAGTATGGTGTTAATGCTGTAATTTAGTCAATCCTGACACAAACGCAAAAGGCATAGTTCCTGCATTCTTTAATACTTGTTTGCATTCCAAGAAGTGATTTCTAAAGCAGAGACAGAGCAGAAAGTGCTGATCTCTCTGGTTCCAAAATCAGATCTAACTCAGACAAGGCTCAAACTTTTTTGCTAGGCTGCAAGCCCAACCCCCTTAAATTTCATACATGGTTTTAAAGCGGCACCTTAGGTATTTAGCATATCAAAGAAACGGTGGCCTTCTTACATCTGCATACAACACCTGTCGCCCAGAAGACAACAGTGAATTTCAATACAATATATTTTAGCCACGTATTACTACATTAAAATGATAACTTGTATAAAATTCCAATTACATATGGCAACGTGGCACGTTTCTCTCAGCATCTTTTCTTATGCTCAAAGTCTCAAACCAAACTGTAGAAAATATTTCAATCCGTAGACACTGGACAGAGAATGCATTAAATTAGTTTCTTCTGTTTGGCGCATAGACCCCAGCTGTGACGCTGGTTCAGGGAAGGTCATGTGTGATAATCTCCGATCCTGGCACTGGTGGCATCAGGGTAGAGTGGCAGAAGGAGGCGGGGCTGTGTGATTGGCTGAGTGGGAAGGCCGATCCTGGATGGGATGGGACTGCACGAGTCTGAGCTGTTTCCATGGTGACGTCACAGATCTGGGCATCTGGGTTTGAGGAGGAGGCGCACAGCGACGATCTAATCCTTGAGGACCACACGAGTTGGGGACCTGCAACAGATGCCAAGATCCTGATCTTCAACCCCCAACAAAAGGTACCAGTGAGACACGGACCAGGGAGAGGTGATGTCACACTCTCCCAGTTCACTCCTAACATACAGACTATGGTTAGAACTCCTGTTTGAGAAGAATGTGTTTTGAAATATGGGTAATGATTCTCAGGTAGATGTGCTTTTGTCTT